>JASKMD010000174.1:2786-25000 GCA_030144725.1 Haematococcus lacustris | reverse complement strand
CCCCAACTGTTGCTGTACCCCAACCCTACGGACCCTCTCAATGGGGAGGCAGCTGCGCTGATGATGCGGGAGCCGCAGGCATATGCGCAGCGCGTGAAAGGTGGGCAGGCAGCCCAGCTGGTGCAGGGCACCAGGGAGGGAGCCAGGGAAGGGTAGAGGAGGCAGTGCTTAGGGTGCAGGCCAAGGCCGTGTGTGTGATTGGTGGGGGGCATGGGACTGGCGCTGGCGCTGTGACGCTGTGACGTGTTCTGGTGACAGGAGCAGCCCGCTGTGAACGTGTATGAAAGAGGGCTTGCAGCTCGCAGCATTGACTTATCACATAGCAGTTTACATTGATGCATGAAACACACAGTAAAGAACAGGCTAAGAAGGTAAGGCAGCCCAGTCCCTGCAGCTCTGCACAGCACACAGCATGCCTGCCTGGATTCCTCGCCTGCTGCTGCTGTCCTGATGACCTTGTCTTCTCTTGTCGATCTGCAGACTATGTGCAGCGGTATGCGCTGCCCGAGGTCGTGCTGGGCAAGGGTGCAGCGGCAGCAGAAGCGAATGCAGCAATAGCCAAAAGCGGCAGAGAGGATGAAGCCATGGGTACAGCAGGGGAAGCAGAGTCCGATGGCTTTTTGTCCTCCAGCGATGACGAAGATAGCTGAGCACAGCAGAAGGAGGTCTGGCCATGAGTGCCGAGGCATGAAGCTGGCCCCCCACCCCCCCATGTCTGCAGATGTGCCGATGATGGGCAGCCCGGGGTTACGGGATGATGACGGTGGCTTACACCGGTGACGCCGTCAGTCGTTAGTCTGCGAAGATTAAGGGAAAAGTCAGCATCAGGCAGTGGAGAAGGGATGCAGCACTTCGCCCAGCTGCAATCGTGTTGATGTGGTTGGTTGGACGCAGGCAAAGAGGCCTTGGGGACATGTACATCACAGAGGGCAGGGGTGGGGCCAGGGATATAAACGAATGTGTCGTTGATAGGCTGACAGCCCAGCAGCCTGGGTTATTCTCGATGTTGCAAGCTAAGACTCCGTTGCATGCAACACTAGTGCCCCGTTTTGCCTCACAATGATGAATGTGACATGCGTTCCTGACGTGATCATCATGCAAGTGTTGCGAGCGGCGCTGGTTTGGTGCACCTGCCCATGCAATAGGCACAGCGTATGTGACTGTCTAACTTTGACAGTGCGCTACTGCTACCAATGTCTCTTGCATAAGCGGCTTTTGTTATCACCCTCAGCAAACTAAGCTGCGAACCAAAAACCTGCAAACTTTGTATGTCCAGCCAGACAGCTCAGACAGCTGCTTAGCCTCCGGCACCATTTGCAAGGCATAAATCACCGGGTGGTTTGGTGACACCGCTTAAACCGTTGGCTGCTCTTCCCCATGCCACCCTAGAGCTACTCCTGCCATGACAATGACAAGGATACATACAATCCCTACATACATACATACATACATACATACATACATACATACATACATACATACATACATACATACATACATACATACAACCCTACATATAACCCTACATACATACAATCATTGGTCCATGCGCAAGTCAAGACGAACTTTGATCAAGAACATCTTGAAGAAGCCGTCACTGTTCAACTGCAACAATCGCCGACCATGGTAACATGGTATCATATGCTATGTCTACATTCACAGCGGTAGCAAGGGCGGGTCATTCTGCTACATAAAACATGGTCATCACAAGCAACATAACAAGCTTCTTGTAGGCAACATGGGCTTGCACATGTCACAAAACTTGAACCAAACTCATTCAACATGGAACGACATATTTGACTGTGGGTAATATCACTCAGCTACTCCAAATAAGTTGAAGCATCCTCGGTCGCACCCCTGATGACTGCCAACTCCACACCGATGGCACTATCCACCTAGACCACTGGGCACCTCATTAAAACTAACAGCTTGACGCCTTTAAGGCACGGGACATAGGGCGGGGCGGGGCGGGGCGGGGCGGGGCGGGGCGGGGCGGGGCGGGGCGGGGCGGGGCGGGGCGGGGCGGGGCGGGGCGGGGCGGGGCGGGGCGGGGCGGGGCGGGGCGGGGCGGGGCGGGGCGGGGCGGGGCGGGGCGGGGCGGGGCGGGGCGGGGCGGGGCGGGGCGGGGCGGGGCGGGGCGGGGCGGGGCGGGGCGGGGCGGGGCGGGGCGGGGCGGGGCGGGGCGGGGCGGGGCGGGGCGGGGCGGGGCGGGGCGGGGCGGGGCGGGGCGGGGCGGGGCGGGGCGGGGCGGGGCGGGGCGGGGCGGGGCGGGGCGGGGCGGGGCGGGGCGGGGCGGGGCGGGGCGGGGCGGGGCGGGGCGGGGCGGGGCGGGGCGGGGCGGGGCGGGGCGGGGCGGGGCGGGGCGGGGCGGGGCGGGGCGGGGCGGGGCGGGGCGGGGCGGGGCGGGGCGGGGCGGGGCGGGGCGGGGCGGGGCGGGGCGGGGCGGGGCGGGGCGGGGCGGGGCGGGGCGGGGCGGGGCGGGGCGGGGCGGGGCGGGGCGGGGCGGGGCGGGGCGGGGCGGGGCGGGGCGGGGCGGGGCGGGGCGGGGCGGGGCGGGGCGGGGCGGGGCGGGGCGGGGCGGGGCGGGGCGGGGCGGGGCGGGGCGGGGCGGGGCGGGGCGGGGCGGGGCGGGGCGGGGCGGGGCGGGGCGGGGCGGGGCGGGGCGGGGCGGGGCGGGGCGGGGCGGGGCGGGGCGGGGCGGGGCGGGGCGGGGCGGGGCGGGGCGGGGCGGGGCGGGGCGGGGCGGGGCGGGGCGGGGCGGGGCGGGGCGGGGCGGGGCGGGGCGGGGCGGGGCGGGGCGGGGCGGGGCGGGGCGGGGCGGGGCGGGGCGGGGCGGGGCGGGGCGGGGCGGGGCGGGGCGGGGCGGGGCGGGGCGGGGCGGGGCGGGGCGGGGCGGGGCGGGGCGGGGCGGGGCGGGGCGGGGCGGGGCGGGGCGGGGCGGGGCGGGGCGGGGCGGGGCGGGGCGGGGCGGGGCGGGGCGGGGCGGGGCGGGGCGGGGCGGGGCGGGGCGGGGCGGGGCGGGGCGGGGCGGGGCGGGGCGGGGCGGGGCGGGGCGGGGCGGGGCGGGGCGGGGCGGGGCGGGGCGGGGCGGGGCGGGGCGGGGCGGGGCGGGGCGGGGCGGGGCGGGGCGGGGCGGGGCGGGGCGGGGCGGGGCGGGGCGGGGCGGGGCGGGGCGGGGCGGGGCGGGGCGGGGCGGGGCGGGGCGGGGCGGGGCGGGGCGGGGCGGGGCGGGGCGGGGCGGGGCGGGGCGGGGCGGGGCGGGGCGGGGCGGGGCGGGGCGGGGCGGGGCGGGGCGGGGCGGGGCGGGGCGGGGCGGGGCGGGGCGGGGCGGGGCGGGGCGGGGCGGGGCGGGCATCTAGTGGCATGCAGGCGGATGCAATGGCTAAGGCTGACGATGCCAACATGGGAGGGGTGTAGAGATAAGGAGGTGGTGGTGGTAGGCACACGGTGCAGGGCAGGGTTGGGCCAAGCGATGCTGCATTGTAGCCACTTACCGGCAGTTCATTGGTGAAGGGTGAGGGGGCTTGCTCTTGGCTGCTGGGTAGGGTAGGGAGAGGGCTGCGATGTCAGGGGAAGGGTAATGGGGAGGGGAGAAGTAGGTGGGTATTAGGGTGGGGTGGGGTGGGGTGAGGAGGTCGTGGTAGGCTAGCAGGTGGTGGTAATTGTGGTGGTGGTGGTGGTGGTGGTGGTGGTGGCGGCGGCTGTCATTGGACAAGCGGGTTCATGCAACAGTCGCCAAGTGCAACATTGAGAGTGGTAGCCAGGGCGGGTCATTCTGCTCATACTCATCAACAGCAACGTAGCAATCTTAGTGTAGGCTGCACATTTGCACCGCCCCTAGTGCTGATCACAGCCCAACCCCCACCCCTTGAAGCATGAACTTCTCCATGCTTGCACCTATCCCGTGACACCTTCAAAATCGGTGCCCGGAAGACTTGTCGTACAAGTGCGATGGTGCAACTGCCTTGATTGGCGGCCATCCATAGGCGCGAGTCTTGAGGCCGCGGCCTCACTCGTTATGGTTTAAAATGTTTGATGTTAGCATTGCCCCTACAGCCTCAACCCCGCGCATTGTCAGCGCATTGGTGTTGAAGGAGGCTGACTCGACACCTGCGGAGGCACCTGCTAAGAAAGAAATCTTGCGTTGATCTTTTGCACACACGCACCCTCTAGGATGGGAGGAGCTTGCTGCAAGGTAGGGTATTGCAGCCGACGGCTGTGGGATGGGGGATGGACATGCCTGTCACATGCCTGTCTTGGAGGCAGCGCTGCACCGGGCCTACGCTGTGAGCCCTAGCAATGTGTATCACAGGCTTGACAAGGCAAAGATTTCATTGTAAAACGGCTATGCTCCGTCAGGTCCCTACAGGTCACGGCTGCTCACGACCTGATGCGTGATGACTCCTTATCGTGCGCTGCCACTGTTATCTGACATGTCATGTTCTCCTGCTGCTGCTTGTGCTGCTTGACCGCAGCCCCCGCCCGAGTGGAACCCCGATGGTGCGCATTGGTCGTGACATTGAGCGTGCCACGATGCGTACCAAGCCCCACATGTGTTGCACACAAACTATTGTGCAAGCCTGGAAGGGCTTGTCGCGTCGTTGACATGGCTGTTTCACAGGGCCTGTTGATATGTGGTCTGCCTGCCTGACTTTGTTACTCCCTCTGATGATGTTGAGCAGGTACCCAGAAGCCCATCCAAACAGCAGACGAGGTCAGTGCAGAAGGCAATTGTTCAACTCAGCTGCTAGTCAGAAGGCAGATAGGCAGTCAGCCCACTTGTCCCTTACTAGGGCCTCCATTTGAGCCGGATCAGTAGTACCCATTAGCAGCCACTAGCCCCTTGCCCTTGCCCTTGGTGGACTGGGTGGGCTCAGCTGCCGGCTCAGCCTTGGTGCGCTTGCTGCGCTTGGCTGGACGGGGGAGTGCTGGGCCCTGGCTCTGAGCCTGCTGGCTGTGTGGCTGCCTGGCTGCTGCGTGGGGCCTGTGGGGGCTTGCGGGGGGGCACTACTGGGCACCACATCAGGCCCCGCACTGGCTGGTCACGCTGCTGGCTCCATGCTGGGCGCACAAGGCGCTATTCCACCTGCCCCTGCTGGTGGCTTCCAGCCTGCAGGCCTTGTGGCATTGAGTGTGTTCAGCTCCTCCTCATATGGCTGCTTGCCATTCACTGCTGAACTGACCCGGGTGGTGCGGTGCTCATCCACTGCACCACCCTGCCCTGCCGCTGGCCTGCGCCCCTGGGCCTGCACACCACCTTGCAGCAAGCACGCAGCACCGCATCAGCACCCCACCCTCCCGCTGTGCCAATGCCAGCTGCGCCAAAGAACACTACCAGCTGCTTGGCATGCCCATGGATACAGAAGGCAGTCAGCACGCTTGCATTGCATCCACTGATGTCATTGCGTACTTATAGGACGTGATAGTAACCAGCAGGTAGTGCACTGTTCTATTCCTGCCTTCTGGCCTCTGCAGGAAAAGAACGATGGCCGTGATCTTCGCAAAGCTGCAAGTAAGTCAAGAAGGAACTAGTAATGAAACTTGACCCTGTCACCTGAGCGCTGAGCATTAGCCTTCTGACGTCTGCAGAGGAGCTGGACTTGGAGAGCATGGATAAGCTTGTGAAACGGATGCCACGTGATCAGATAGGGAGCAAGGCTAGCAACAAAGAGGTGTCCCCTGAGGAAGGAGGTGAGGCAAGGACTGACCATGCCCAGTTGTGCAGCAACCCCTGGCATGCAACACCTGGCATACGATCATGCTGACATCATGGCCTTGCTTTACCTAAGCAGCCCGTTTTTCCAAATGTCCCTGCAGGGTACACTGCGCTGCACTACGTCACAGCAGCAAACTTCCTGAAGGGAGCAAAAAAGCTTGTTCTGTATGGCCACGCTCTCAACACAGGTGAGGAGTGGAAATACATAGTCAGCACTGTATACAGGCTCGCTGTAGCTTATCGTGCGGTGCCTCAGACCTCTCCTCCAGGACCACTCCTCAGCCCTGTAACTTGCGGTCATGTGGCAGCATGATGCACGCTGCAGCACCATGACGTCCATGGCCAAGACATCACTTCTTCTCATATGTGCAGGGATGTGCATTGTGGCCATCATCTGCCGTTGTGACTGTGATGCAAATCTGCTCTGTTCTTCCATCTCGTAGGAAACGATGAGGGGCGCACCCCCCTTCACGTTGCCATTGAGGCAGGCAAACGCAAGGTCACCGGGTTCTTGCTGTCCAAGGGTGCTGACATCAACGCCAAGGGTAGGTAGAACCATGGCCATTGATCTCAAGTGCCTGAAGTTTTTGCTGGCGCCTGACATATACCTGCTATATACAGATAACATCGTCTGTACACCCAACTCTGGGGTGTACAGCTCGACACATGCACCACTGACGATGCAAACTTGGGCACTGATGACTGAGGACCCTGCCTATACTTGCCGCCACAGACAAGCAAGGGGAGACGCCCCTGATGACTGCTATGTTGGCGGGTGACAAGGGCTTGACGCTGTGGTTGCTTGGATGGACTCCCGAAAGCACCTTTGTGGCTGCTGGGGCTGCCAGGCCAGGCCAGCAAGAAGCGAGCCTCAGTCCAGGTAAGGGCCAATGCCTGTGCTGAGGCTTGTGACCAAGCTGTGCGGTTCAAAGCTGTGTCCAAACTTGATGTGTGTGTCTGTGGTGAGTGCAGATCTGGGTACCAGTGGCACACCTGCCGCCAAACCAGTAACCAAGGGATCCCTGGACATTGACTTTTCCGTCCTGAGCAAGAAGGGCTTGGGGCTGTGTGTCATTGCTGCTCGGTAGGTGCAGGTTGCCTTTGTACCTACTGCCCAAGCTGGTGGCAGACACGGTTTGCACAGTACACATGACAACATGCGCCATTCACCCTGTCCTCACCCATCTTCATGCTTTCTGCCCGCCAATGCTATAGCAGCAGCAGCAGCAAGCATAACCAGCAGCATTCCGTCCCTGTGCAGTGTTTCTTGAGCCACAAGGTCACCCATACGCCACTAATGAGGGTATACTGCACACTAGCAGGGCTCACGAGCATCGGCAGCTACTGTCCCTTTGATGTGTCTGTTACCATCCCTTGCAGCTGTGTCTTGCAATGAATTGTAGTCAATGCATGCCCAGTCCTTCATGACATCCGTGTCCTCGTTGCTTTGGTGACATCAACGTGTTTTGTTTGTGCAAGCAGGCAAGGCTGGTGGGACATTCTGCAAGAGCTGATTGGCTGGCTGCCAGAGGACCCCAGCGACCCAAAGCTAGCATCCACTGTCCTCAACACGCGCAGTTCAGACGGTGCGTGGTCCAGCAGCATGTGCATAACCTGCAGAGGCTGCCGAGTAACATCAGATGGTAGCACCGCGGTTCAGCTGAGGTGGAATATGAAGACATGTCATGACATTTCCTCCCCCACTCTGCAGGGGAGACGGCACTGGGCTGGGTGCTCAAATACGCCGCTGGCAATGCCATAAGAGCAGACCTGGCAAGCTCCCTTGTTTCATTGCTCTTGGGCCGAGGCGCCTCTGCTACGGTGCCAGCTTTCAAAGAGAGCGTCCCCCCAGCGGCTCTGGCTGCTGCCTCTGGCTACACTGAGCTGTACCAGCAGGTGCTGGAAGCCGCAGGGGGCGAAGGCGCTGTGCAGGGCATCAAGGACGGGCTGGGCCGCACCCTAATGCACTACGCGGCTGCAAAGGTAGGGCGCATGTAGCAAGTTGGCAGGCTTGCTGGCGGGGTGGTGCCTCAGCAAAGTGGTGAAAGAACCTAGACCTATTATGTGCTACCATGTTTGCTGGCCGCAGGGACAGCTAGAGTTGGTGCAGCAGCTGCTGGCCAAGGGCTTGTCAGCCGTCACTCCGGATGCCAACAAGGACACACCACTGCACCTGGCTGCACTACGGGGTCACGCCACGGTATGGGATGCCTGCGGGTCATTGATTCAGGCAACACGCGGTTACACCTCTCTGACTTGACTATTCTAGAGCTTTGCCAGCCACATCACCGAGCTGTTCACTCAGGAGCTTGCTGCTCACCTTGTAATCCTTGGCGCCCATACAGCCTTAATGGGCCCCAGTCATCCATGCGCACAATGTGGCATTAAGACAGGGCTGTCTGGGCGAACAGCCCCCTTGTCCCTCACTAGGGCCTCCCTTTGAGCCGGATCAGTAGCGCCCACTAGCAACCACTAGCGGGAATATACTAGCCGAACAGCCTGGCTACGACCATTCCTCCCAGCTTCCAGTGTCACGCTCATATGATGGCTTTTGTGCAGACGGCAAAGGAGCTGCTGGCGGCTACCATCAGCAACCTGGCTGGCATGCCTGCCGGTCCTAACCAAGTCACCCTGGCAATGGCGCTCACGATGCCCAACTCCTCTGGCAAGGTCGGTCAATTGCTGGCACCGGTGGCAATGCATCACGTCAGGCCCAGCATGGGGCATCCTTTTCTGGGATGAAGTCATTATCATCAACATTATCCGCTTTGTGATCCGCTGTTGCATCGCAGTCTGTCTTGCACCTCGCGGTGTGTGCCAGCATGCTGCCAAAGGCTCAGCAAGCAGCTCTGGCAGTCGTAAACGCAGTGGCTGAAAGTGACCCATCAAAGCTGAATGTGGAAACTGCCGACCTGATCAAGGGTGGGTGGGTAGTCCATTGTGTCAACAAACCACTTATAGTGTGTGTCTGCTTCAACACATCCTGTCCACGTTGTCGTGTGTTTATGCATCGCTCAGCCATGGGAGCCACACAGCCATTTGATGAACCTTGTGCCCAAAACACCCACTGATACCTGCAGACACTCCGCTGCTGCTCGCTGCTCGCCACCACCAGCATGCGGTGGTGAAAGCCCTGCTGGCAGCCGGGTGCCCTGTCAACCAGACCAATGCAGTTGGCGAGACCGCGCTGACCTGCTGCCTGGCCTCAGTCACGCGCGACACTGTGGCACTCGATGCGGCTATCCTGAGGTGAGAAGGCCAACAGCCCTTTTGTCCCTCACTAGTGCCTCCAGTTGAGCCGGACCAGTAGTGGCCACTAGGGTCCACTAGCGGGACTACTAGGGACCATTAGTGGCCCAACTCAAATGGTGTTAATGGGCTGGCAGCAGTCTCGCCCTTATGCCAGCAGGGAGAGTGACCGCAGTCTATCCCAAATAATAATATTAATTCATAATTTGGTCAGGTCAGGTCAGGTCAGGAGAAGGCCGGCAGCCCTGACACGATGCCATACAGGAACATGAGCTGGCCCATGTACCAGGGCCACTGCATGCACAGGCTGGCAGCACACCTGGAGCTGGATGCTTGGGGCATGGGCCCTGCCACCGCCAGCTGTCTAAAGCACGTGACGTTTGCAATGCTGCAGGCTGCTGCTGGAGGCTGGTGCAGACGCTGAGCCTGCACCTCCTCCGCCGCCACCCCCTGGGGCCCCGCAGGGTCCCCCCTTGAGGAAGGCCCCACTGCCCATGCAAGCAATCTGCATGGTAAGTGATGGACAGTCAGTCTCATCAAGGTCACTTACCGATACTGCTGAGGGCTGCCTGCTCAAACTGTTGGACTGTGCCTTGCTTGCGACAGAATGACTGCAACGAGTTTGCTGAGTTGGCATTGAAAGAGCTTGGCCCCCGGTTGCCTGGGGGAAAGCCTGATTGGACCATTGGCAGATGACATGGGACGCCTGCCGCTTCACCTGGCAGCACTGTACAACAATGCGTACATTGTCAAGCACTTGCTGGTGGATGCCAAGGTATTTGGTCTGCCTTGTGGAGTTTTCAGCAGCTTGTTGCATGAGCAATGAGCTTGAGCAATGCTGCCTGCAGCCCATGAGGCTGCTGGCTCAACTCAGTTTAAGCTAGTTTGTGCAAGATACATGTAAGGGGTCACTGATGCAGGTGGATGTGGATCAACCATGCCATAATGGGCGCACTGCCTTGATGTATGCGGCTATGAACGGTTCAGTGGACTCAGCTATCCTGCTGCTGAATCGCAAGGCAAAGGTCTCCCTGAAGGACAAGTAAGTGAGCCACCAGTCGATCCACCAGCAGTGGGGGCAAACCAGCCAGGATGGGACTAACCTGCTCTTTGCATGTGCATTGTAGCCACCCTGCTGCAAGCCTTTGTTTGTATTTGGTGATAGCATGGGTTGTCAGGCCTATCAAATGACCATGCCGCCGCAGGGAGGGCCAGGCAGCTTTGGCATACTGCTTAAAGCTGGACAAGCCTGAGACACTGCAGACAGCTGCACTGTTGCTGCGCAAGGGGGCAGCTGCCAGCAACACAGCTTTGGATGTTGCTGGAGAGGGCCTGCTGCACAGGGCTGTCAGGTGAGCACCAGTCCCAAAGCGGCATGCAAACTATGATAGGCTCACCATCTACCTCTCATGTGGTCATAGTAAAGTTTAGACCTTATACAACTGGTTGAAACCTCACACAGCCTGGTTTGGAGCACCTCACACAGAGAACAGCAGGAGCATCCACTGTTAATAGTTCACAAATACTTGGTTTGCTGAAGGTCAGGCATGCAAGCCAGTCTGGAATATGCAAGCCATCCATGCCGCGCATGTCTACTACCAAAGCCACTCACCAATACCACTGGCAGATCCATGTGACAGCTACCAGTAAAAGCATTGGGCTGTCTCCAAGCTGACTCCAAGCTGGGTGCAATGGTGCACTTGCTATTGCACCATTCTAGCCTGCTAGTGGCCACCCACTGCGTAGCTGGCCCACTAATCCGCGGCAGGCCTGTAGCACTGCCTCAGTACTTTCTCTCACCTTCAATGCTTCTACAGGTATGGCGCCTCTGACTTCATCCGCCTATGGTTCCGATGTGGTGGTAAAGTCAACGCGGTGTGCAGCACCCCTGTGAAGGGTGCAGAGGTTCCCACCACTCTAGCCAACTACTTGGCATCACAGGTACGTTACGCTGCACATGCACATGCATATGCATGCATTATGTTGTGGCATCCAGCCCCCTTGTCCCTCACTAGGGCCTCCATTTTAGCCAGACCAGTAGTGGCCACTAGGGTCCACTAGCGGGACTACTAGTGGCCAATAGTAGCCCGACTCAAGTGGTTATCATTGGGCTGTGTGGAGTTGTGGCATCCACCGTCTCCTCCCACACTCGTATTTCGCCGTAGGTGGTGCTTGGCCCCAATGAGACGGCGACCAAAGTGCAAGGGGAGACCGAGGCGGTTGAGAAGGTGGACCTGTTGGATGAGACAGAAGAGGCTGTGCCGGAGTTTGTAAGTCGAGCCCAATCTAGCTTCATGACATTGCATCAAGGTGAAACATTGCAAGGTGTCAACACGCTCTTGATGACCTGTTATAATGCAGAGTCCGGAAGATGAAGAGGAGGAGGACAGTGACCACGAGGAGGTAAGTCACTTTGCTGCAGTTGCAATCCCTCGTGCCATACCCTGACCACACAAGGTTGGCAAACTCCTTGGCTTACAGGAGCAATGCCGTCAGAACAAGGAGAAGCGCAAGGCGGAGGGCAAGCCAGTCGGTGAGGGTATTGAGGACGACTACTGGAGGGTGAGTGGCTATCGTTGGCATGTTCTAGCTAGTGTGATGGACTGTCTGATGATGACCTGTGTGACACATGTCTCCACATGGCTTCGATCACACAGGAAGATTTGAGCTTGGTTCCACAACCCAGTCAGCTTTCCTTCTACACAAGGCCGAGCCGAAAGCAAGTCAGCAAGTGGCGGAAGCAAGGCATGGGCTGGTAAGAGAGATAAACCGCACCCCGTTGACGAGCAGTCAAAGCTTATGTGTCAACTAATCGCATGCTTTGGTTCTACCTGGTTCTTTGTGCGTCATCCTCTAGGTGGGACACCTGGCTGGACGATGTCAAGGCCCAGACAGACGCGCACAGCTGCGACGACATGGATGTGGCATTGAGCCAGCTGCTGAACCCCATGCATGAGGTGTGTGGCATGATAAGGGAATCATGACATCAGCATCGTAATAGCACGTCAATCGTACAGAGCCAGTTGCATGGCATGCAGCTTTTGCATGTTGTATGGCTGACCTTGTCTTTGCTGGTCTTCAGGACTGGGTCCTTGAGGCGAGAGATGGGCCTTTCTCCCCAGACGAGCTGCTGCTGGAGGCAATCAAGCAGTAAGTAGTGCATGTGTAGTCTACCTCTTGCTGCTAGTATGCCCAAGCTGTGCATGCCACGCCAATGTCAACATGTGCACTCACACCCACCGCTTGTCTACAAGCCACTCTTACAACTACATGCTACCTGCTGTGTGGGTGTAGGCAAGAGAACGGCTGCAGTGCGGTGGCAGAGGGTTTGATGGATGACATGACCAAACAGCTCACGAACAAGGTCACCCCTTTGAGTGGAGAAGAGAAGCCAAAGGTGTGACGCCAAGCAAGCGACAGGGCGCACCCCCGTATCCTTCAGTATGTTTAGCAACCTGTCGTCATCATCTTTGTTGCACTTGCTGCTGCAGATCAGTGCTGCGGAAGGTGAGACATCGAGGAATGGGTAGCATGATGGGTATAAGCACGTGCAGACATGGCAGCTGCAATGCTGCATTGCTTGGTGGTTGGCTCAACAACCAGATTCCATGTCTTTTACTTGCAGCCATCCAAATCTGCACCGTGGCGGAGGCCATCAAGCAAGCAAGTGAGTAACCCGTATGGTTAGCGGAGGCTAAGCAATGTGTGGTGTTGACACACAGCATTGTAGGCCGTCACATGGATTGCTGACATGGCATGCCGTAAGCTAAGAGCAATGGAGTCACTCGGCATCATAGTCAACACTGTACTCAAGCTCATGGTGCGGTGCCTTGCACTCATGAGGTGATGCAGTCCCAAGGTGGTGCAATGCTTGCATTGCATTGCGGGCTTAAAAGCCCCCCCATTGTTTGTTGGGCCAAGCATTGTATGCTGCCCGCTATTTTTAGGCCGAGCGAACATTCGTGCAGTCCAGGCTTTCGGCCTTCAACAAGTAGTTTCTGCATCCAAGACCACCAGCAACACCCTTGAAGGCCATTATAATCTCCCCTCTTATTGATTGCTTGCTTAGTGACTGCTTGTTTGCCAGATGATTGCCTGCTTGCATGCTAACCAGCAATTGGTTGTGGTCAATACCTGCTATGATGCTGAATGAATGTCTTTAGGTGAACTCCTGAAGGCGGAGTATCAGCGACATGGCTTGGACATGGATGACCCTTACTTCCTCCCTGACACATTGTACCAGGGCCAGCCCAAGTTCATGCAAGTGGGTGCCCGGTTGCTGTCGCTATCGCCTCCCGTTGTCAGGTGCCCCATCCACATGATATGAGCAATGAATCTGTCGTGGGCTCACAGCTTGATCTTGGTTGCTGCAGATCGACCTCAGCCCGCACAGCCAACAAGACATTGACAACCTGGTAGCCGCCATGCACCAGCGCATGGATGAGTATGATGAACTCCGTGAGCCGACACTGGTGGTAAGCTGTTTTCCAGGTCTAACACTTCTCCACGTGACGCAACAGTGACTCAACAGCCCTCCAAGCAATGACCATGGCCACATTGCAGGGCATGCCCATGCGGCAACGCAACCTGAAGTGGTGGCTCCGCAGCCTGGTGAGAAACGTTTCACAGTTCCAGGGAGTGAGGTTGCTGTGTTGCGATGGTGGCTGGTGTTGTGCAGCAGCTGTCAGCAGCACCTCCACTTCTAGATGGGGCTGACAGCAGGGGCTGCCTGGCACCCAGTCTGCGGCACCCAGCCTGCGGCACCCCAGCAGCACAAAGCAGCACAGGGGGGCAGTTGACGCTTGTGGAACGGCTCATGACAGATGACATCTTGCCTGGCTACAGTGTGCTGAAGAGTACCCTTTGAAAGTGGGGGCCTGGCGGAAACTGGCAAAGCTAACAGCCATTGCGTTGCGTGTGGCGGCTGAGCGTGTGCCTTCTGGCGTACCCTTACCTCCACGCAAGCGCACAGTCTTCTTTGGGCTCCCCGAATTGCCATCCCGGCTGGAGCTGGAGGAGACATCTGCGCTGATCTTGGCGGTGAGGTGTACAGCATAATGCTCTCATTTGCTTTGAGAATCACTGCGCCCCCACTACAACAAACGTTGCGCAATGGTCCTCATCATTGTGCTCTTGTGCATTGTGTATGTGTGTCTACGGTGCACGCAGGTCCGGCTGGGCAGGGTTGACTGCCTTCAAGCATTGCTTGACTGCGGAGATCGCACATTGCTCAACAAGCGTGATCTGTGGGGCCACTCAGCCCTGGACTATGCCTACTTCATGTTTGCCAAGTAAGGGGCGTATAATGTGATGTGTGCTGCTTCTTGGTGTCTCAACCACCACCCTGTGATGTATGTGCTTCACGTGCTCACTATTGCGCCAATGAGCTTGTGCTATCCTTTGTTTTCGTAGAGACAAGCGCAATATGATCCTCCAGCAAATGGTGGACATGTTGCTGTATGCTCGCCCTGAGGTCATGGGCAAGGTGCGTCAAGCAACCAGCAGTTCACCAAAGCTCTATCTATGCGGACATTCATTTGTTGGTTTTGACCCCATGCCAATGGCAACTAGTGCTTATTACTACTAATGGGCACCTGACATGCTATGGCTGGCGAACTCATGGCGGCATCACAGTGTGTCAGAGATCACATCACTTGGTGGGGGGTCGGGGTCGGGGTCTGGGCAGGTTCAAAGTGATGCACACTTGCTAACTGTGGAGTTGGCCGCCTGACCCTGTGACTGCTTGAATGTACACTAGAAAGCACCTGTGTAGCGATTGTGGTACAAGGTCAGGTCAGCGAGGCGAGCTGATTTATGCATGAATGACTGAATGCCTTCGCACCTTGCAGAAGGTGTCGCACACGTCCTGCAACCACATGGACCCATTGAGCCTAGCAGTGCTCTGCAATGACAAGGAGCGCGTGGCCTGGATTGTTGTCATGTGCAACGCTGCCATTGATGTAAGTACACATCACTGAGTTACTGAATAATTGCACGAGGAAACATAGCCAGGGCCCAGCTGTGATGTATGACCACACTTCATACTTGGGCTCGATACAGTCAGCTACAGATTACCTCATGATGTACCCGCGACACACTGTACTCGCAAGGAAACACATGCCTTGGGTTCCCTTCCCTCCCCTTTGCTCGTGGCGTGCTTAACCATGAGCACCACTGTACCATCTTTGTGTGCACACTGCCTGCCTCGAGCCATTTGCTTGCCTCTTATCCGCAGAAGTGCAACATGTTTGCACCAGACATCCCCATCTACCTCGAAGGGCAGTTTGAGCCCCTGGTAGCGGACACAGCAGGTCGTTTCAGCCCCTTGCACCTCGCCATGGTCATCAAGCGCTACGACATGGCTAGGTTTGTGTTAGGCTGATCGCAAGACCGCAGTTTACGCTAGTGTGAAGCATGCAACATATGTTGTGTCCACATACGGTATGTAATGCACAGGCTGTTGCTGGACCTGCAAGCATCACCTAATGTCCATGGCTGGGGCTACGAGAAGAAGTCTCCATATGATCGGCGAGAAGACTTCTTGAAGGCATTTGCCAAGGAGAGAGGAGAGGGTGGCAAGGTGCGCATGCGTGTGCAACCACAACTGTGCCCTAAACCATCAGCGACAATAATATTTTGCGACGATGCCACATGGTCCCACAATGACAGTGATGAGTCATGCCTTCTTGTGCAGGGCGACGTTGCTCTTGCTACACGCGACAAGTGGCAGGCAGATGAGGAAGCCGCTGCGACAGCATGGGTGACCAAACAGGTAAACAACTTCCAGTAACAATTACCCTATTCATCATTGGTCCAGGGTAACTTCCCCTCAACTATAGGATCTTTTGACTGACTGACATTGAGATCCAGCCAACGATCCTTGTGGATGGAAAGCTTTTCTTTGACCCTGCCTATTGCTCCTCAGGGGCAGTTTTAATCAGGTTAGATCAGGTCTGACCCTCCCCAACATTGATGGCTCAACACATGCTGAAACTGGTGTTTATTCAGACCAAGGCTAAGAAGGACCAACTCCAAGCCCTAGGGCTCAAGGGAGCAGAGTTTGCCGCGAAGAAGATGGTGGCATCAGTGGCATCGCTACCCATCAGCCGCATCATCCAGGAGTGAGTGCAGCTGGTACTTGTATGAAGCAAGGTGCATGCCTATGCTTGCAAGCGGCACTACAAAACTCATTCTTCGTCATTCTCATAGCTTTGGCTGCTTTCCTCTTGCCATCCTCCATATCGCCGTCTGCATTGTGCCCCTCTCCTTGCCCCTTGTGCAGTGTGATCAAGATCATCAAGGACTTCTTGGTGAGTAAGCTTGGGAACCCATTGAGACGAACACGCCCGCGTTTCGTCCTTGTTGCTGACAAGCCATGCTCATGTATGTTCGCTCATTGGCAGGGTGGACCTGATCCTTGGGTGTCGCCTCTCCACCTTGCCAGCCGTTATGGGCAAGCAGATATCGGTGAGTGTTTAAGTGGTAGTCTCTAGCAGTCCCTAGCCCTGTATATAGCGGTGTGGGTTGATATCTCAACGCAGGTGCATGACCCAGGGGCCACCAGGGGCATCAACATTGCATATGTCTTGAGCGGCTGGTTGCGCATCATTTTGTTGACCGGCTCGTATTCTTAGGTGCCTAAACAGCTTAAGCATCCATGCATCAAGCATGAGCCTGCTGCATTGTGGCAGTCCATCTTTGCATTGACATCCTGTTGCTGCTCATGTTGTGTTGATGCAGTGCTGTTACTGCTGGATCGAGGTGCTTCCACAAATGGCGGGAAGTCAGCTCGCTTGTGCCGTTACACTCCATTAGAGGAGGCACTCAAGTTTGCTCGCTCCAACTTCACATACAGCAATTTTTCATCCAGTAAGTGGGTGTTGTAGTTCCACATGTGGGTAGGTAGGTGGGTGAGGAGGCTGGCTATGCACCCAACACCCTGTCGTGAATCTCGGCATGTGGTGATGACACACACCTTCAGCCTATCAATTGATGATCCATCCGCCGATGGCATTGCCACTTTTGCACCCCTGACCCACTACAATGTGAATGACCGCCACCGCATACTCGCAGTTCAACAATGTAGACCAATGACAACACTCTGCCTTTAAACTGACGCGCAGGTCGTCACAACTGGGAGGCCATCATTGGCGAGGCTTTTGAGTTTCCAGCATACAGTGCAAAGGCCTTGGCAGCAGCTGCCAAGGCCGGATTGATGGCTATGATGGACCCAGCCACCATGACCAAGAAGATGTTCATGCTTGCTATGCAAGCATTCAAGTACCTGGTGGGCACACCCCTTGGCACATCATCACATGTGCGCATACTTTGGCTTGCTTTGTCTTGCATTAGCATCAGCAAGCATACAAGACATGGCTACATAGACATGCATTTGTCTCAATCTCATCGCTTACTTGCTGCTCCACCCTGCACAGTTGGACAAGCTGATTGAGAGCCTTCGGCGCCCAATTGCGCACTATGACCCAGCACTACGATGTGTGCATGTGCTGGTGCGAGCTTACGCTCCCATCAAGCCGGGGGAGAGCCAAGGCGCTGTGGTCGTGCGGGATCTGCAAGACAATGTGAGTGCTGGGCACCTCAACACATCCAGTGTCGCAAGAGCAATAGCTGCCGCAACAGTGTTCAATTGTGTACCCCAATCACTGTTTGAGCATTAAGGTATGCAGCTGCTTGTCATTCTGTCCTACAGGGCACCTGGGTTTGGGCAAGCCCGCACATCATGACAAAAGGAGATGTCACTTGGCTCGAGAAGGTCAACAAGATGGTGGCAGATCTGAAGGTGGGATGATGCTCCCATAGCATAGTGGTCACCGGACCCCCTTATGAACAACCTGGCTTGAGCCACAGTCCATGCCCATCTATAGTCAGCTCAACAATCCTTGCATGTGGTGCATGCAGGCTGACAAGAAGATTGACTACCAGAAAATTGGGAATACTGATACATGCAAGGTAGGTTTTGAAGGGAAACCCCACGTGCACCTTGTCTGTTGTGACATGCTGTGTGCCTGGACATGATTGTGTAGGAGCATGATAAGCTGGTGAAGCGCTTCAAGTCAAAGGTGGAGTTGAAGTACGTGACACTCGGATCTGAGGTGTGTGCTGGCTGCAAGCTCCAGTCTCTACAGCTGTAGAGTAGCTCAGACCTGTAGAGTAGCTCAGAGCTGTGAGGGCTTGGGCGCAATCTGGTCGTCCTTGTTCGACCGTGCTGCATCCTTGTACTCGTCTATGCACCCAATCATGCTGCTGATTGGAAATGTGTGTGGCAGGAGTTCCGGCGCGAGTACAAGAATAAGGCTGCTGAAGCAGCGCAAGAGCTGAAGAAGCGGCTGGCAGCCAAGTGTCTTGAAGTAGGGAAGCGCAAGCTAATCATCACCAAGACTTGCATTGCCACCAAAGTGCTTCTGCTGGCTCAGGCAAGTCATCAGCACATCGGTCAACAGCTCCTGTCATGAGCATTGTTGCTCTATGCCTGATGTCAAGCATGAAAACAATGTGCCCTGTATATCTTGGGCACTACTCCTGAACCTACTTTCCATAGGTGATTCCTTGCATCCCATGCAGAGCAAGGAGTTTGTGATCGCGGTGAAAACCGAGAAGGAGCTAGCCAAGGAGGCCCATGCCAAGAAGGGTGTCAAATTCACTGAGAGCGCACTGCTGAAAAGCAAGGGCGGCATCAAGATCGCCGGCTTTAACCTGGAGGACCCAGCTGACTTCCTTGGAGGCTGTGAGTGGTTGAAAAGCTGTTGACCTGCTTACTGTGTATGGCAGCACCCCTTGTGCGCCGGCAACAGGTACCGGGGAGTGCCAAGGCAGAAAGAGGTCCCCTCATCATTGGTGGTGCTACTATACTGGGTATGGAGTAGGACGACCTCCCACACACATGGCGCTACAATTTGGCGCTACGTTTTGGACACTGCTCAATATTTACGCTAGTTCTCACATGGCTATGTCGTGCTGCAGCTTGCCTGCAATGTATCAGCAATGTCAGGCGGTGATGCATTATGCTTGCATGCAGCGTACGACAAGCTCATCAACAAGGAGAGGTCACCTGGACCACAGCGGTCAGCCAGCCGGGCTGCGCTGCTGACGTCGAGCCGCAGCAATGGTGCAGGCCAAAAGTCAGGCGGCGTGGCCACCATCAGCACACGCAGTGGGGTTCATGTGAGTATGCTTTGCGTCTCACATGGTTATGCTCCATCAGCCTCACAAGTTCGACTGCATCTGGAGCTGACTGGCAGACTTCTTGCGATCTGCCAGGCAAAGGGTGTTGTAGCAGTCCTGTAGCCAGACAAAGCTGCGGCTTGCACCTGCATTGAACAACAATCCTGCCAAGCCATCGCTGCAGCCTGCATTGCACCTGCGACATGGTGTTCGTGTGCGTGTGTGCAGGCTGGTTTGGGCGCACCTTTCTCCGTTCCCTCCACGACACTGGAGACATCATCTGGTCGAAACCCCCTGGGTTGCTGTGCTGCATCCCTGGCAGCTGAGCGAGCACGTGCCAACGCTGATGTCGTGGTGAAAACCGTATCGCCCAAGCTGACAGATGCTGAGATAAAGGACCTGGTGGCCAAGGCCAAAGCTGCCAAGGCAGCGGCAGCAAAGAAGCCTGTGCTCACAGCAGCACAGAAGGCAGCGGCGCTGGCCCTAAGCAAGCCAGCGGCCAAGAGCAAGCCAGCCGCCAAGAAGCCAGCTGCCAAGAAACCAGCTGCCAAGAAGCCAGCGACAGGTGAGATTACCCCACCTCATGCATTGTGGCAGCTACAGAACACTTCAATGGGATAAGTTACACACACTTGGTGTCCTTGAGCCAGGGTTAGTGTGCGTGATATCCCATACCAGGCTAGCGGTCATAATGGGGGAAAAACACTGTGTTGTGACGTCAGACTAGATGGATGGGATGAGCTGCACGCACTTGTGGTCCACTACAATCCTCATCAGCCCAGCTGACAAGCACCAACGCAAAGGCAGGACTGTAGGCCCCTCACTAGGGGTGGTGGTGTTTGTTTGTACAGGAGAACTTCCTTCACACACAGTGTGGGTGTCTTCCACCTACACTATTGCCTGACCCCAGTGATTTAGCTATAGCCTAGGACTGGCATGCACTGACATCAGATGCCATAAACAGTAATGCTGCTATTCTGTGCATTGCGTTGTGACAACTGACAGGAGCAGGAGCCAAGAAATTGGTAACCAACCTGAAGAAGGCTGGCAAGAAGAAGGAAAAAGAGGAGGAAGAGGAGGAGGAGAAAGCAGAAGAGGAGAAGGGAGAAGCTGCTGAGGCAGGCGCTGAGGGAGAAGCGGATGAGGCAGGCGCTGAGGGAGAAGCGGATGAGGGAGCTAATGAGGAGCAGGCTGAGGAGGAGGCTGGGGAGGAGCAGGCGGAGGAAGGGGTGGAGGAGGAGCAGGCGGAGGAAGAGGAAGCTGAGGAGCAGGCAGGGGAAGAGGAAGTTGAGCAGGAGGAAGAGGAGGAGGGCGATGCCGGGGCAGCAGAGGAACCTGAGGAGGAAGAGGAAGCGGAGGGCGACGAGGGCGAGGGAGATGATGTGGACATGGATGGCGAGATGGCAGCCGCAGAGGGTGATGTGGAGTCACCTGAGGATGCTGAGGTGGGCTTTCGCATCTAGCACCCATTCCCCCATCAACTGTCGCTGTGGCACACTATGAGCCAGTGCCTTCATGTGTGCGCATTAGCTTGTCAGACAGCACTGCAGCCCCTCGTGGCACCTGTACACGCATGCAGGATGCCGCGGACGCCCTGGCCGAGGATGCAGATGCAGACCTGGACGGCATGATGGAGGAAATGGAGAACTTCATGGAAACCATGACTGAGGTGATGGATATGTTGGGGGATGTGGTTGATTAGGGCGCTACATCGCCTGGTGCTACACCGCCTGGCGCTATGCCACCTCAAGCCTCACAGCAACCTTGGCACACCTGGCAGAGGAGTGTCAGCCAGCGACGCCCCCTTGCAGTAACTCGTATAGCTAGCAACTTGCACAAGAGGGCGGGTGGCAGTACGACTTTTGGCGTGCACCTTGGCTCCATTGCAGTTTCAGGCAATGCTCCTGCCACAGTGCCGTCCGGGTGCCGATTGGGGGCTGCATTGAGCACACAAGCCTATTCATCACATAAGTGGCATTTATCCTGAGAAGACGGCATCCGCTGCTTGATAGGTTGATCACTGAATCAAACATCTTGGACATGTTTCAGGCCATGGCCATTGCTGCTGTGCTTTATAGGAAACCTGTGCCTGTAGAAACCTTCAGTGCAGCTGAAATCAACATAGACCGACCCATCAGCTTGTACAGGTGCTTGTCAGTAATTACGTGCAGTACGTCACCCTTGTTTCATGCAGCACACTGGCACCTGAGTCTCAAGCAGACTAGGATCACCCATTATCCACGAAACACGTCCAAACTTGCAAGCTTGGCACATGGCAAGGAACATGCCTGCTTGCATGTTGGTGTTGAAGAGCTTGCCAAGGTACTTGAACTCACTCACAACAGGCAGAGTCCTATGCCTGTGGTGGGAGCAGCTGACAGTAGCCTTTACAACAACGATCGCGCAGCCTGTGTTTGATTACAACTCGTGCTTTATTTTGGTGCTGCATGAGGGCTGTAGGGATTAAAACTTGTAGGCCCTATTCGCGACTTTTTTGGTATTCTCTTTTTCTCTGATTCTCTGCGGTTAGGGCGGTTGGCAGCAACCACCCGTGGCCTGCTGTACCTGCGACTGCGACTGCGCGTGCGACTGCGGCTGGTCTAGAAACTCTAGGCGCGTCAATAACAGGCGCAGTTCTATCATTAGTGCCACTGCTCACCATTAGAACATATCGATAATGAGCAAGTGAGGTGTGTCCGCGAACGCTTGCGCCGGCATGGTCTCACGCGCAAGAGTTAACGCGCCGCTTGCCAATAGACGCACGTTACTTCGCAGCTGCCGATGTGATGAACGCTGGCGAAAACGGTGCACTTTGTAGAGAGTACTTGCGTGAAGATTACCAACCCCATGTTTCGGACACCTGACTTACAAGTGCCATGCAGCCATGCCTACAGACGCGAACGCCCGTGCAGCCAGACCGTACATCATGGCACAACGTAGTTTAGCACACCGTAGTTTAGCTCCGTAGTTGAGCACACCGTAGTTTCGCACACCGTAATTTAGCTCCGTATTTAACAAACGTAGCTCCGTAGCTACACACGCGCACACTCCTTCATTTAGGCCCCCA
>JASKMD010000173.1:0-25000 GCA_030144725.1 Haematococcus lacustris | reverse complement strand
GGAGGTGCAAAAAAGCAAGACGAATTGCAATGCAGTGGTCATGCCAGGAATGCTCAATGGTGTCGACCTGATCCTGAGGTGTCGATTGGATGCACGAGCACGATGCAGTGCTGAAGGTTAAGCACGGGGTGTGCACGCTGTTTGAGGCACTCGGAGAGTCGGGGAAGCCTGTAAACTTGTTCGCACTGCAACCAAAGCACCTGCCTGGGTTTGCGGCTGTGGCTGCTATGAAAGAGCAATGGGAAAGCGCAGCCGAAATTAAGCTGCTCACTCCGGGTCAGGCCGTGCGACAACTGCGGAAAGGTTGCAGCAGCTGGCTGATGCTAGTGAAGCCTGGCGATGCTGGCGACCAGCAGGGCTGGCACCAGGGCAGCTTGGCAGCTGTAGTGGCTGGATGCAGTGAGCAGAACACGAAGGCTGAGCAGGACCCCGAGTTGGTGCCACAAGCTGTGCTAGATGGGTTACTATCTGAGTATGCTGATGTGTTTGGGGACATGCCACCGGGGTTGCCCCCTGACAGGCCAGTGGGGCACACAATCAGGACACCACCCGGGGCTGAAGCTCCCTACAAACGTATGTACAAGCTCAGCCCTAGAGAGGAGGCTGAGGTGAAGAAGCAGGTGGCTGAGCTGCTGGCCAAAGGGTTGATTGAGCCAAGCAGCAGCCCATACGGGGCACCAATCTTGTTTGTGCAAAAGAAAGATGGGAGCCTGAGAATGTGTATTGATTACCGTGCTCTCAACAAGTTGACAGTAAGGGACAGGTACCCCCTGCCCAGGATTGATGACCTATTTGACAAGCTGGCTGGCAAGAGGGTGTTTAGCTCCCTAGACCTGCAGTCTGGGTACCACCAGATCAGGATTACAGAGGAGGATGTGCCCAAGACTGCCTTCTTGACGCCAATGGGCCAGTTCCAGTTCAAGGTGCTCTGTTTCGGGCTGACCAACGCCCCTGCTACGTTCCAACGGATGATGAATAACGTATTCAAGCCTTTGATCAATGAGTGTGTATTGGTGTACATTGATGACATTCTGGTGATGAGCAATACCCCTGAGGAGCATGTGCAGCACCTGAGGCAAGTCCTGCAGCTCATGCGAGAAAACAAGTTCTACGCCAAACTGGCAAAGTGCGAGTTCAACAAAACGCAGCTGGCGTTCCTGGGCCACATCGTGGGCAGCAATGGCATTGCTGTCGACCCTGCGAAAGTGCAAGTCGTAAAAGAATGGCCGACGCCGCGCAACTTAAAAGACCTGCAGGCCTTCCTGGGGCTGGCAAACTACTTCAGGCGGTTCATACCCAACTTCAGCTCTCTGGCTGCGCCGTTGACGAATCTGACCAGCAAGCAAGTGGCTGCTGCGTATGACTGGGAACACTTTGAGGGTAGCGAGCTAGAAGCATTCGATGGCCTGAAAGAGGCGCTGTGCTCTGCTCCTGTGCTGGCTCTGCCTGATTTCAGCAAGCCTTTTGTAGTGTGCACTGATGCGTCGCTGGTAGGCACCGGTGGGGTGCTGATGCAAGATGGCAGGCCAATTGCTTACACAAGTAAAAAGATGTCCCCAGCTGAGACGCGCTATGCCACTGGAGAGCAGGAGCTGCTGGGTATAATCAGAGCAGTCAGAGAGTGGAGGTGCTATTTGGATGGAGCGGTTGATGTTACAATCCTGACTGATCACAATCCCCTCATCTACCTGCAAACACAGCCCAACTTGTCGAGGCGGCAGGTCAGATGGATGGAAGAGCTATCACGCTACAAGTATGAGATCAAATACATTCCCGGTGCAACTAATGTGGCTGACCCTATCAGCCGTAACCCCGCTCTGGCCAATGAGGTGGCGCTTACATGCTCATCATCACCACACAATGCTGACTCTGAAGACGCCATGACTGTGATCATGACGCTAAGCTCCCGGGCTGAAGGGCTGATCTACGCCATCACTACACGCCGCACTGCTGCCCGGCTGCGAGAGAGTGCTGAGCTGGGGCAGGTGGCTGCCCGGGAGGCTGCCCAAAGAGCAGGCCAATTGGCCCCACCTGATGATTTGGCTGCTGCCCATACGCCTGGCCAGGCAAGAATGAAAAGTGCACATCAAAAGGGGGCGCAGCCAGGTGGGGGGGAATCCCTGCGGCAGCAACAACAAACAACAGAGTCACATAACAAATCAAACAAACAAGGTGGTGACGAGCAGTCCACAACTGAGTCGGGTCCCTTAACCCTAATGCAGGCAATCAAACAAGCCTATGCGGCTGACACACGCTTTGCTGATGAGGCCTTCACATCGCAGCTGTACCAGCATGAGGGGCTGTGGCTGACTGAGTGGGGCAGGGTGGTGGTTCCTGATGACGCTGCGCTGCGGAAGAAAGTGATATACACCATGCATGACACCAGGACCGCTGGTCACCTGGGTATGACGAAGACCCTTGAGCAGGTGACGCGCTGGTTTACATGGCCTGGTGTGTCAGAGAATGTGAAGAGCTATGTGCGCAGCTGCCACTCGTGCCAAGTGAACAAGTCAAGTGCCAAGAAGCCTGCTGGCCTGCTGCAGCCGCTGCCCATACCTGAGAGACCGTGGGACAGCGTGTCAATGGACCTCATAGTGAAGCTACCTGCAAGTGGGCCCAACAAATTTGACTCAATATTAGTGTTTGTGGACAGACTAACAAAGATGGTACACCTGGTGAAGACCTGGGAGAGCATGACGGCCACACAATATGCTAAGCTGTTCCTTGAGCATGTATTCCGGCTGCATGGGATGCCGAGGAGTGTGGTCAGTGACAGAGGGCCTCAGTTCCACAACAAGTTTTGGGCTGAGGTGACCAAGCTGCTCCAGGTCCAGGTGAACCTATCCAGCGCCTACCACCCTGAAACAGATGGCCAAACAGAGCGTGTTAACCGGGTGATCGAAGAAATGCTAAGGCACTTCATCAGGCCTGACCAGCGGGACTGGGCGGAGTACTTACCTCTGGTGGAGTTCGCCATCAACAATGCCTGGCAGGAGTCGGTCCGCAGCACGCCCTTCTACCTGAATTATGGCTATCATCCGCGGCTGGCTGAACTGCTCGACCTGCCGCAGAAGGTGCCGCAGGCGCATGATTTTGTGAAAGGCATGAAGAGAGCGGTTGAGCAGGCGAGGCAGTGCCTAGCGCGGGCGCAGAAGCGCATGAAGTCATACCAGGATAACAAACGGCGTGATGCACTTTATCTGCCTGGTGACATGGTGTTGCTGAGCACACAGAACATGAGGGGTAAGGCTAACCAGCCTGGAGTCCGTAAGCTAAAGCCTCGTTACGTGGGCCCATTCAGTGTGCAGTACATGGTGGGCAAGGCAGCGGTGAAGCTGTGGCTGCCAGACGAGTGGTCTCGACTCCACAACGTGTTTCATGTGTCCTTGGTGAAGCCCTATCGCACAGATGCTTCAGGGGCAGTGCCTGGGCTAGCTGGACCACCTCCTGTGCAGTGGCTAGATGGAGAGCCCCAATACACAGTGGAGAAGGTGGTGGGCCACAGGCTGGAGCCCAGCAAAGGCAAGCGCAAGGGCAAGAGTAAGAAGAGACGGCTTGAGTTCCTGGTCAAGTGGCAAGGACACGGTGACGAGCATAACACATGGGAGTTGAGCACACAGCTGGTGGGCTGCCAAGAGCTGATGGCCAGGTACATGGCAGAGCACAACCTGGGTGCCGAGGCTGAGGAGGCGGCTGATGGCGAGGCTGAAGCTAAGGATGGTGTTGAGGCTGAGGCCCAGGCCTGATGGTAGTGGCATGGTTGGAACTCAGACACCAAGCGCTAGTGTGGGCGCGAGTGACGGCACAATGTGCCTGAGCGGGGCAACACCACGGTGGTCAGCTGAGGACAGCTGAGCCAGGTGGGGGGGAATGTTACGTGATGATGTAATGCTGAGGCAATATTCGTAACGCCCCTATGAGAAGTGTGACGTGGTGCGGTGATCTGAGGCCGGGTTCGATTCCCGGGCAGACTTCCTGACAACGCCCAGTCTGTCATGGAGAACTCTGTCACCGTCACCGGACGTCTCGTAACAGCCGCCTTCGGGCACCGAAGCGTGTGGCTGCTTCCATCACAGCCTCAGCGTGCGACAACTGCCTCTCGATTCGCTGCATCTATAGGCTGTAGATCGAGGTCAACAGGCTCTGCTTCAGCTTTGGCGTGATATACCATAGAGTTATGGTGAACTTGAGGGTGCTGCTACAAATTTGGTGACAGCCGCATCTCAAACAAATGGTGATACAATTTGGTGACGATTTGATTTGGTGAAATCACCAACAGGGCGTATCAGTACGGTAACAGCTTTACTTTACAGCTTCACATCGCAACCACTTCACGGGTTCACGAGCACTAGAAGGCAGCCCCATTGTCCCTCACTAGGGCCTCCATTAGAGCCGGATAAGTAGTACCCACTAGCAGTCACTAGCGGGAATATACTAGTGGGCAATAGTGACCCGACTCAAATGGTGTTATTGGGCTGTGTGGAGTATACCCAGTGCACATGGCACATGAGCCGCCTACCACCTACACTATTGCCTGACCCGTTAGGGCTACTGTATAGAGTTGGCAGGACAAAACATGCACTGATTGTAAGCTGGTGACAGCTCAACAAAGGGGGCACACACTACTGTGCCACAGCAGGCTGCTGCTGCTCCTGGGCCTTAGGTGGCTTGTCTTGCAGCCGCTTGTAGCCCAGGCCTGGGTACTCCTTGCCCTTGGCTGGCAGAGCTCCCTGGTCTGGCCAGTAGCACAGCTCCAGCAGGCGCCACCTGCTCTCCCCAATGCGCTGCATGTTCAACGCTGCATTGCAGTCCCTGTCTAGCCACCTGCCTGGCTGCGGTGCTGGCTTGGCTTCAGCAGCCTCGCCCTTGCCCTTGGTGGGCTGGGTGGGCTCAGCTGCCTGCTCAGCCTTGGTGCGCTTGCTCCGCTTGGCTGGAGAGGGAGTGCTGGGCCCTGGCTCTGAGGCTGCTGGCTGTGTGGCTGCCTGGCTGCTGCGTGGGGCCTGTGGGGGCTTGCGGGGGGGCACTACCGGGCACCACATCAGGCCCCGCACTAGCTGGTCACGCTGCTGGCTCCATGCTGGGCGCACCAGGCGCTATTCCACCTGCCCTTCTGGTGGCTTCCAGCCTGCAGGCCTTGTGGCACTGAGTGTGTTCAGCTCCACCTCACATGGCTGCTTGCCATTCACTGCTGAGCTGACCCGGGTGGTGCGGTGCTCATCCACTAGCACCACCCTGCCCCGCCGCTGGCCTGCGCCCCTGGGCCTGCACACCACCTTGCAGCAAGCACGCAGCACCGCATCAGCACCCCACCCTCCCGCTGCTAGCTGCTGCAAAGAACACCACCGGCTGCACCCGCGTAGTACAGCGCCCTCCGGGACCTTGATGACCTGCGGACATTCGACAATTTGACAGGCCACTTTGACAGGCGGGGACACAAACAGTGCGGGGACACGAACAGCGCGGGGACACGAACAGTGCGGGGACACACGTGGCTTGGGGCTTGCGAGGGGCCAGTACTGGGCAGTGCGGGGACACACAAGGCGGGCGCAGCCTGTCACCTGACGTCTTAGATTGCTCCAGCCATCCCGACGCTCCTGTCCTTGCTTGCCTTGAGGGGAACGAGACGCTGCGAACAGGAGCGACGGGCTATTACACAGCGCGTGACTCACGGAGCTCACAATCGGCTAGGAACACGAACCTTTATGTTTCTTTGACGGGCCCTTCTTCTTAGCCATGGCGCGATGTGAGCTGTCGCTGGATTGTCGCTTTGTCGCCCTTGTCGCGACTGTGCGATGCACTGCTGGAATCAACGACCATAACTTTATTTACTTAAGTGATTTCCTTCTTACACTTCTATTCCGACATCGACCCGTGTGGCTCACTTCAAGTCAATCTATGCACATCAGCTATGCACATCAGCTCCACACTGCATCAGATATGCACATAAGATATGCACATCAGATATGCACATCAGCTCCATACTTTATCACACACTTGCTTGTGTTTTTTTATTGCTAGGCACGAGACGAGTTCCACACTTGGTGCAGCGATGGCTACATGGTGAAGATGAAACTGAGCCCCAACATCTTCCACCCACGCCTGCTGCGTGACCCAGTGACCTGGTGGGAGTGGTATGGCATGGAGACGCCTGTGCTACAGCAAGTGGCACAGCGGGTGCTTAGCATTCCTGCCACATCGGCTGGCGTGGAGCGCCTCTTCTCAGTTTTCAAGTTCATCTGGAGCGATCGCCGCAACCGTCTGCTCATGGGCCGCATGTGGGCAATGGCCTATGTGTACTTCAACACTCGGGCCTTGAAGCACCAGGAGCAGCCCTCGGCAGCTGATGCTGCTGATGTGGAGCAGTGGGAGGAGTGGATGGCCAGCCAGCCTGTGGAGGGTGCACCCCTTTAGTAGGGGAGGCATTGCATGGGCAACGCTGAAACTGCAAAATGATGGCATCATGCATGAACAGCAATAGTGGGGGAGTATTGGGCAGCAGCAAGTAACTCATCAGGTCAGTATGCATGGATAGGAGCTGTACTCGCACACGTTATGCATGTATGCATGCTGGCCTATGATTTTTTTGGTGGATGTGGTGCACCAAATCGTATCTTGATTGTTGCATTGGGTTGACAGATGTTAAACAGGGTTGTGTGCAAAGTTTCAGGTCAAAACTCTCACGGCAACCTTGCGTTTTCATGCCGTTTCAAGTCTTTCATTCTTGCATTGAAATTTCATCGGTTTCATGCAAAAATGAAAGAATGCAAAAGTGAAAGAACGCAAAGTCACAACCCTGCTCACTTGAGATAATGAAACAATCCAGGTAGGGTTTTTTGATAGCTAGTGACATGCTAGTGACAACTAGTGACATGCCCCACCATTCACGCTGCAAAAGGCCCCAAAGGGATGACCAGCCCCGGATCAGTGTCTGCAAATTGCACCACCAGCTGCTGTGCAGCTGCCTGCTGCCTCGCTAGCTCTTCGTAGCCAGGAATGCTGAGACCAGCGCCAGCCTGGCCTGCGGCCCTCTCAGCGCATAGTACTAAGTGGGCCAGAGCTGTGTGGGGGAGGTGGGCAGCCAGCCAGGCAGGCAAGGCCTTAGAAGCTGCCCCTGCCCCTGCTTCCTCCAGGGCCATGAGGCATAAGTGCAGCAGGCTGGAGAGGCTGGAGTTGTGGTGGGAGCTGCTGGGGGCTGGGCTGGGAAGGCAGTGCGGGCTGAGCTAGAAGGCAGCCCCGGAGCTGGAGTCTGACAGCTTGGCTATTAGCAGCTCCTGCTCCTGCTTGACCTTTAGAAGACTCTGCTCTTCAAGCTTCAGCCTGCAGGGATGCAGGCAGCTGCTGGCTGATGGGCGGAAGGGATTCCTGCCGCCCCCTGCCAGCAGGACTCCCTGCTATTGCTCTTGCCACCCAGGCTGCTCCAGCTGACAGGCAGAGGCGGGTGAACAGGTAACACGCGTAGGTAGGGTTGCGGGCAGGAAGGCAGGGTGTGCCATTGCCGTGCCACAAGTCTGCCTCTGTCCCTTGCAAGCTGCCTGCATTGCTCCCTGTGCTGTCCAGCCTGTCAAGCTTATCTCAGGAGCTGATGTGTGACGCACGCTGTGATGTGCGATGCACCCTGTGATGTGTAATACACTCTGCTGCAGTACCCTCCTCCAGGTTGTCAAGCTGCCAGCCTGCAGGCCGCACCTCTCTAGCTCCTCCTGCTTCTCAGCCACAAGCCTGCGGACAACCCACAGCATTATGAGCGTCAAAACCAGGAATGGGCGGGAGGAGTAGGCATGCGCATGCCATCACCCCTACATACCGTTCTTCATCCTTTTGCATTCGTTTTCGCTCCTGTGTGGCCATGCAGACGTACATGAATGAAGGCATGCAGATACACATGTGGAGAGGGGCTGCAGCTTTAGCAGTGCTGCATAGTGCTCACCTCTTCCAGAGTCGCTACTCTGTTTCGTAATCCGACTGCCCTTAGCTTCTCAGCCTCAATCCTGTCAACCTGCTGGTCAATCTGCAGGATGTACTTGTCAACCAGCCCGGTCAGGGAGGTTATGTTTGTGACGAAGGTGTTGGTGTTGTCCTGCATTTGCAGAAGCGTGTAGGTCAAGACAGTGCACGTTGGCATCCCCCCTGGTGCTGCATGCTGACCTGCAGCGACTTCGACGCATTGAACTTGTCCACGTCGAGGATGCGAATTTGATAATCCTGTGCGCAGCACGGTGAAATGGTTTGAAGAGTGCCCACGGGTACGTATCTACATGTCGACCCACCTCGTCGAAGTATACACCTCTCTCAGCATCCATTAGAGCTGCAAGGCTAGCTCAAAGTCCGCAACTAACCCGTACTACTTTCCAAGTTATAATCCCTACAGCCCACATGCCACACCAAAATAAAGCACGAGTTGTAACCAAACACAGGCTGCGAGACTACTGCGGTACTACTTTCCAACCATTCGCAACCGCTCCACGGATCGCAACCGCTTCACGGATTCACGGCGGGTTGCCCCACAGACCGAGCTACACCGAGCTATACCGCTACATCTTGCAAACAGTCTCTGTAGCCAAGCGCGAAGGTTGCTAGGGCAGTGCGCACCGCTTCATGGGCATCCCAGGGTTCAACTCTTGGTTTGCGGAAAACAACAAGCGTAGCTATGTGACGCTTAGCTCCGTGAAGGTGGTGCCAGCGCCGCCCCTTGGACTCTTGTCTAGCTGCGCCAGGCAGCCGGGGGTCGAACCCTGCTCCCAACCCTGCACGGGTGTCTGGTCAGGTGGACCATGTGTACCTGGACCTCAACAGCATTCTGCACACTGCCATGCGCAACAGCACGAGGTGTGCTGAGCCCCATGGCAGGGCTGGTTGAGGAGGCCAGATGCAGCGTCAGGGGCAGGGTGTCCAATTTCCTTGAGCCCTTACATGCTGTGTTTAACAGCAACTCCTAGCCTCACTCCTGCCCCTGCCCTTGCCCATGACCATACTCCCACCCCTGCCTTAACCACCGCCCTACATTGACCTTGCCCTTGCCCCTGGCCTGCCCTGCCCCACCTCTGCAGCTGGGAGAAGTTCCACAAGCGCCTGCACTCCGTGCTGAATGGTGTGTTGGACGTGATCGAGCCGCGCAAGTCAGTGATGCTGGCAGTGGACGGCCCAGCCCCCCTGGCCAAGCTGCTCACCCAGCGGGAGCGGCGCAAGGTGTGGGTTGCCTGGCTTGCCTGGCTGCCAGTGGCAGGGGCTGACAGCCAGCCTCAGAGCCTGACCCTACCCCTGATGGCCTCCAGAACCAAAGGGGGAGGCGGGCTACGGGCACGGACCTATCCTAGTTCATGTACGCAGCCCTCGCCCTCGGCTGACTGTTCCTCCCCACGAGGGGGAGGTTGCCTGCTCAAGCATGCACATGGCAGCCTCCTGTGCAACCAACCACCATCATACTCAACCGCTCGTTGCACATGACCCTGAATCTGACCCTGACCTGACCCTGCCCCCGTCCTGAGCTGTAGAAGCCCTCCCGCTCCAAGTCTGATGTGAAAGACAGCCCTGAGCTGAGCAGCAACGCCCTCACCCCCGGCACCCGCTTCATGGCGGACGTCACGCTGTCACTGGCTTACTGGTGAGCCAGCAGCAGCAGGGGGCAGCAGCCAGCACCAGGTGCTACCACCAGCAGCAGCAGCAGGGGGCAGCAAGCAGCACCAGCCAGCAGCCGACCACATGGGGGCATGACAGGCAGCAGCAAGAGCAGGCAGTGGAAGGCAACAGATGCTCCGTGGAGGCGTGCACCATGTCAGTCTGTCTGTCAGTCTGTCTGTGTGTCTGCATCCCCTGTTTTCATCGGGGCAGTCACGGCTGCCCATGTCAGCCTCCCCCACCACCGCCCCTCCATGTGCCCTCCCGCCCTTCACCCGCCCTTCTCCCTCCCTCCCTCCCCCTCACGACCCGCCCACTTTCCCTCCACCCCCCACCCCCCTGGTGGGCCCTGCCTGCAGGGTGTACAACAAGCTCACCTCACGCCGCTTCTCACACCTCATGTTTGAACTGTCAGACGCAACCGTGCCGGTGCGCTGCACTCCACCGCCCTTCCCTCATCCTCCCTCTACCCCCCCCCTGCCCCTCCCCTCTTCCGACCCTCCCTTCCTCTCCCCCTTTCCCCCCCCTGCCCTCCCTGCCCCTCCTCCCCCCTCCCCCTTCCCTCCCCCTCAGACAGCACCCCTGAGGGCTGAGCTCAGGCAGGGCCCTGCCCTAATGGGGCATCCTGACACCCCTCCTGCACCTCGCCTGCACCTGGAGACTCGCACACCCGGCAACAGCACTGCCAACAGTGTGTGGTGTGTGAGATATGAGTGATCTGAGGTTGGGTGTGGTGGTGTGGGTGTGTGAGGTGCAGGGTGAGGGCGAGGTCAAGATCCTGGGGCGGCTGGCGGCTCACTGGAGCCCCCAGTACCAGCAGGACACTCACAGTGGGTGCCAGTGATGAGGCAGCTTCAGGGCAGCTTCAAGGCAACAGAAGAGAGGGTGTGTGAGTCAGGGTCGGCTGGTGTGAATGTGATGGGAGAGGGGGGGGGTGGATGGAGAGGGGGGGGAGGTGGAGGTGTAAAGGAAGAGGGAAAGTGGGAGAGGGGGAGGGGTGGGGTGGGGGGTAAGCAGCTTATAGGGGCTTATAGGGGCTTATAGGGGCTCCTTACAGGCTGCCCTGCTGGACCCCCGCCAGGGCTGTGTTGCCACCTCCCTGGTCAACAGGCCCCCTTGCCTGACAGCTGTGCCCTGGGTCCGTCACACATCATCCCCCCCCCTCCCCCCTGATGCTGGCCTCCCCTCTCCCCCCCTGACCCTCAGCCTTCCCCCCTGCTGCTCCCCCCCTGGCCTCAGTGATAGTGGGGGACGATGCGGACCTGGTGCTGATGGCGTGCGTCAGCTGGGTGGAGGGGCTGTACGTGGCCAACACAGTGATGAGCCAGGGCGAGAGCCGCATCCAGCGGGGGACTCAGGTCAGGGGGGGTCAGGGGGGCAACAGGGGGGGTCAGGGGGGGAACAGGGGGGGCTAGGGGCGCAAAGGGGGAGAGCTGGGGGGGAGGGAGTAGGGGCCAGGGGCTGGGGGGGGAGCAGGGAGGGGAGGGAAAGGGGGGCAGGGGGCTGGGAGGCGGCTGCCCGGGTGGGTGGAGGCAGGAGCAGCCTGAGGTCAGGGGCTGGGCCGTGTTCAGCTCACCTCACCAAGTGCTGCCTGCCTGGCTGTGGGGATGAGAGGTAATGAGGTGTGATGTGCATGCGGGGCAGGGTGAGGGGTGAGGATGAGGGGGGCTGGGCGTGGAGGGGACCAGGCTGCCCTGCCCCCCCTGACCTGCTGCTGCCCCCCCTGCCCCCCCCCCCCCCCTGGGCCTGCCCCCCTGCAGGTGTTCAGTGTGGACAAGCTGCATGCTGACTGGGCCGCCACCTTGATGGCCCCGGGCCAGGCTGCTGCCTCCCAGGTGCATGGCGCAGGGCCTGGGGGGGGTGCCACAGGCAGAGCAGCAGCAATGGCATAGCAGGGGGGGGGGAGGAGGGGGGGGGCTGAGACAGGTGGCCTGCTGCTGCTGGCCTGCTGCTGGCCCCCCTGCAGGGCCTGACTGCTGCCGGACATGGGGTGGGCTGGACCCAGGCTCTGAACTCTGCTGCTGGCCTGCTGCTGCACCCTGCAGTCCACCCCCTGCAGTCCGCCCCCTGCAGGGCCCCAGCTGCCTGCGCCTGCCTGCTGCCGCTGCAGCTGCCGCTGGCTGCCCAGATGCTGCCGCTGAAGATGGACCTCACGCTGCTGGCCATACTGGCCAAGGGCAACGACTACCTGCCTGGACTGCAGGGCCTCACTCTGGACAGTGAGGGGGCTGAGCCCTGGGCGGGGCTGGGTGGGGAGGGCAGGGTAGGGAGGGGAGGGGAGGGGGGGGGAGGGTAGACCTGACAGCGATCAGCGCTGCTGCAAGGCATTGCTACAAGGCGAATGATGGCACGGACAGCTCTTGCCCGCCTGCCTTGTCCTTGGTCTACCGCCACGTTTGCCCCCCATACCCAGCTGCCCCCGCCCCTGGCCCAGCCTCCCTCCCCCTCCCCCTGCCCATCTGCCGCCCTCCTGCCTCCCCTTGCACCAGGGTTGTGGTCTCACTACAAGGCCCTGCGGCGCAGCGCTGGCGGGGCGCAGCTTGTGCTGAGCAGCCTTGACCCGCAGAGCCAGGCGGCGGCAGTGCACCTGCCCACCCTCATCACGCTGCTCAAGGTCAGGGGCACGGGGCCAGGGGGCAGGGGGGCAGGCTGGGGGGCGGGGATCAGTCGGGCGAGTGTGGAGGTGAAGGTGAGGGGGGTGCCGCAGGCAGGCAGGGGGGTACGGTGGTGGGGTAGGGTGGGGAGTGAGGGGGGTTGCAATGGTGGGCTGTAGGGATGGGGTGGAGGGGAGGGTGGGTGGAGGGGAGGGTGGGCGGAAGGGAGGGAGGGTAGGGGTGGGTGCCATCAGGCTTGTGTGGAGGTGGGGGGCAAGGGGGGGGGTGGAGGCAGGGGGGGGGGGGGGGGCATCTCGAAGCAGCAGCAGCCACCCCAGCTGAGGTGCTCTGCCATGGCTGCCAGGCCTGCAGCCGCACCTCCCCCCCTGGCGCCCGGGCCGAGTCCCCCCTGGCCGCTGTGAAGGGCGCAGCCTCAGCTGAGCAGTACCTGCGGGGGGCCATCTGGCTGCTGCACATGTACACGGCTGGTGAGGCAGGGTGGGGGGAGGGTGGGGGGGGTGGGCGGGGGGAGGGGGAGGCTGGCAAGGACAGCAGACTGCCCAGCTGGGTCGGCCTCAGGGGGGGGGGTGCGCAGGCAGGCCAGATGCTTGTGAGGCTGGTGTGTGCTGACCAGGGACCTCCTGCCTCACACCAGCAAGCAACCAGGCACCCTGTGAGGCTTGTGAGGGCTTGTGAGCCAGCCTTGCCTGGGGGCGTCTAGCCCTGCCCTGCCCCCACTGCCCTGCCCCCCCTGGCCCCCCGTTCCCGCCCTCCCCCCACCCCCCATGACCCCGCCTGCCATGACGTGCCTCCCCCTCCACCCTGCCTGTCCCAACCCTCACACCTACCCCTGCCCCCTCTCCCCCTCCCTCCCCCTCCCTCGCCCTGCCCCCCCAACCTTGCAACCCCTGCCCCCCGTCCCCCTCCCCTCCCCCCCTGTGCCCCAGGGGAGTGCCCTGACTACCGGTTCTGCTATGACGGCCTGGCGCCCTCGGCCTCCCAGACTGTCCGGGCAGCGCAGCAGCTGGTGGCCCAAGGCTGCACCCTGCTGCGCCACGCACTGTATGAGCCTCTGAGCGCAGAGCAGCTCAGGCCACTGCTGCCCATCACCTCAGCGCTGGCGCTGCTGCCCGCAAGGTCAGACGCCGCGCAGCCTGGCTTGATGCCTCACCTAACACATCACGCACCCACATCCTGCTCCACCCCACCCCACCCCACCCCACCCCTCCCCACCCCACCCCACCCCACCCCACCCCACCCCACCCCACCCCACCCCACCCCACCCCACCCCACCCCACCCCACCCCACCCCACCCCACCCCACCCCACCCCACCCCACCCCACCCCACCCCACCCCACCCCACCCCACCCCACCCCACCCCACCCCACCCCACCCCACCCCACCCCACCCCACCCCACCCCACCCCACCCCACCCCACCCCACCCCACCCCTCCCCACCCCACCCCACCCCACCCCACCCCACCCCTCCCCACCCCACCCCTCCCTGCCTCCGCTCCCTCCACAGCTGCGAGGTCCTGCTGCCTGCTGCCCTGCGGCCCCTGGCCGCCTCCCCTACCTCGCCCCTGGCTGACCTGTACCTGGAGTGTGACGAGTGTGAGCAGTGGTCTGAGGAGAACCGGGCACTGCAGGCACAGGTGGGGGAGGGGGAGGCCAGGAGGGAGGGGGGCCGGGTGCAGCTGTGGGGTAGGGGGGGCCAGGGTAGGAGGATAGGAGGGCCGTATGTGGCTGGCGGGTGATGTCTGAAGTCAGGCTGCACCCCCCCTAGCAGGCAGAGAGTGTCTCCCACCACCTAATGCCTGCCTGCCTGCCTGCCTGCCTGCCTGCCTGCCTGCCTGCCTGCCTGCAGATGGCTGTTTGCCGGCTGCGTGTTGAGCGGTTGGAGGCTCAGCTGAGCCGTGCGAATGCCGTGACAACGGATGAGGTGCAGCAGCAGGAGCTGGCAGCAGCCAGGGCACAGTGAGTTGTAGGTCAGGCCTGCAGGCACGACTGCCAGCAGCTGCTGCCACCAAGGCAGATGGCTGCTGGGGGGGTGTGAGACTGTCATCAACACCACCAGCCATTGGCGCTGCTGTTGTGACCAACACCAGGACTGCCACTGCCACTGCTATCATTGCAGCCCTGCTTCCTACAACCTGCTCGCTCCCCGCCCCCCTCCCCACCTGCCTGCCCGCCCACCTCCCTGACCCCCTGCCTGCCCGCCCACCTGCCAGGTACCAGGAGTGCAAGAAGGCCAACCTGTCCCTCAACAACCGGCGGCTGCAGCACCAGCAGGCAGCGCACCCCTACGCCCCCTTCCCTGTGGAGCGATTTGTAGAGGCAGCAGCCAGCGTCCCCATCCAGGTGCACAGCAGCAGCAGCAGCAGCAGCAGCAGCAGCAGCCTAGCAAGCCATGACCCTATTACTGTCTTGTTAACCCCTCTGATCTGGCTGGCCACCATTGGCTGGGTTTGTTAAGGGTGCCCCAGTCAGCAGCAGCAGCAGCAGCATCAGCCGCAGGGGCAGCATCAGTCACATCATAGTAACTAGCGATACCATCACAACCAGCTCAATGTCCAACTTGCCAACACGCGTGCCCCCTATGGTCAGGTCAGACAGCGCGGAGATGTGTCCCGGCCTGCTGCCTCCTCCCTCAGGGGCCAGGCTAGGATGGTGAGGTGCGGTGCATGTTCCATGCCTGCCTGCCTGCCTGCCTGCCTGCAGTTGCTTCAGCCTGAGGAGCGTGCCCTGGCCAGCCTCAGCCAGCCGGTGGTCCTGGTGGCGCATGACAGGGCTGGTGAGGGGCGCACAGGGCAAGGCCAGGGCCAGGGGTAAGGCTGGGGTCAGGGCCAGGAGCGGGGTGTGGGTGTATGGCTAGAGCCAGGGTAAGCAATGAAGGCGAGGGCTGCACCCTGGAGGTAGGGGTGAGGCTGGGCGCACGACCCGGGCACTAGTGGCCTGCTGCTCCCAGCTGCTGCTCGCCACTGCCTGACACTGCGCTAGGGTAAACCTTTGGTCGGATGGTAAATGGTAAGTGGTTAGTTATTAATGGTAAGTCGACTGATGTGCTCTGTGGGCTGCAGGCCTGCTGGGACACGGCCGCATGATGCGCTCACCTCCCTGCCCCTTCGCCCAGAACCAGACCCGGAACCAATCGAGCATGCAAGTCTTCACCGTGGTCGCCAGCGAACCGCAGCTCGGGCAGGCCGCGCGCGGTACAGTGCGTCTGGTGCCCGACCGTGATTGGGTGCCCTCCCTGGGCGCACGCTTCATTTCCGCTCCAGACACGTTTCACGCTAAATCACCGGCAAAGCATCCGCAACAGCAAGCTCGACCACAGTCTCGAGTCGATGGCAGCCAGAAAGCGAGGTCCCCGCCGAGAGATGCTCGCCAGACCCAACCTCAGTACTCGCCCGCGGGGTTGGAGGGCAGCAAGGCAGTCGGAGGCCCCACCCAGCCGAACACAGCCGGGTCGCAGCCACGATCGACTCCCCGGTTTAACATCAGCAAGGCTAGCGCGGCGCCTTCCCGACCAAGCAGCGCCAAGGCAGCGGGGCCGCGAGCGGTGCAGGCATGCGCGGCTTCTCGGCAGCCCGCGGGCCCGTCCCCGCCCTACCAGCCTCAGCCAGTCTGGGGCGAAGCAGCATCTGGTGTGCCGCACTCTATTCGGCACCACCCGCCAGAGCCGCCGATGCCGTCCAGCAACCTGCTCCGGGCCGCAACCGCCTTCAACCACCAGGCTCCAGCTTACGTACCAGTGCAAGTGCCGAGTGCAAGCTCTGGTGCAGCCAGGACGCTGGCGCCGGGGGTGACGTTGCCAATGGGAAGGAAAGGGCCGAGCACTCCAACTAGACCCGCTGGGCAGTGCACACATCGCGCAGTGATGTGGTAGAGGAGAGGCGTGCTTTAGTTGCCAGCACACCCAGCGCGTTGCCAGCACATCAGCAGATGCCAGCATACCGGCGCTGTCGTCCCGTGCTGGACCCATGTCAATCAATATGGCTGTTCTCCCACCTGCACCTTCAGACCTGCTTAAGACCAGTGCCCTGCGCTTACTGCGTGTGATAACTGCATGTGGTCGGGGCAATGGGGCAATCAAGGGGCAGGCAGGGGTGGGGGGCAGGTAGGGGTGGCCTGCCGCTCAATGTAGCTGCCTTGTACCTCCAGGTGTTTGATGCGTTTGGGGGTGGGTTGTTTCATCCTTCCATTCTGTAAGGAACATGGAAGTCACGTCATGCAAAAACACTGATGCAAGCAAGCAGAGTGCAAGTCCAGCTTTCCATCCCCTTCAAGCACAGCAACCCTCAACCACACTAGACACTAGGCCGTGATTCGACGCTCCAATCTCGTGTTCGTGGCGTGCAAGCGCAGAGTTCAATAGAAATGGCCGCCGGCGATGTCAAGGTCAATGCGGAAATTAGGGATCTTACTAGAATAGAGCGCATCGGCGCTCACTCGCACATCCGTGGCTTGGGACTTGATGACGCCCTGGAGGCTCGGGCGGTGTCGCAAGGCATGGTGGGACAAGTCCGTGCGCGTAAGGTGAGCTGCTCCACCCCGGACGCAAAGTTAGCGAGGTTCAAATTGAAGAAACGCCGTACCCAACGTGCAGGCTGCGGGAGTTATCCTGAACATGATTAAGGAAGGCAAAATTGCTGGGCGCGCCGTGCTTCTGGCTGGTCAGCCGGGCACCGGCAAGACGGCCATCGCGATGGGGATGGCCAAGGCGCTAGGCGAGGAGACACCTTTCGCCATGATGGCGTCGTCCGAAATATTTTCACTGGACATGTCCAAAACCGAGGCACTAACTCAGGTGCTGGCTCGCTTGCACTGGCAACGACAGCCAACTGTGGATCATCCATCTGCTCCCACCTGCTCCCAAAGTCAGCCTTGTTGAAAATGAAGTGTTGTAGCTTTAGATGTAGCACCAGGCTAGCTTCAGCACTACACCCGTGACACGCATCTGCATCCGGACACACTCACTTCGCACCTGGCTGCATCTGGGCTGGCCTGGGCATAGGCATTTCGCAAGGCCATCGGCGTACGCATCAAGGAAGAGACAGAGATCATTGAAGGCGAGGTGGTGGAGATAGAGATTGACAGGCCAGAAGCGGGTGGCGTGGCCAAGACGGTGAGCTGCAAGCTGACATGGCAGCAGCAGCAGCAGTATACAGTGTGGCAGCAGCAGAAGAAGAAGAAGCTGCACGGATAGCAGCAGGAGCTGCAGAGCAGCAGCAAGCGATACCATGAGGGGCGGGGCAGCAGCAGCAGCATGGTAGGAGCTGTGGCAGCAGGATCATCAGCAGGGGCAGGAACACTAGCGGCACCCGCTGTAGCAGTGTGATCCATGACCAGGCCCAGCAGTGGCAGCAGGCCCAGGCCAGCCACCAGCAGCAGGGCCTGGGCTCTGACCTGCTGCAACCTTTGCCTGGCTGGCTGTGGCCTGCTGCTGCTGGCCCGCTGATGCCACACTGGAGGCTGCTGCCTGCAGGGTAAGCTGACGCTGAAGACGACTGAGATGGAGACCATCTATGACTTGGGAGTGAAGATGATCGAATCCCTGACGAAGGAGAAGGTGGTGGCAGGCGACGTCATCACCATTGACAAGAGCAGCGGTGGGTGCAGTGGGGGTGCGGACGGTGGCACTAGCCGGGTGGGTGACAACAGCTGCAGCAGGGGCTTTGGTGGAAGCAGCAGCGGGGGCAGCAGCAGGGGCAATGGCCGTGCTCGAGGCAGCAGGAGCAGCAGCCATAAGGCCAGCAGGGGCAGGGGCAGGGGCAGCAGTTCCTGCAAGGGCAATAGCGGCATTGCAAGGGCAATGGCAGGAGCTTGACATGCCACCTGGATTGCCTGTCATTCTGCCTGTGGTGCCAGTAAGCTGTAAGCTGGGCAGCAGTGGAGGCTATGTGGCAGCAGGATGGCTGGGGCAGGCAGGCAGGCAGGACACAGACAATGATAGGGGCAGGGGCAGAGATGATGCCAGGCAGACGCAGAGTAGCCAAAGCCAGGTGGCCAGGTGGTAGGACTACAGCTGAGAGCTACCAGCCAGAGGTGCCGCAGGTGTGGGATCAGGTGCCGCATGCACCACGGCTGTGGCAGGGTGGGGGCTGCGTCTGTGTCTGCTAGTGTCCCTCTGGTAGCCAGTGAGTGTCAGGGCGGTTAGGATGGGGTCCCTGCCTGGTGTCCCCTGCGACTTCCCTCCAGCGCTGCCTTAGTCTGAGGCCAGGCAGTCAGGTCGGGCCTCACTGGGGCGGGGGGCCCTCACTGGGGCACTGGGGCAGTGAACAAGCAGGCAGCAGGCAGCAAGCACAGCCTAAGATCACACTCAGCCAGAGCCAAGCCCCAGCACCAGCCCAGCACCAGCCGCTGCAGGCCTGGGGCTGGCAGCTCACTGTGGGCTGACCTGCATCAGGCCTGGGTCCTGTGCTGGCTGCGTTTGATTACTAACTGCGCCCGGGCACAGAGGCTATGGGGCAGGTAGGAGTCAGTCAGTCAATCAGGCCAGGTGGAAGGGGCAGCAGGGAGGCAGGCAGGGGTGGGGGGCAGGCCAGGGGCCCCAGGTGGTGCTCATACAGCCAGAGCAGCAGGCAGCCCGTATGGGTTTGGGGCAGGATACACCAAGCTTGACGAGAATGGGCGCTGAGGCAGGGCCTGAGGTCATGTCAGCTGCGGCTGGGGGAGTAGCTGTGTGCCTCAGCTGCCATGCTCCCCGTCCTCCCACTCTTGTGGTTGAGGCGGTGGCAGTGCTTGGGTGCAGGGGGGTGACACAGTGGGTGGTGGGTGAGGCGGTGCCTGAGGCCGCCTGATACACAGCCGGTGGCCAGTGACGGGCAGCTTCCTGGCAGCTGCCTAGCAGCATGCGCTGCAGGCCTGGCCTGGCATGGTGTGGCTTGACCAGCTGCAGGCGCCTAGTAGGGCCGACTGCTGCACCACTGCCCTGCAGGCCGCATCAATCGCCTTGGACGCTCATTTGCCAGGTCCAGAGACTACGACGCAATGGGTCAGTGCTGCCTCGCTGCCCTTGCCTCTGCCCCTGCTCTTGCCTCTGTCCTTACCCTTGACTCATCCCGGCACCAGGCCCAGGACCCGCCCCTCCCTTGCTGCTGCCAACCCTGCTGCTGCTGTTGCTGCTGCCAGCCACTGACACAGCTGAAAGCGCTAGGAAGAGGCACGTCCAGGGGCGCTGTAAGCAGCCAGACCCAGTCAGGACTAAGCCTGGTCAGGACTCTGTCATGCCTGGCCATGCCGTGCCTCGCCGCCCTAAGCAGAGCTGTGTGGTGTTGAAGGGCGCTCAGGGGGCAGGGGCTGTGCTGCGGCCTGGCACCTCAGGTCCAACCACCAAGTTCGTGCAATGCCCGGAGGGGGAGCTGCAGAAGCGCAAGGAGGTGGTGCATGTGGTCACCCTTCATGAAATCGACGTCATAAATAGTCGCTCCCAGGTAGGTTTGAACCCAGGACCTCTGGCACAGGCACCTCCACCACTCGTCACACCAGTTTGTCCATGGAGCTACAAGCAAAACACGTGTACCAATGATGGGGAGAGCTCTATCACTCTGGCAAAGATTTACTTAGATTGTAGATAGCACCTACTTACTGTCTGGTAAACAAATCCATAACCTTAACCAGCACAGGGGTTGATTACAGCGCTGTGCAGATATAGACAGTATTGATCCATAGATGTATTGAGCCTATCACGTGATTGCATGCAGCCCAGCACATTGTGTCCAGCAGGCCAATATGCGCAGTTCTCAGCGGTGCTGTATCCTTGGCTGAGGTGGGCCCTGCACGCTAGGCCCTCGTGGAGTTCTACTGCTTGAACTCGAGTTTTACTGATTATCTTCACTGGTTATCTTGCATTGTTCGCTCTGTTTTACTACAGCATATCACATTATCATCCAATTGCCGATCACGCCCATCACCACATGAGCCACTGGCTGTGTACCTCCACAACACCCACACTTCCTGCAACAATGCCTTCCTCCCTGGACAAGTGGAGCTTGAAGCAACCAGTAGCAGGTGTTGACTGACAGGCCTTCACAGACTTTGACAGATGTGGCAGTATGACCTCCAGCCTCACCCCTGCCATGCTGCCCCTGCTGCCCCCGCAGGGCTTCCTCGCACTCTTCAGCGGCGACACCGGGGAGATTCGTCACGAGGTGCGAGAGCAGATTGATGCAAAGGTGGCGGAGTGGCGCGAGGAGGGCAAGGCTGAGATTGTGCCCGGTGAGACCTCCGCCTCAACCTCACCTTCCCCTTCCCCCTCCCCCTCCCCCTCCCCCTCCCCCTCCCCCTCCCCCTCCCCCTCCCCCTCCCCCTCCCCCTCCCCCTCCCCCTCCCCCTCCCCCTCCCCCTCCCCCTCCCCCTCCCCCTCCCCCTCCCCCTCCCCCTCCCCCTCCCCCTCCCCCTCCCCCTCCCCCTCCCCCTCCCCCTCCCCCTCCCCCTCCCCCTCCCCCTCCCCCTCCCCCTCCCCCTCCCCCTCCCCCTCCCCCTCCCCCTCCCCCTCCCCCTCCCCCTCCCCCTCCCCCTCCCCCTCCCCCTCCCCCTCCCCCTGCTCCCTCACCCTGCTCCCTCACCCTGCACAGGGGTGCTGTTCATTGACGAGGTCCACATGCTGGACATCGAGTGCTTCTCCTTCCTGAACAGAGCGCTGGAGAATGACATGGCCCCGGTGCTGGTAGTGGCCACCAACAGGTGACCCTGGGTGGGGGGCAGCGGGACCTGCCACAGCATAGAGTTAGCAGGCAGCAGGCAGCAGGGAAGCCTGAGAGGAAGGGAGGGTGGCGAGCAAGGACACTGGCTGGAAGGGTGTGTGCGTATGGACAAGCATCGCTGCAAGCAGCAGGCACCACCTGCATTGTAGCCCACCAGCGTGCAGCCCAGGCCAGCCCAGCCTCCCTCCCCACCCCTCCCATGCTCCCTAGGAGAAGGCCGTGTGTCCAGCCGTCAGTTCCCTTGTATCCCAGCCCCAACCCTAGCCCAGGCCACTCTCGTCCTTACTGTGTCCTGGCTGTACTGCTGGTGTGACCTGGCTGTACCGCTGGTGTGGCTTGGTGGTGGCGTGCAGAGGCATCACTAAGATCCGGGGCACGCAGTACCGCAGCCCTCACGGCATCCCCATAGACCTGCTGGACCGCCTGCTCATCATCAGCACGGAGCCATACAGCGAAAAGGAGATCCGCCTCATCCTGGACATCAGGTAACCTGGGTCGGCAGGGGGCGAGGGGGGAAAGGGGGGCGAGGAGGCAGGAGGCAGGAGGCAGGAGGCCCAGGGCGCTGGCAGGCCACCACAGAGTATCACATGACACCTAGCACAGTAGAAGTGTGACCTGGGATGGCTGACGGGTGTGACCGGTCAGAGGCCAGGCTGGCAGGCAGTGAAGAGCTGTTGTGTAGGAGGTGCTGGGTGCAATGGTGAGGAATAGGCAAAACGGTGGCAGGGAGGGGGGAAGGGGGAGGGGGAGGGGAGAGGAGGGGGGAGAGAGAGGGGTGTACAGAGGTGCAGTCCACAGAGGTGCAGTCCCCTGGTCTGAGTCTGAGGCCTTCAACCTGGTTTGCTTTCCCCCTTTTGCCCTCCTGCTGGCCTGCCTACCTTCTGCTCTTCACCACCAGCTCACCCCACTGCCTGCCTGGCTGCCTGCCTGGTGCCAGATGTGAGGAGGAGGATGTAGAGATGGCTGATGATGCTAAGGAGCTGCTCACAAAGGTGGGTGGACCTTTGACGAGCTGCTGCTGCTGCTGCTCCTGGAGCCAGGTCGGCAGGCCCCTCACCCTCGTTTCTGGCCCGCCTGTTGCCCCTTGATCGCCTCCCACCTCCCCTCCTGTGGGCCCCTCCTTGGTCCCATGCAGGGGTCATAGGGTACATCAGAGAAGCAGCGGGGGAGCAGCAGGGAGGGAGGGAGGAGGGGGGTGATGATGCTAGTGAGCAAAGCTGGGTGGAGTGCAGAGGGAGGGGAGGGAGGGACGATAGAAGGGAGGGGATGGAAGAGGAGGGGAGGGGAGGGGAGGGGAACATGCAAACAGGTTGACCTGGCCTGCTTGCCGATTTGTTTGTTGCGCTATATATGGCGTTCGCTATGAAATGCCGTGTTTTAGAGCTCGTTCTGCGCTTTGAAATGGTCGCTTAGGAGCTGCATAGTTGCGCATCGCGCTATGAGAAATGACCTTTGATCTACGATTTAGCAAAACATTCCGCTGACTATTTCACCTGAGCGATGTGTCCAAGTAAGGTCGAGCTATTTATTCGAGAGTCTAAACCTGAGGCATGTCACTTTGAGCTTTAAATACTGCATCAGGGCAAACCCGCTTGCCGGCTGCCCTTGGACCCCCAGGTTGGTTTCGAGACTTCTCTGCGCTACGCCATCCAGCTCATCACCGCGGCCCACATTGTGTGTCAGCGGCGCAAGGGCACGGAGGTGGAGATCGAGGACATCGGGCGCGTGTACTCCATGTTTGTGGACGTCAAGCGCAGCACCCAGGTGTGCCTGAACAGCAGCGGGAGGGACGGCAGGAGGCAGCAACGCCACCACCACCACCACCACCACCACCACCCACCACCATTGCAGACAGCCCCAGCCAACAGCAGGCTGTGACAGCAGCAGCAGCAGCAGCACTGTGCCTCTTGGGACCCTACTGAGCCCCGACAGCCTGTTTGTGGTCAGAGCCGCTAGAGCTGTCTGAAGCAAGCGTGCAGTGCTGTGTCCATGCACTGCTGCTGCCGCTCGTGCTGCCGGCATGTCACCACCTGGTCCTTGGCGCTGGGTCCTGCACCCCTTACCCTGGCCACCCTCCTCATGCAGCCCATGCACCAGCCACCTCCCTGCCCTCTGTCTTCACCGCTGCCCACCCTGGCTTGTGTGCCTGCTGTGCCTCCTGGCCTGGCTCTGCAGTTCCTCATGGAGTACCAGGAGCAGTACATGTTCAACGAGGTGCTGGCTGACCCCGAGCCCATGCAGACCACCTCATGACACACAGCACAGCCATGATGCACTACAGCAAGCATGCAGCCATGCAGGCCCATGCAGCCATGCAGGCCCATGCAGCCATGCAGGCCCATGCAGCCTGGTCTATTGCACCTGTAAGGATGAGGAGTGGGAGGGGCATGAGCATAGCGACCAGGGGCACCGCCTCCCCCGCCCTCCTCGTTAGGACCAGCCGGGCTCCCTGCCCTCCTCGCCTTCACGTCAGCGTATGCCAAGCTGATGGGGGCCAGGCTGGGTTGTGGGAGATGCTCCAGAGCCAGCGTCGAGCTGACTGCTTGGAAGGCAGGGGAGGCGAGGTGGAGGTGGAGGTGGTGGAGGAGGGGCAGGACAGAGGCAGGAGGATTCGGGGCGCGGTGGCAGATGGGAGAGGCACGCTGGCCCTGCTGCCAGGTGCTGGTGACCCTGCCCGGTGCTGCTGACCCTGCTGCCAGGTGCTGGTGGCAGGGGCTCCCACAGTGAGGCTGCATATCCATCGCCTGACCCTTGTCACCTGCTCCGCATGAGGCGCCTTACCATTGCAGTGCCGCTATGGTTGGGGCCTATCACAGCAACCTGACAATGTCAACTCGACATGACAGTGGCTCTCCAAAGATCGCATGCCAGGATGCCTGGCAGGATGCATGCTAGGATACCTGGCATGCCTGGCATGCCTGGTATTGGTCGATGCCACACTGAGAAGGCAGGGCTGAAGTGGACACCAGCCAACCTTCATTGGTGACGGACAGGATGGGAAAGTGAACGGAATGCAATGAAGGGGAAACTCGGCACGGCCCTGTGCAGCTGCAATCAGATGGGCTGAGTGAGGCAGGGTTGCAAGCGTGGATGTGGGGCTGCAACAGGAGGCATACTTCCCCAGCCCTTGGTTCGTGCAGCCTGGTGATGCTGGGAATGGGCGCGTGGGGCATCACACTTCTGAACCAATCCCTCTCTTGGGCCTCGATTGGCCTTCCTCCCTGAAAGCTTCCTGAGGGTAGGCTGAGGGCAGCGTAGTAAGTACAAAGAGGATGCAGCTGTCTGCCATCCGGCTGCCTGGCCGCCCTTCCCTTCTGGCGATTTGGGACGTCCTGCAATGCCCTGCATGGCTAGGTGCGCGACCAAAGATGCACATAGGCTCAGAATGGAGGCAAGCAACTAATTCGTGAGTGTTTTGAATAGTTCTGTAATTAGACCTTGTGGCAGCGCACCCCATTTGAAATGCTTAGCATTAGCAACAACCCCAGCAGGACAGAAGATGACAAGTCCCACATTGCTAACTCACCCCCGTGGATTTAGCATCAATAACCACCTCAGCAGTGCGGGATTTTGCGTCAAATTATATTGTTAGATGCTATATATTTGATCACATTACATTAGACTAAGTAGACGGTTATTAGATGTCTCCCTTTCACCCCAGCCCTCCCTATGCTCTCCCTCGCCTTGCCACACGCTGCTGGCACAGATCAAGGATGCCATGGAGCTGCTCACCAATGCCAGTGTGCTGCAACACTTGATGCGTGGTCCCCACCACCGTGGCAATAGGCTGCTGCCCGGTGAGGTGGCTGTGCTTGAACAGCCAAGCAGTGCCTGGCCGGTGGCCATGTTCAAGCAGCTGAATGAGGTGCACCTGCTAGGGGTCTCTCTCTCAACTCCCTCGACGCCAACGCCACCACCACATTGCACGGCACAGTCTTGCAGACTTGGGCTACTCACTCCTACCTGCCCACCGTGGGTGGCAGTCGCTGCTTCAAGTTTGCAAGGGTACGTTGACGAGTGTAACATGACACCCTTGTATTACCTTTTCAACTTTGCACAATTACCATGCAATCTCCATGCTTC
>JASKMD010000172.1:45328-100000 GCA_030144725.1 Haematococcus lacustris | reverse complement strand
CACCCCTGCCACCACCCACCTGCCTGCACCTGCTCAGGAGTGGGGGGTGCACCTGCAGCTCACCATGCGTCAAGATATCAGCCAGGGCCAAGGCCAGGAGCAGCAGCAGGGCCAGGGCCAGGGCCAGGCAGGTGGCCGGGTACTCCTCCAGGATGACCACCTCCTTCACAACAGTACTAGCCAGGGCTGGCAGTCTTGGCCCCCTCTGCCCCCCACCTCCCACCCCTTACTTCCGCAGCCACCCCAGCTGCGGCGGCTCGCCCACCAGGGCAGCAGCATCAGCAGCAGCTTCCAGGGTCTGCCCAGCACCAGCAATGGAGCTGCCACATGCCGCCTGGGGGGCAGGCCTTGCCAGGGGGTGCTGCCTGCTGCCCGGCCTGATGCGCTGGGGTCTGCTGGCCTCTGCCTGGCTGACATGCGGGGGGGCACAGCAGCAGGGGCAGTGCAGGGGTGGGGGAGGGAGGGGGAGGGTCGCGTGGAACAAAGGGTGGAGGGGGATGCTGCGTGTGTGGGGGCATACCCAGATGGGGGTTGGCCTATCCGGGGGATGTGGGTTGAGCCGTCTGTGGGGTCCCTGGCTCTGAAGGTTGGGGGAGGGGGGGGGCAGCTGTCTCGTGCCCCACGACCCCCAAGCGGTGAGGGGGAGAGGGGTGTGACGGGAGGTCAGGAGCAGGGGGAGGAAGAGGGGGACGAACCACTGCTGCTGACCGGCACCCCCACCGCCCGCATGGCTCTGGCCAGCATGGGGCATGACATGGGGCTCAGCCGGGCCATGAGTGCCCGCATGGGCAGCCTGGGGGCCAGCATGGAGGAGGCGGTGGGGCTGGCCCCCCTGGGAGTGTGAGTCAGGCAAGGGCCCCCTCTGGCCCCCCCTGCAGTTGGGGATTGCTATTCTGGTCTAAGAAGCAGTCGTAGTCGTCTGCTGGCAGAAGTAATAGGCAGTCAAGGCCTGGCTGCCAGCCCGATACTAGTAGGTGCTCGGCCCTTCCACTGCCGCTTTTCCAGATCACATGGGGTGTTGTCAGCTTGACATGACAGCCTGACCCTCCTTGCCCTACCCTGACCCTTCATTGTTTTCATCCTCCCTTTCCTTCTCCTCCCCCTCCTTTTCTTTCCCTTCCTCCTCCTCCTCCCCCTCCTCCTTCCCCCCCTCTCCTCCTCCGTCTCCTCCTTCCCCCCCCTCTCCTCTTCCTCCGTCTCCTCCTCCCCCCACTCCTCCTCCTCACCCTCTTCATCCTCATCCTCCTTTTCATGGCCAGCGGCGATGCCTCTGCCTGACATGGGCCTCAAGGCCTCGAGCCACTGGGGCGCCTACCCCTATGACACCTCACCCCTATAGGAAGCAGGCAAAGCACTCAGCTGGGCAGGGGTCCCATCCGGCGCATGGGGGCTGCAGCGGGCTGATTTGCACTGGAGGGCGCGTGATCTCCAGGCTGCAGGCCACGGGCGATCTGGCTGGGTTTCGTGCCAGTTGCAACGAGGGCGAGGGGCATGGGAAGCAGCAGCAGCAAGCCAGGAGGGGGCAGCTTGGGCCATTCACTAGGCTGATGGGCGCAGCAGCCAGCGGGGCCTGAAGCCCTGGGTGGGGTGGGGTGGGGTGGGGTGGGGTGGGATCGCTGCGCATTTTGCAGCACATGTTGAACCGCTGGCATCAGTGTATAGGGTGGCAGTACAGGGTGGCAGTATGGGGTGGCAGCAGGTAAAGTGCGCTCAAGGCAGACCTGAGCTCGGGCTAGCTTGGAGCCGTTCTTGCCAAAGCTGCTTCAAACTGCGCAGCACTGGAGTTCGTGGAGTACACCACCTCTACTTGCCTTTATCTTTCGTTTTTCTTTCTGCGCTTCCGGCTCCAGCTGCCGTCACTCTCTCCCTCCCAGCTCCCCTCCCCCTCAACAGGGACCCTCTTTTCTTGCTTTGCTTCTTCTCTCCTTCTTTTATCTTCCACCTCCCCCTCCTTCTTTCCTGCCTACTTACCCTTACCTCCTTACTTTCTTCCCCCAGGTCCGCTTGTAGTTTGTCATTTCATAGGTTCCTTGGGGTGGGGGAATCCTGCACCTGATCAAATTGAGGGAGTAGGGAATGGGGGCACGTAGGGAGGCGGCAAGGAGAAGGCAGCCATAGGTCAGGCAGCTGCAGAGGAAAAGATGTTGGGCAGGAGGTAGGTGGTGGTGGGGGGTAGGGTCATCATGCAGAGGTTGGAGCCTAGCAAGGGCCAGGGCTTGTGTTGATGTGAAGGGCGGATCTCAGGCTGGTCGGGCCTGGGACAGGTAGTCCGGTAGGCTGGGCCCGTGTCACACTTCATGACGTAACCACACCTTGATGCATGTGCATGCCATGCACAATGGTGCCATGCAACCCCATGGCCAAATCCCCACCTGCAGGCCTACCTGCCTGCTGTATTACCTATGTTACACTGCGTCGGACTCTTCAGACATGCAGCAAATCTGATGCATGCAAGGAAGCACGCGAATGGGGTGCAGCTCCATCCCTGATGTTGCCTCAATTGGTGAGGTAGGAGCAGCAGCAGCAGCAGCACCCAAGGATGCCGCATTTGCTGCCAGGCTGTCAGCGAAGATGGCTAGGGTACTTTGGACAGGCATCAGAATGGCTAGGCAGCAAGCTCATGTGTACAGTGTGTGGATGGAGAAGGCAGCCATGGTCCTGGTCTGGGCACTTAGATGGCGTCGAGTGGTGTGGCCTGGTGTGGAGTCGATGGGCTGCACTTGCATGAAGATTACCAACCCCATGTTGGGAACGCCTGAGGCCTGGGTGTGTGGGTGGAGTTGTGGCCTGATGAGAGTTGTGTAGCATAGCAGGAGGGGGATCTGGGGACATGGTGGTTGTTGCCGAGGTGGTTAGCTCGTATCAGTGGGACTGTGGCACTGTCTCACACTTGTGCTGTCTCAGCATTCATGCCGCACTGCTCGCCCTTCTGGTGTCATCGCCATCATACATAACGTGCAGGCTGTGCTTGCTCCATGTATCCTATGAATAATAGGCATGTCCCCTCATCACGTTGTTGCCTAGTCCCCTTCCTTGCACGCACATGTCTGTTGCACTGTCTAAGTACTAGCAATATCGAATGTTCATCGTATCTTACTTACTGATCGGTTGGGCCTGGACTGTTGCGGAAGATTTGGGTTCAAGACTGTGCAGTGGATGAGAAGAGACGTTCCCATAACCAGTGTTTACACCGCTCACCACTGTATCACCGCTCACCGCTCTCCACGTTTGTGGCATGTCTGAGCTTGTAAGACTGAGCCGACCTCAAACTCAAACGTCGTCAACTGGCTTGCCTGACGTGAGTCCGAAACACTCACCGCAAACAAGGCCCCTACAGACATTCCAGTCACTTCCACCTGGGATGTGAACATACCATAGTAATGCTGCCAGTAACTCCGTGCTCCCTCTCCCCTACAGGCTGGCATGCAGGCTTAGCACTCATGTCAAGCATACCTCTGACAACACACTGTGTGCAGCTACAAGCACCGTCTGCATCTACCATGCTGAGCCATAAAACCTACCAACCCTTTTTGCCCAAACTTGGGGTGCGCAGCCATACACATGTACATACACATACACACACGGTCAGCACAGCACAAGTGTCCCCTGCAAGCTAGCCGGGGCTGTGCTGCCTGGGGGTCTGACTATTCCCCTGCCCCTTCCTGGAGTTCGATGGATGGACGATGGCATGAAACCATGCTCAGGGGGACATCAGGGCACGCATGGTCAGCAACTCTGTTGTGCCGGTGCCTGCTCTAGCAGCTCAAGGTTGGCCTCATCCAAGCCTGCCATGTGATCTTGTACGCCACACTTATCTGCACAGTTCTTTTTGGACAGACACACCCCGCTGATTGACCTGAAAGGGGCATGGAGGTGGTCACCCATGCAGCCACTGTCTCCTTGCAGGAGTGCAGGGTTCATGTGGGATGCACAAACTTGACTACGACGGCTGTAATGTCGTCAACCACGCCTTCCTCCTCCGTGAGCCAGCGTTGGTAGGCCTCGTCCACCAACTGCATATATGCATATCATATAAGGTGTCTTCACAGCGCATGCCCAGGCTTTACAACACACCAACAGAGATGCACATGCTGCCCTTCAAATGTTACCCACCTGGCAGCCCACCTAGCAAGCATGTGGCAAACATACTGGGACCACCCACCTGCCGGCATGCTTCCTCAGCTGTGTCATACTGGGCGATGATGTCCACCGCTTCCTGACTGCTGATGAACTCCCACACCCCGTCACTGGCAAGGATGATGAAGCGGTCCTCTGAGCACAACTCGTGCACTGAGTGCTCTGGCTCTGACACGACTCCAACTCTGCATGGCAGAGAGCAAGCTACTGGACGAGCAGGATGACTGCTAGAATGCCATCTGAAGGACTAGCGACACTGAAGGATTAGAAACACTGCATGCTGCCAAGCCAAGCTGCCCAGCTCTACTGTCAACAGTGCTACCAAGCACTGGGGTATGCGGCTTGCATAGAATAACTTAGGGTGCCCACTGGGCCTGATTGTCGCGGTGCATGAAGTTCAGCTTGCAGGCCAAGTAGATCTTTTGGCCTTGCCTCAAGAATGTGCTTCTGCTGGCAAGGTTGGTCACAAGCTGATATGCAAGGCATCACTGAAGGCGTGCCATCGTCAAAGCTACACATGTGGAGATGACGTGACTGTGCCGTCCTGCAGTCACTTACTGGTGGGCAAGGACATCTCCTAAGGCACGGCTCATGGCCAGGCCAGGAATCCAAGCGTACTGGAGCCAGACACGGAAAGGGCCCATGGGCTGGCCTGTCTCGTCCACTAGCCTGCAAGCACTCCACAGTGCGAGCTTGCACATAATGTGACCACATGCCAGCCATGTGCCAGGGTTTGGGCTGCGATCACAGGTCAGGCAACACACCTTTCCACACGACCGTTGCTGCGCAAAATACGGTTCTTCTCCTCTGGCGTGGTGGGCTTGTGATCTGCTGTCAGATCCATGGCCACGATACGCCCATCCGGGGCTTCTCTGCCCATCACCCCTCGGGAGTCTCCCACCCAAGCTGTAGTGAGCGTGCGGCCCTTCAAGTAGCTGACCACACATGTGCTGCCACTGAACTCGCAGTCAATGCGGCTGATGCCAAGTGACTTGTCCACCTCGACAAACCCTGATGTCAAGGCTCGCTTGACATCTTTCTCTGTTGTTAGGTGGTTTACCATGATGATGGGCAGGTGTTGCTTCACATACCCAGACACAAGGTGACCTGGGTGGTCGGGAAAGCATAACATGTTGGAAGCTGCTACGCAAGCTAAGGTTGTCATTATTGGGCGCTGGTGACTTACCATGAGGCCCATGCCCATCCATGGCACCAAACAAAGACTGGTCCTCTGTTATGTATTTCTCAAAAGCGAAGCAGTTGTCCTGGTTGGTCTTCTTGAACCCTGGTTCACGACCAGCTCTGGACATACAAGCCACGTTGACACGGATTGTGCGCCCCTGAGTATCCTGCACAATGCATCATGATCATGAGTAGAGGCATTCTGGGTCCCAGCTAGCACTAGCCAGCATGTCTCGCACATGGAAAGAATAGCTTACCTCGTCATCAAGTGCAGCAAGACCATCAGTTCCCAATATGGCATTGTCAGGGTCCGGGTCCTGCTCAGCGTCAACTTGCTTGCCCGATGCCTGAGTGACAAGAAAGGAATGAAGGCTCAACCACTGCTCCTCGCGGAGGCCTAACAGGTCTACTCACATCAATGTACGAGAGACGACGAGCCCGGCCAGTGTTTGACACTGTCGGAGCAGCAGGTGGCGAAATTGGCTTTGTCGCTGCGACTGCGGGCACTGCTGTGGGGTCCGCCTGCCAATCGATGAAATGTCCACTTGTGAAAATGGGTTGATGCTGATAAACGGATATATGCAGCTGGCGACCGCTAATGGCTCACCGAGGCCACGCCATTGGCGTCGGCTGACACATATGAAAGTCTCCTCGCCCTTGTTGTCTTCGCCCGCTCAGCCTCTGCGGCTGTGACTGTCGCTGAAGCTGAGGCTTTGTTAGCGCCATTGCTAGGTTGCTGCGTGCTGGCTCCTGCTGCATGCGGCAACAACGTCGAAAGAGTTCTGCAACAGTGCAGCCGCTAGACTACTGCTGCCTATACCGATACATGCTGCAAATGTTCTGCAGACCTTGCTTGACTTCTACTTTCTTTACTACGACCTCCTGAACCTCATGTTCCTGCGCCACTGGCTGCGAAGAGCCGCAACCCTGCAGCGCGACAAAGACAGTGGGCTCAGCGAGCCCGCCACAGCGGCCAGTTAGCTTCAACCGGCTCACCATTTCTCGAGCTTGGCTGTCGCAGCAACAGGGCTGCTAGACCACTGGCAGAAATGCAGTCTATCGTCTTAGAACTCGCAATGGTGGTCGCCAGGATGGGCATCCGAGTGCATAGCGCTTTGGTTGACTTGGAGTTGCTGGGTTTGAATGTCGGTATTAAGTCTTTTTTGCATTTTCTACGTTAGACATGTCACAGCTTCGTTGGGCAGCACAAAAATTGTAGCGAACAAGGCCATAACACGGCTGGGTACACCATTGTGACCCCCAGCAGGGGAAACGGGTCATATCTGATACGTGCTGATGGTGCAGCCCTATTGCCTGTTACGGGTGCCCCGGCTAAAGCCTTGTTGAACCATCTTCTCTCCGGCCTGGGAGAGGGTGACTGCATCAATGGAGTAGGCGCCCAGGATGCGTTTAGAGTGCTGACCAGTGTAGGCACCACCAGTTCTTGCTTTTCCATGCAAGCCGCCCCATTCTTCGTGCGACTGCGTGCTTGATTGTGATTCTTTGTGATTCACATCACCGCGCGAATGTTATCGCCTCTGATGTCGGTTTGCTGTTTTGCGTAGAGCAACCGGGTTGCTACTATGAGTAGAGCGAAGCGTTGCCCTGTGCAGCTGCTGTGCCATGTCATTCTCCAGCTCTTCATTCAGCTGTCGCCCACATCAGCTGTCGACGTTTCTTTTATCAGCAGCCACGACATTTCTCTTGATGGCAGTTGCCGCTCTGAGATCCTGTACACATGCAGCCACGTTATAACTGTGGGTGCACGTCAGGTCTCCCGTGCCCGGACCGCATGTGCACACACAATTACCCGGTCATGATTGCAGGAGGAGCAACGCATGGTGGGGATGAAGTCTCATGTGGAGGGCGCTGCAGTGGCTGGTGCAGTAGCGTCAGCTGCAGTTGCGCCCATGGCTAGCAGGCGATATCAAAGCCCTTCCTCCCTCTCTGCCCAGCAACCCCAGCCTGCACTGGCTACCAGCACAGCTAATGCCAGCAAGGCGGCGCAGGTGACTGCACACACAGCAAGTGCAAGCAAGGCAACAGGTGTGCCTTCCAACCACAGCTACACCAGCAACAGTAGCAGGATTGAGAAACAGCAACCATCACAACAAAAGCCACAGCCGCTGCACCAGGAACTGGTCCAGAAAGTGGGCGACAGAGTGGCAGCATTGATTGCTGCCCGGGCTCCTGCCGCCTCCTCGACGCAACAAGCACCAACCAAACTGGCCCAAGACAGCGGCAGCCAAAGCCACCACCACAGCGCTGCCTCTGCTGGGCACGACAATGGCAGCCATGGCAGCAACATGACAGATGAAGCTGTAGCTGACACTGACCACACAGGCCGCGATTGGCTCACTGAAGGCGGCTTTGATGCTGACGTGGCTGGCAATGAGGCTGCTGATGCCGCCGCTGCAATACCTGTGCACGCTGCCACCAGTGGCTCGGCCTCAGCAAGCAACCCAGCTGGCCAGGCCACAGCCACTTCTGCAGCAAAGGCCCCTGAGGCAGCCACCTTACCCAAGCAAGGCACAGCATCAGCTGTCACCTTGATGCAGCCTAACTCCACAGCGGTTACCAAGCCTAGCATGACAGGCAGCCCCAACACAGGTGCTGCTGCCTCATCTCCCCTGGTTGCTGAGGTGGCCAGCAAAGGCAAAGTAGCACCTGCTGCCACATCAGTCAGCTCCAATGTCAGTGCAGGATCACTCAGCGCAGCTGATGGCGCCCGGGCCCCTGCCGCTAACTCCATCGGCACGGCACCAGGACCAGCAGCAAGAGCACCGCAGAGCAATGGCACACAGGACGCAGCGACCAAGCTGGCGGGAGGCCGTACAGGGGGCAGTCCTGGTGGCAACACTGCAGGTAGGGCCGCCCTGTCCAGAGATGCAAAGGGAGGACAGGGGAGGTTGTTGCAATGGATGAGGTGTGAGAGGGACAGCTGCCAGACAGCAGCAGGCGGGTATAGACACGTGAGGCAGCTGCTGCCGGGGCATGAGCACAGGGGCGGCTTGGGTGTGGCAAGGGATAGGTGCAGCTGCCAGGGCTGGAGGACTTCCAGCGCAGGGGCAAAGCACGAGTTCGATGGAGGCAGTCTTACTGCATAGCTGAGATGCACACATTTAATCTACATGTTGAGGGGCACGCTTCCGTTCATGCCTTGAGTTCCACATAGCATAGGCCCTGTGCGTGGTTTGGCACAGTGGCTGCAGGTCAAGAGACCGTCCGGCAGCAGGAGCAGCAGCAGCAGCAACGGCGGTTACTGGCAGTGCAGCCAGCAAGAGGACAAGGAATGTCCAGCAATGTGCCACGGCGTGGCCCCCTGCCCAAGAAGGGAATATCTCCAGAGGATGCACTGCCACAGGTCAGTGAGCAGGCCCATGGGGAGCCAGGGTAGGGTGTGATAGGTGTGACAATGCCACTTTATTTCAGAGGTGGAATGGGGCAGGCCTGGGCTGAGCCTGGGGCTGTGGAGGCCGTCAGTTGTTGTTGACACAGTCCCAGTCTCACCTTGACCCCTGCCAGTTTTCCTGTTGTGCTGGCCACCTCATCCCGCTGACTTGGCCTTGCAGGTGTTGGCATCCATGCAGCTCAACCCCAACCTTACCCTCATGCATCTATTGTCAGCCACCGCCCCTTTTGCCAGGTAGGTGGCCTTGCCTGTAGCACTGGCGGACAGCAGCCCTGGCAGGCAGTGCAGCCAGACCTGCACCAGCAATGTATTCAGACTAAGTACCACGTAATGCACACAGTTTGGTATAGCATGCTGCATTGTAATTAATACACAGGGCATGTGCATGCTTTGCAGGTGTTTGCGCCATGCGGTGCATGAGTCACAGATGTCACTCTTGCCCGACGTGCCAGGCATCAGCAGCGAGTGTGAGCAAGAGGTGTGATAACTGGCATGTACACATACCATTGGAAGCATAGGCAGCCCTGCCTTCTGTGCCCGGTGTGACAATCACACATTATTGACCTAGACTGTTTTTGTTGTCATGAATTCCGTATCACTTGTATACATCCTGGCACCTTTGAGTTTGCAAGGTAATGAGTAAAGTGAGGTGTCCGAGTTTAGGCACTTGTCTGTGCACGCAGGTCCACACCTTCTTTGTGCATCAGGCCAGCAGCGCTGCGCACGACCCACCACTGCTAGGGGCCTGCGCCCAGGACATTGTCACCACCTGCAACAACACGGACCCTACCAAGGTAGGGGCCCACTCGCTGGCCCATTCGCCTGCCCACCTGTCCACCCACCTCCCTCCTGCCCGCCTGCCTGCCCGCCCACCTGCCTACCCGGCTCCCTCCTGCCCGCCTGCCTACCCTCCTTCCTCCTGCCCGCCTGCCCACCCGCCTCCCTCCTGCCCGCCTGCCTACCCGCCTCCCTCCTGCCCGCCTGCCTACCCGCCTCCCTCCTGCCCGCCCGCCCGCCATCCTGGTGCCCTCCTGGTGCCATCCTGCTTACCTACTACTTGCCGTTGCTCCTGCTGTTGCCGCTGTCACCTCTGCCTTGTTATCCTCAGGTTTTCAGCTGCCTGAAGCAGCACAAGGCACAGCTGCGCCCCAACTGCCGCAGCGCAGTCATTGTACGCCAGGTGGAGCGGGCTGGAGACATCTTACTGGACCCCGAACTGAGCACAGCTTGCAGTCAAGACAGGCAGCGGTTGTGTGAGAATGCAGAGTGAGTGGGGCAGGAGGGGAGGGGAGGGGAGGGGAGGGGAGGGGAGGGGAGGGGAGGGGAGGGGAGGGGAGGGGAGGGGAGGGGAGGGGAGGGGAGGGGAGGGGAGGGGAGGGGAGGGGAGGGGAGGGGAGGGGAGGGGAGGGGAGGGGAGGGGAGGGGAGGGGAGGGGAGGGGAGGGGAGGGGAGGGGAGGGGAGGGGTGGGGTGGGGTGGGGTGGGGTGGGGTGGGGTGGGGTGGGGTGGGGTGGGGTGGGGTGGGGTGGGGTGGGGTGGGGTGGGGTTTTATATTGTATAGCAAGTGCCCCATTCCTACCTGGACATGAAAAGTCTCCCTTTGATCCTCATAATGCTTTGCTCTTGTCCACTGTTCGCCCGCCTCCTCGCCCTTGTGCCGTTTCTGCTGCTTCTCATGCTGCTGCCGCGCTGCTGCTGCTGCTGCTGCTGCTGCTGCTGCTGCCGCTGCTTTTTCAGGCGAGGGAATGGTGCTGCCCAGGCCTGTTTAGAGCAGTACCTGAGCAGCCAGGGGTCAGCACCTGAGCCAGAGGGGCAGGGCAAGCCGGGCAAGGCTGGCACCTACTCCGGCTTGTCCCCCCCCTGTGCCGCCGCGCTGTTCAAGCGTCAGGTGGGTCAGCGTTCACATCAAGCAAGCCAGATGCAATCAATCTATTTGCAGTGCAACATCCTTGAAGAATGTTTGCATGTGCCCCCTGCCACTGCGACTCTCTTGGCCCTGGGTCTTGCTCCCTGTTCAGCCCTCACCCTACTGCCTGTGTATGCCTGCTGCTTCTCATCCCAGCCTCAACCCACTGTCCTGCGTTGCCTGTTTAGGTGGAGGAGTCAGAAGACATCCGCTTCAATTTCCGCCTGTCAGCGGCCTGTGCAGGCGACAAGTCCAGGTTTTGCCCTGAGCTCAGGCCGGGCCAGGACGATGTTGTTGGCTGTCTGGAGCATCATGCAGGCGGCCCTGAGTTCTCAGGTCAATGTGCTGGGTCTGAGCCTGAGCCCAGTGAAAGACAATGCAGGCAGCCCGCCCAGGTCAGCCTTTATCATCAGGTCCTGGCTCCACCCACTCACCCAGCAGTGCCTTGTTTAAGAAAGGCAAGATCAGGCCGCTCCAGCACTACTTGTACCATCGCCACTTCCTTCACAAACCACTCGTTCTCACTTATGCTCACTGCCAGTCGTTATCAACCCCAATCCCAACTCGCCACTGCCACTGCTGCTGACCTCAGAGGAGTGCCAGTCAGCCATAGAACGGAACGCGCTGCTGCGGGCCACTGACGTGCGGCTGGACGCGCGCTTCAGAGCTGTGTGCCATGGTGACGTGCACGCTCTGTGCTTTGAGGAGGAAGCTCAGGTGTGACCATGCAGCTGCCTACCTGACATGGTGTTTCAAGGCCACACTATAATGATAAGCTGGTTGTCCGGCTACCTGCATGCATGCATGCAACAAGGCACCATGCATGCATCCCACACACGTGCATTGCAACGTTATGCTACAACTGCCCGTCCACTTGCCGGCCTGCCTGCTGGCCCGCCCCTGCAACTGCTTGCCCACCTTTGTGTTCACATCCTGTCTTGTGCCAGGCTGGCTTTGCTCACCTGCTGAAAGCTATCAGGCTGCCATGGCTGACTGCCCCGTTGCTGGCCATTGCAGATCCTCAGCGGCCCTCTGCAGGCGCCTCCAGGGGAAGGCACCAGGGTCATGGACTGCATGCGCCGCAGCCGCGAGCGAATTCGCAGCCCCCCATGCCGCCAGCATGTCACCCTGCTCATGGCGGCAGCGTACAGGGATTCCAGGCAAGCAACCCTCTCCCTGCCCACTTGCCTGCCTCCCTGCCTGCATGCCTGGTCATTTGCCCGCTGAAGTTGGACTAAGTTTGTGTGTCACAACAACCTCTGTAGCCCTCCCCTGATGGCCATGTAGCTTTGTTGGACCCTGAGCCAGTGTGGACTCATCCTGGCCCAGCACAGCGCCCAGCACAGCGCCTAGCAGGCCACCCAGCAGGCCCAGCTCAGTGATGTCGTAGAGCTGCCTGTGCCTTGGGGCTGACCTGGAGTGCTGACCTGGAGTGCTGACCTGGAGTGCTGTCGTAGAGCTGCCTGTGTCTTGGAGCTGCCTGTGTCTTAGGGCTGACAGAGTCCCAGGTATTGGGTGTTGTAAGCCTTGTGGCCAAATGGCACCTGCAGCAGGGCAACGCTGCCAGCTCAGCGCAGGCAGAATGTGCACAGGCGTCGCAATGCATGGGGCATCAGCAACTAGCCCCTGACCGCTTGGTAGTTTCCGGGAGGCGGTGCCTACTGAGCCCGCCAGGGGTTGGTTGTTCAGTACGATGGTGACATGTTCCCAGGACTGCATAGGAATACAGGGCCCACTTGGCAGTATGTGGGCAGACTGTCAAGTGTACAGGCAGCACTAGACTGGCAGCTGGTCATAGGCTGAAGATGACCCTGGTGACACCTTCAGTTCAGCTGACAGGGTATTGAGGGACAGCCAGGGTACGTGCCGGTGTGAAGCATGGTGCAAGTGATAGGAGCTGGCAGGCCGCAGCTGTGTAGGCCCTGTGCACAGTCCTGTGAGACTCAGCCAGGGCCATGGTATGGAGCAGCGCCTGTATTGCTAAACCAGGCAAGGTGCCAAATCAGGTAAGGTGCCAGCTGCCCTGGGTGAAGTGCAGGCTGGATGGCTCGCTGCTGGCCCACTGCGAGGCAGATGTGGAGCAACATTGCCTGGACCCCTCAGGGGCCCTTCAGTGCTTGAAGGCTGCCATGGCCAAGGTGTGGTGTGGAGCAGGGGGCTGGCAGCTGAGGTGTGGGTAGGGGGCCAGGTGGGGCCCAGGCAAGGATGGTGAGCTTACCTTCAGTAGTGGTAGAGCCTACCAGGTTGATAGAGCAATCCAAGTTGATAAAGCACACCAGAGTTATATAGATTGTATGGAGTGGAGCAGTGGAGTGGAGTGGAGTGCGGCAGTAGGCTGGAGCCTATGCCCATAGCTCACATGACCATGCCCAGGGCTCTGCTCCCGGCCCTGCCCCTAACCCCCTGAAACCCCAAGACAGCAATCAGCCACTCCATTCGCGACCCACCACTCTCAACTGTCACCTTTTTCCTGCCCTTCCATGCCCTGCCGCACCCCACCCCACACTGCTGGCCCCACCCCACACTGGGCCGCCCCTGTGCCCGCAGCACAAGGTGCTGGAGCCCGAGTGCATGGAGGCGGTGCGGGAGCGCAGCCGCCAGGCCGCTGCTGACATCCGGTTCCTGCCAACCCTGAGCGCTGCGTGCGGCTCAGAGCTGCGCAGCCTGTGCACCTCCCCAGACCTGTCAGGTCCTGCGGTGCTGGATTGCCTGGCAGACAACAGGTAAGGTGGCCACAGGGGCACACCTTGAACCCTGTACAACGCTGGCATCATTGGCACACACTCTCACACACACATGCATGCATGCATGGCCTCACAGCCATGCGCATGGGCGCACGCAGGCCAAGTAGCCATTCCAGGCTGACGATTGTAACAGGTGTAAACCCACCATCACGCGTGCCTTCTCATCAGGGGTACCCCATCCCACTGTCCCCCAGCCAGTGCCCGCCTTTGCCTTGCCAATGCCTGCTCTGCCCTGCCCTGCCACCAACCCTCCTGGCTACAATGCTGGTTAACTGTCGCTGATCACATGCACTACATACAGCAGTGCACAGGGGCATGGAAGTTGCAGGTGGTGGTGTGGACCATTGATTTTGCTGCATCAAAACTGGCATGTCTGTGCAGGAATCGGCCGGAGTTCAGTGTGGGCTGCCGTACAGTGCTGGTGGACTTCCTGGCAGACGCAGTGTCTGATGTGCGCATGCTTCACAGCCTGAAGCAGGACTGCAGCCATGACATCACAACGTGAGAGCACAATAACCCTAACCCACCTACTGTGGATGCAGACCTGCTGCTGCTCATGCCCTGCCACCATTCAGACTCTTGCCACTCGAGCCATCACTCCTGCTCAGGCTCAGACTTAGGCTCAGGCCCTGGCCACTTAAGCCCATGCAACTGCTACTGCTGCTGTTGCCGCCTCCGCTGCTGTCAAAGCAAGCATGACTGCGGCTGCAGCTTTCTACGTGGAGTAGTGTGCCTGCCTACCCGTCAGCCTGTCTGATTGCCTGTTCCCTGAAGCAGCCAACCTTGAGTTGCCTGCACCTGGATGATGGTAGCAATGACAACGATGATCACATGCGGCAGTGGGACCGTGCTTGCTGATGATGATGATGTTGATGATGATGCTGATGATGCTGATGCTGATGCTGATGCTGATGCTGATGCTGATGCTGATGCTGATGCTGATGCTGATCCTGATGCTGATGCTGATGCTGATGCTGATGCTGATGCTGATGCTGATGCTGATGCTGGCCTTGCCCGCACTTGGATGCTGGCCTTGATCATCATCCAGGCTGTCCTAGTAGACCTGGCAATGACGACGATGATCACATGTGGCACTGAGACTGTGTTTGTGGTAGAGCTTGCTGCTGCTGCTGCTGCTGCTGCTGCTGCTGCTGCTGCTGCTGCTGCTGCTGCTGCCTGCTGCTGCTGCTGCTGCTGCTGCTGCTGCTGCTGCTGCTGCTGCTGCTGCTGCTGCTGCTGCTGCTGCTGCTGCTGCTGCTGCTGCTGCTGCTGCTGCTGCTGCTGCTGCTGAGGATGGTGATGATGGTGGGTTTACACCGTTATGACCATCAGCCTCGTGTGGCTGCTTAGCATCGCCCAGTATTAACTTGGGCGTGACACTTGGTGACCTTTATCTCCTGCAGGCTGTGTAGTGGGTTGGACGCTGGCAAGGGCGGTGGCGTGCTGGCCTGCCTGCAGCAGAAGCGCGCCGACATCTCAGGCAAGACGTGAGATGCCTGGTCACCTCTCCACTCACGTCTTTACATCTGCTCCTTACATCTGCATCTTTAGACAGCTCCAGCCTGCCTCTGCTTCTCCCGCTTCCCTATCCTTACCCCCCCCTCTAACCTACCCCGCCCCTATTCCACCACAGCCTGCCACGCCCAGACCCACTTTACCCAGCCTAACCCTCCCTTCTCATATGCGCATGCTTCTCTTGGTGAAAACCTCCATGTTGCTCACATACGGTAGAAAGGTGGAGCTAGTAGTAAAGCTGCCAATGATCACGAGGTATGCCAAGGCAGTGCAGGCACCTGGGGCGTGCAGGTGGGGCATGCAGGAACTGACATCATGCTAGCTGCTTCACAGGGAGGGCAACTGTAACAAATTAAATGTATCCAAGTATCGTACTTACTTGTTGGTGATACACTGATTTGGTGAAAACCCAAATCTCATGCTCAAACAACTGCTGAACAATTTGGTGACGAAAACATCTCATGCTCAATAAATTTTCATTCAAATCCCATGCTCAATCAATTGGTGATACAATTTAATGACAAAATGATATGGTGAAATCACCAACAAGGCTAACCGGATAACCCTTTGTTACAACGACAGAGGGGTCAAAAAGGGAGCTCTACCGCTTTGCCACTGTTGCTGCAACAGGTATCCGGTTGAGTCGCAACCACCACATCCCTAAACTGGTGTTGTGTGCCTGCTGGTGACTCTGCAGGGGAGGCCTGCAAGCGCCAGATCCTGCGCTTGCTGGGCCTGGCGGTAGAGGACTATCGCCTAGGCGAGACCAGCAAGGTCAGGGCCTCGTCGTCACACATCGCTTGTTGCTCGATGATCACCTTCTTCATATCTCCTTCTTTCTCTTCCCACTCACCCTGGCACTTCTGGGTTCCTGCGTCGTCCCTTGCGTGCGTAGGCTTGCAAAGCCGACGTTCAGCAGTACTGCGGCGGCGTGAAGGCGGACAGCGGCAGCTTCGCGGGCGCAGTTCACGCCTGCCTTCGTAAGAGTTGGGAGCACCTGTCTCCAGGCTGCAGGCGGGCCGAACAAGCGCTAGAGCTCGCAGAACACGAAGACGTGCGCTTGAATCCTCGCATACAACGGTGAGGAGGTGGACGGTGAGGAGGTGGACGGTCAGCAGTGCCTGGGTCACGCGGAACTCGCTGTTCTCCGCCCAAACACCAACACCTCCGCAGCACGGTTGGGACCGTTGTCAGCATTGTGGGCGCCCACCTTCATAGGTTGCCCGGGTTTCGCATGGATCCGCCGACATGGATCGCATGGACCGCCGACATGGATCACACTTCTGAGGGTCGTCTGATATGTCCGCAGGGAGTGTCCTCTCGCAATCAAGCAGTTCTGCGACTCAGTGCCTGCCGGGAACGCGAATGTTCTAAGCTGCCTGCAGTCTGCATCGTCGAAGCCTTCCTTCCCTCAGGACTGCAAATCCGCCATTGACAAGGTGAGCTGCACAAGCACTCGTCGTTGTCTATTAGTCACATAGCCATACATTGAGAGAAGCATTGACCACATTTATGCCATGCACAACGCTGAACAGCCTGACAGGGGTGGCCAACATGGGATGGTGAGGCATGTAAGGGCCAATGGCCTTGCATTTTCTTAAATGACGCCATACACGGAAGGGTTGTTCTGAACCTGCGTAATGCCCCATTGTGACGTGTGCTACACGCATGGTTTCGGCGCTCAGCTTCTGGAAAGGGCGCACGCCAAGTACTCGCTGAACATCAAGCTTAAGGCAGCCTGCGACCCAGGTGAATGGCTAACTAGAATGGATAGCAGCCAACCCCAGTCAGACACAGTCTTGCTACCCTGCTGGCCCTGGCTACAACACACTTTGTTTTCACAGCGTGGCTTTGGACAGCATGACGTGGCAGCACCCCCGCCCTGCAACACTCACCCATGCCCTAGCTGCCCTAGCTGCGCTGAACCCGCCCCTGCCCTTACCTTCCCTGATCCCAGCTGCGTCTGCCCACCCGCTCTTGCCCCTGCCACCCTTGCCCACTGCGGCTGCAGACGTGGCACAGATGTGTCCTGGTGCCAGTGACGAGCCACAGCGTGTGTCAGACCCGGGCATCCTGGGCTGTCTAGCCGCCAACAGCTCAGCATTGAGCGCCCCTTGCCGGGTTGAGTTGGCGGCTCTGGTGCATGTTCACCTGGACAGGTGGGGCAGGGCCATGGCAGAGGTGGGGCAGGGGAGGTGGAGGCAAATGCAATACAGTGTGCAAAGTGGGCGCATAGGAATGAGGCAGGGCGGGAGCAGAGGTGGGGAAGGGACAGAAAGGGGGGCAGGGGCAAGGGCAGGAGCTGGGGCAGGGGCAGGGGCAGGGGCATGCAAAGCTGAGCATGCCTCGCCTGGCCTTCTCTGCCATGCTTCCCTCAGGTACCGCATCGGCATGCCCCTCACCAGCCCCTGTGATGGCGATGTCATGGCCCGCTGCAACGTGGACAAGCAGGTCACCCCCTTCCTCATGGGAGGTTATGTGCAGGTCAGTGCCTGGCCTCCCTGCACACCCGCACACCCCTCCTTGGGTCATGCATGACATCCACTGGCACCATTACACTCCTGCCGGACCCCTAAAGTGGGCTGGTAACCCCAATTATGTAAGTTTGTGATGGGTGAGTATGGTTATGCATGCGCTTTTGCTGGCTTGAGTGGACCAACTCACCACTCATGTCTTGTCAAAGATGTCTGGTGTGAATGTCAAACCGAAGCAGCAGCCGTTACAGCGGCCAAGCATATGACTTACTGAGTGACCCCGACCTCCGTGCTGAGTGAGGTGATGGAGGCTCTATAGTGTGGCACGAGCCCTGCCAGGTATGGTCCGGCACCCTGCTGACTGCAGGCGTGCCTGTCCAGACATGCAGCCGCGCTGCACAAGCCATGCTGGGCGCTCATATCCATGTTTGACGAGCGGTGGGTCAGGAAGCAAGGCAAGCCAACCCTGCCCAGCCTTGCCCTGAACTGACCTACCCCGACCCAGCACTGTCCCTTACGACCTTGTTAAGGCATTGTTCTTTAATGCCTGATAGAACACCTGAAGCCACTGATGGGGGCGGACAGACATTGACATGAAGGATAGTCGGCAACATCCAATGCCACGAGCCCACCCATTGGTGTCCCATGACAGAGGTGGAGCATCAGGTGGTTTGCCACCCTCCCCGTGGTTTGCCACCCTGTCTAGTTCACGCAGCAACTGACGCAGTTGATGGGCGTGGCCTGCAGGCAGTACCAGGCCGCCACAGTGCTGGAGGCCAAGCACTGGACCGCTGACCTGCAGAAGGAGGCTCTAGACAAGATGACAGCGCAGGTGTGTCCCTGATGGCAGTAGGTTGCTGTGCCACTGTGGAGGACAACCCTGCCCTGCCCCATTGGTTGGAGGGGTGGACATCCAGCTGGTTATGCTAATTTGGTGGCTTGCAGCTTCAGCTCTGGCTCTCCTTGCTGCTGCTGCTGCTCTGTGCTTCAGATCTCAGCAGATGTGAGGCGTGAGCTGGAGCCAAACCTGGTCCACAAGCTCCAGACCAAGGTAGGTGAGGCGCACCAGCTTAGACACGAGATGAACAGGTAACATTCGACAAGGTAGTGACGGTGGCTTGTGGAGGAAATAATTCAGGGACAGGAAGGGACTGCCGGTGTCGGCCAAAGCGGCCGGGTGGCGCCCAGGTAACCGGTGTTAGCTGCAGCCGCAGCCGCGTGGCTTGAAGGCCGTGGAGACGCGAGTGCGCTTCCGTGCTCTTCTCCTCTCGTCTCCGACACTCGCCGCGCAATACTTGCGTGAGCCCCATCATGGTGTCACGTGCAGGTGCATGCAGCGCTCGAGCAACACAGCGGCGCAATGAAACCGATGATGTCCGCGCTCATGAACGCACTACTTGCGATCATGGCGGGCCTGGTAGTCATGGCGTGGTACGTGTGGAGGCGCTTGCGGAACACAAGCGTAGTCAAGCCGCGCACTATTGCCATTAAGGATGGCAGGGTGTAGTGTGAACATCTCATCTTCGTGCCGTCTAGGCTTCACCAGATAGTAGACATTGGAAAGAGGATGGCTTACCCCGCTATAGCCATCAGCAGTTAGGTTGCTTGTCCGCCCTCCCCTTCTAAGGTTCGGGACTGTCGGCATTGCCCTGCACGGCTAGGTGCACAATCAAAGGTGCATATGGGTTTAACGAAGGCATGCGAGTTACCATTATAGCTTTGGATAGTCCTCATAAATCCCGGCTGCTTCTGGTTTTAATGGACCTCGTGGCGGCGCGCTAAAAGTGATATGTTTAGCATCATCGAGCACCCCAGCTGAATGTATAGTACACTCCTGGACTCCTGGAACCTAGCTTACTCCCCCCCCAACCCACTATCGCTCAACCTAGACTGGTCATGCTCGTGCTGAAACGCTGTCATGCCATCAACAGCTGCCCAACCACCATACATATGGCATCTGCAGCTGCCCCACCACCAGCTCACGTGCACCAGCACCACTGTAGATGTGCTATGCAGGAAATGCGCGTCCATGTGCACTGCGCAGCAAGCATCTGTATGGCTGTACAATTTTACCAGCTTTGTTCATGTCATGAAGTACATGACTTCAACAGAGGCCTCACGGTGCCGTCTAAGCTGTATTTTGTGCTGCATCTGCTACAACACCCACCAAGCTCCACCCAGCTGGACCGCTCTCCACACCGGCATAGCGACTGATCAGTTTGTGTGACATGCAGTAACAATTAGTTAATAAATCAAACAAAACAAGCATTCTGAATGACCGCAAAAGCTCACGTATATTCTGTTTGGTGTTAGAGAGTAGCTGTGCACGAAGTAACGAACTTTCCGGTGACATTTGCATTTTTTCTACACCGAGAGCGGCACCAAGGTCTGGCCATTCTGCTTCATATAACATGGGCCTCACAAGCAACATAGCAAGATTGTGTAGATGGCATTGTCTGAGTTGGGAGTTGACACAGATTCAGGATGGGGTTGGTAATCTGCATGCATGTACTCGTTACAAAGTGCACCGATTTCGATAGCGTTTGTTGCATTGGCACCTGCGAATTACTACGCATCTACTGGCAAGCGGCGTGTTATTCCTTGCATCAGAGTCCATGCCGGCGCAAGCGAGCGCGGACACACCTCAGCTGCTCACTATCGATTGTTCTAGTGGTGAGTAGCGGCACCAATGAGCGAACTGCGCTTGGCATCGAGCCTGAAGTACAATCCATGTTTAGCCCGCCAGGCTCGCTCCGCGAACCTTTCATTGGTGCAGGCGGCGTCGGAAGACCGTCGTGGGGCAAGTTACTGATCGACATTGCAAGAAACGCGGAGAATGTGCGTCTCTCTCTCGCCAGTCAGAGTCAAAAGGGACCCCCAATCCACAAAGTAGCATGTTGTGAGCTGACCACTGCGACTTTTCAGACTTTCGATCTGTAACTCTGTTCGTTACTCAACGTCACAGCTGCTGGAGAAGAAAGCACGTCATTTCATTGAGTAGGCCTGTGGGAACATACTTTGGCGTAACCTAACTTTGCCTTGGGGCCACGCGTTATTACTTTGTTCATTACTCAACGACACAACTGCTGGAAAAGAAAGCACGGCAATCCATCAATTAGGCCCGCCTCCTCACCCTTTGGCGTGACCCAACTGTGCCTTGCAGGATTGACTAGCCTACTCCGACCGGCCGAACCCCCTTGCAGCCCCACCACCTCCCAGCCCCCGCAGAAGCCTCACACCCCCTCCCGCCCCCTCCCAGCCCCCTTACTGCCCCGCCACCCCTTCCGAACCCCTCACGGCCCCTCCCAGCCCCCTCACTGCCCTCCCACCCCCTCCTTACCCCCTCACTGCCCCGCCAACCCTTCCCACCCCCTCCCAGCCCCTCCCAGCCCCTCCCAGCCCCTCCCACTCCCTCCCAGCCCCTCCCACCCCCGCCACCCCCTCCTACCCCTTCCCACCCCCTCCCAACCCCTCCTTTACACCCATGGGTCACAGCTGGCAGCATGCTCATCTTCAAGCACCTAGGGCTGGCTATCTGCACAGCCCTAGCAGCTTGAAAGCCACAGCAAGGAAGGCTGAGGCTATCGCTGAGGAGGTGCAGGCCGAGAATAAGCTGTTGACGACCGAGGCCCCCCCCTCCTGCTGCCCCCCCCTGGCAGCAGCTGGCAGCTGGTGCTAGTGCATCCCCTGGCATGCTCAACCCTCCAGCTGAGCAGCAAAGGGCCACATCGGAGCATCGGAACAAGGAGTTCCTGGGTCCTGTTGATGCTGTGAGGGTGCAAGGCACACCTGTCACCCTCTTCATGTATGCTGATGACCTGACCATGGTGAGCACCTCGCCCCACGGGCTGCAGCGGCTGGTCTGCCAGCCAAAGGCTTTGCAGACAGGAAATACCTCACAGTCAATGTGGGCAAGTCAAAGGTGATGGTCTTCAATGGCAATTTACTAACCGCAGCACCTAGCATTGGGTACAAGCATGAGATCCTGCCTGTGATGAGAGAGTTCAAGTACTTAGGCATGCACTTCCATCCTTGCGCCATCCCTGCTTTTGCTGCCACTTACATTAGGGCTGGCATGTTCCTCGCCATGCGCCAGGCGTGCTCATTAGAGCGTTCGTGCTCCCCTTGGGGCTGTATGGCAGCCAGGTATGGGGCACTGCATTCCTTGGGCATGGTGTACAACTCTCCAACCCCGTGCAAACACGCATGCTCAGCTTTCTCAGGTTTGCTGCCAGGGTACGTAGCTCAGTGTCAGGCCTGATGGTGCTGCATGAGTTGGGGCAGCTGCCCCTCCAGCTTTACTGGCTCAGAGCTGCCTCACTCCGGGTAATTAAGGCCGAGACGGCAGTTTCCGCTGAGGTATACCGCGGATAGCCCATCGCAAGGCCGACCCATCGCCGTCAATAACTCCGTCTAACTCGAAGTGGTTGAGCTGTAATCGCGGTTTCAGTTAGTTGCACACATATTCTCTGCAGGGTCAGTGTGACCCTCCGCAGGGTCAGGCCTGACCCTGCGGAGGGTCACCGCTAGGCTCGCTTCCTAGGCATTTCTGACCCTGCGGAGGGTCAAGTCACCCCCCCTTTGGCCAGGAGGGGTAGGTGACCCTCCGCAGGGTCACCTACAAGGGGCCATAGCTCATCACTGGCTGGGTCTTTTTGCATGCCACCTACTAGGTTGGGCAGCTGCAACCACCCTCTACAATCGCTCATACTCACATTTTATAAAAAGTCACTTTGGTCACACGGTGCCAACTCCCTTAGCCAAAATCAGGGTCACAGCCCTACACCTGGTCCAGCAACTCCCCAACGACTGAGAATTACACTTTGGCCCGAGAGAGGCTTGTACTCCCCTAGGTCACAGCAGCCTACATACCAAATTTCCCGGAGTGCTGCAAGTTCAGGAACACTGCCAAACTATCCCACAGCGACCTGCTAATGAGGGTGATCAATGCAGATGTGGAGTTAGGCAGGAGTTGTCAGGCCAGTTGGAGTGCTCAATTCCCGCTGGCCGCCAGAGAGCTAATGGAGGGTGAGTTTACCTGAAGCCCGGACATAGTCCTAGGCACCAAGGCTTTGAAATTCAAGTGGCTTGAGAGGCGGGAGAGGCGTTGGGCTGGTTTGAGGGAGACCCTAGCCTGCCTGAGACGTTGCATCGGGAGAGATACTCGTATGCTGCATGGTTCTAGCATGGGGACGGCATTGACATCAATCACATGGCACCACACCTGCTTAACAGACAGCTCTCTACAGAAGTTCGCACGATCCTGACTAGGTTCAGGTTAGGCAACAGCGGTCTGGGGGTGGAGAAGGCTCGGTTTGAGGGGGTAACTTTCATTGATCGCACATGCACCAGATGCACAGAGGGGGTAGTGGATGACGCCATGCATTTCATCTTTGAGTGCACTGCCACGAGATCAATCAGGGAGCAGCCGGAGTTTGCCATGACTTTACAGAACAATAATGAGAACTTGCATGACTTCATGTTGAGCCCATGTGCACCTCTGTTTGTGCACCTTGCTTTGAAGTGCGTTACAGAAAGTCCCGAACCCCTAGAGGGGGAGGGCGGCCTAGCAGCCTAACGGCTGACGGCTTAAGCGGTGTAAGCCACATCATCATCATCTGTTGCCCGCGCTGCCAGCCAGCGTAGTCGAAATCATCCAACCTGTGCGGGCGGAGGTGGTTTGGGGAACAGTGGTGAGATGAGTAGCACGCCGTCGACCATGTGTCCCACTGCGGCCCCTCGCACGATGTCTCGGGTGATGATGGCGGCGCCCTGGGGAGTGCCGGGCGCGGTCAGGCGGATCGCGCCTGTCGCCGGGTTCACACGCACAGTCAGCGCGATGCCCGCGATGGTGGAGAGTTGCATACCATCCTGCAGCTGGTCCGCCGTCAGGCGACCAGGCACGACGTGCGCGTACACGCTTTGACTGGCCATTGTGCTGGACGATGCCAAGTCGTAGATTGAGGAGCCCACCGCATTGGCCAAGCTGGTGAAGGCCTGAAGGCAGCACTCGGTCACATGCACTCATGACATGGTCACACCTTTTGCGAAGTGGCAATTAGTGTAGCCAATTCAGGCCACCATATGGCAGGGTGCAGCAGCACCAAGTGCATTTAGCCCATCAGCTCCACCTCTCCACCCTCCTACCCTGCCCTCTCTCTAAAATAGGTAATCAAGCAAGCGAGGTTGCATGTAGATCTGCCCTGCTGCTACATAGCCTCACCGCGTTGCTCGGTATGAACACAGTAAACTCTATGGACAAGCTGCGGAACAGGTTCACGTTGGTGGGGCCAGATGCATCGATGAGGGACCTGAAGCTCCCCGCCCGGTTGGTGATGATTGACATGAAGTCGTAAAGGGATGTTGGAGGTGGCGCTGGGAGGCTGGGAGAAGGTGGAGGAGAGAAGGGCGGTGTGGGAGGGGGGGGGGGGGGGTGGCGATGGAGGGGGGGGGGGAGGGGGAGAGGGTGGCGGGGGAGGTGGGGGAGGTGGAGGTGCTGGAGGAGGTGGAGGGGGTGGAGGAGGTGGGGAGGGTGGTGGGGGTGGGGGAGGGGGGGGGGGTGATGGTGGTGGGGGGGGCAGGGGGGAGGGTGGTAGCGGAGGGGGGGGGGGAGGGGGTGAGGGCGGTGGGGGTGGGGGTGGGGGGGGTGATGGAGGGGGTGGGGGAGGGGGAGAGGGTGGGGGGGGTGGGGGAGGCGGTGGGGGTGATGGAGGGGGTGGGGGAGGGGGAGAGGGTGGGGGGGGCGGGGGTGGTGATGGAGGGGGGGGGGGAGGGGGAGAGGGTGGTGGTGGTGGGGGAGGTAGCGGAGGGGGGGGGGGGAGGGGGGGGGGGCGGCGGGGGCGATTGGGGGGGTGGATCGGGAAAAGGTGGTGATGGTGGTGAAGGTGATGGAGGAGGTGAGGGGAAAGGTGGTGGGGGTGGGGGTGGGAGGGGAGGGGGAGATGGCGGGAGGGGAGGAAGGGGGGGCTGTGGAGAGGGCGGGGTGGGGGGAGGGGGGGGAGGTGGAGCCGGAGAGGGGGGTGGAAAGGGTGGAGGAGGCGAAGGGGGTAGAGGTGGAAGAGGTGGGGGTGGAGGGGGCGGAGGAGAAGGTGGAGGGAAGGGGGAAGGTGGAGGGGGAGGTGGTGGTGAGGGGGAGGGGTGTGGGGGTGAAGGATGAGGGGGAGGGTCTGGGCTTGGGGGCGGTGAGGGAGGGGGTGTGTCCGGCAGCAGCACTGTATCCAGGGCGTACACCAGAGTCCCCCCCACAGGCACTGGGGGCCGCAGCACATGAGCCTCAGGCTTGCCAAGGGCCGACACCACCAGGCGGCTGCCCTGCAAGCTGACGCCCAGGGTGGTGCCCGCCTGTGTGGTCAGGCTGACCCCTTGCACCAGGGTGCCCAGAGGCAAGGGCGGGCCGGGCACGAGGTGGGCGGCCAGCAGGCGGGCAACGGCCTCTGAGGAGGCCAGGTAGGCAGGGCTGGGGGGCCGCAGCAGCAGCTGCAGCAGTGGCTGCGACCAGGAAGAGAGGGCAGTGGGCGGGCAGGCAGGGGGGCGGCGGGCAGGCAGGTGGGCGGGCAGGCAGCAGTGGTTTTGTTTTCGTTTGGCCAGGTGCACAATTCATAGCGCGAACAGACATGGCCAAGGTTTACACCCTCCAGTTTATAGCTCGACCTTACATCAACACAGCGCTCAGGAGAAAAGCCCGCAAGACATACGCAAAAGTGCAGGCCAAAGGTCGTTTCCGTACCGCGATGCGGTATACTGCTGTTCGCAGAGCGATAGCATTTATAGCACAAAGCGAGCTCTGAAACATGGCATTTCACGGCGAACGCTGAAAACGGTGGGCCGGCAGGCAGGCAGGGGGGCAGGCAGGGAGGCCGGCAGGCCGGCAGGCAGGGAAGCAGGGAAGCAGGCAGGCAGGCCCCAGCACATGCCCTGGCAGCACTCCAGGCTGTGTTCAACACTATTTCACACATTGCACTGGTGGTATGCTCTGCTGCACTCACTTCGTTTGTGGGGGCAAAGAGCGTGTAGCGCGCAGCGGGGTCGCTGAACTGAGCAATGAAGCTGTCAGAGCAGGTGTCCAGCAGCAGCTTCAACAGGTAGTAGTTGTTGAGGGGGTCTCTCAGGTACGAGTACACTGAGCCGGTGATGTTTGAGGGGTTGGCTGGGAAGGGGGGAGGGTGCGCCCATTGGAGCGGTGGATGGGGGCTTGGGCTGGGAGGGGGTGGGGGGCTGGGTGGCGGAGGGAACGGAGGGTCGGGGGGGAGGGGAGACGGTGGAGGTGGAGAAGGTGGGGGAGGGGGCGGGGGAGAAGGAGGCTCTGGAGGGAGAGGGGAGGGGGGTGGAGGGGGAGGCGAGGGAAAGGGGGGTGGGGGCGGGGGGGGAGGGGGAGGAGAGGGAGGGGAGGGAGGGGGTGGGGGAGGAGGAGAAGGAGGTGGGGGTGGCGGAGGAGATGGAGGAGGTGGGGGTGGGGGTGGAGAATGAGGGGCAGGAGAGGGAGGAGGGGAAGGTGGAGGAGGGAGTGGGGAGGGGGGGGGGGGATGGAGAGGGAGGAGAGGGAGGGGGGGGATGAGGGGGTGAGGGAGGAATTGGGGGAAGGGGGGGTGGAAGAAGGGGAGGAGAGGGGGGGGGTGGAGGAGGAGGAGGGGGGGGGGAGGGGGGCAGGGGGGCCGGAGGTTGGGAGGGGGGGGGCAGAAGGGGAGGAGGTGCAGGAGATGGAGGAGGGGGCGGGGGAGGGGGGGGCGAGGGGGGAGCGGGAGAAGGTGGAGGCGAAGGAGGGGGGGAAGGGTCAGGAGAGGGGGGCGGGTGAGGCGGAGGAGGGTCCGGAGAGGAGGGAGGGGGGTTTGGAGGGGGAAATGAAGGGGGTGTGGGTGGTGGAGGGGGTGGTGGGGAGGGCGGGACAGGAGGGGGCGGGGAGGGGGGCGGAGGAGGGGGTGGAGAGGGGGGTGGAGGAGGGGGCGGGGAGGGGGGCGGAGGAGGGGGTGGAGAGGGGGGTGGAGGAGGGGGCGGGGAGGGGGGCGGAGGAGGGGGCGGGGAGGGGGGAGGGGGAGGCGGAGGAGGGGGCGGGGATGGGGGCGGGGGAGGCGGAGGAGGGGGTGGGGAGGGGGGTGGGGGGGGCGGCGGCGGAGATGTGGGGGGTGGGGGAGATGGAGGAGGGGGTGGGGAGGGGGGTGGGGGTGGTGAGAAAGGTTGCAAGTCTGGTGTGATGTCGAACGGTGGTGGAGGTGGAGGTGGGGGGGGCCGGCGGCGTGGTTGGGGAGGTGATGTTGGGGGTGAGGGGTCTAGTGGGGGGGGTGGGGGTGGAGGGTCTAGTGGGGGGGGGTGGGGGTGGGGAGGATTCTAGTGGTGGTGGGGGGGGGGGAGGTGACAGGCCAGGGGGTGGCGGCGAGGGTGGGGGAGGTGGAGGGGGTGACGAGGTGGAGGGTAGCGGGTTGTTGATCTCGTCTGGAGTGAGGACGGGAAGCAAGACCTGCACAACACAGCCTCAAGCTGCAGCACGTGAGTCCGGCTGGCAGCCAGCCCTTAATCCAGAGCGCTGTGACGCTGGCAGCAGGTTCGCAGCCTGATGGAGGGGGAGGCAGGGCTGGCTGGCTGCAGGCACGGCACGGCAGCCTCCCAGTGCCAGGCAGCTGACTGTGCAGCCAGCGCCAGGCAGTGTCAGGCAGCTGGTTGACACAGCTGGCCAGTCTAGTCTAGTCCAGTCTAGTCTAGTCCAGGCCTGGTGATTGACACAGCTGGCCAGTGTCACAGCACTGAGGCGAAGTGCCTGCCAGCTGACAGCTGTCTGCCAACTGCCTGGCACTGGGAGGTCAGGCCAGGCTGTTGCCTGTTGAGACCACTGGCACTGGGGCATGCAGGCCGGCTGTCTGCCTGCTGAGCCCAGCCAGCTTCCCGCCAGCCTCCCTGACTGCCAGCAGCTTGTGGGTGTGCTGCTGGCCTGCCTCGCCCGCAGGAATACAGGGTGGCTCAATGTCTCAGGCAGGACAGGCAGGCAGGGCAGGCTTGGCAGGTGAGAGTAAGGCAGCTATGGGGGGGTCGCAAACAATCCTCCTGCCACCCTGACTGCCCACCGCACCCTCTGGAAGTGCTGGTGGTTCAGTGTCTCAGGCCAGGCAGGGCAGGTGGGAGTAGGGCAGCTGAAGGGGGCCGGCCGCATTCCAGCCAGCTGCTTGCTAGCTGAGCCCAACCAACTTTCAACCACCCTGACTGCCCGCCTCACCCTGGTCAGTACGTGGTACACAGAGGAGCCCAAGGCCCTGTCAAAGGCAGCGAAGCCAGTCACCCGCGGAGGGTCCTGCTCGTCCAGCAGCTTAGGCGTGATGCCCACCGTCCTGCGCCCACCAGGCAGGCAGGCAAGAGGCAGCAGGCGGGAGGGGGTGGCAGCAGGCAGGCGGGCAAGAGGCAGTGGTGCTGCCCACCATCTGACCCGGGTGTAGCTGCTTGGTGGCAGTCAGCACCTTGTTCCCGGACCATAGAGTGGCTGTAGGGTATGTTTGTGGCTGAGGCTGTGTTTGTGGCAGTAAGCATAGCTGTGGCTACGATTGAGTGGCATTGGGCGCCTTGTCTTGCAGCTGGGACCTGCGCCACACCCAGCATACTGGGGCCATCACCAGCGACCAGCGACCTTGCATCAACTCCACCCATCACAGCTCAAGATGAGGCACTTTGGCAGGAAGCCCACACAGACTCTGCCTGCCCCACCTCGCCCCACCCCTGCTTGCCCCTGCCTGCCTGCTGCCCCTTGCCTGCATACACTGGCTGACTCCACTCTCACACTCGCATCAGTGACAAGGGCACCGCCACACCTGGGCTATGCCACCACCTGAGCCTCCACAGAGCTTATCACGCACCCCAGGCCGGGGCCAACAGATCAGGGTCCTGCTCCTGTGATGTGTGAAACGGGCCACCTTCCTAGCAGCTTCCTTCTCCCGCCGTACCTCCTGACTGACACGACGTGGTTGTTCAGGGACACCAGACGCTGGCCGTCGAAGAACTCCATGCGCCGCGTAATCTGCCCCGGTCCGGGCATGATGTGGTATAAAAGGATGCCGGCCAGCCGCGGGTCCGCCATCAGGGCCGCGCGGTCATACAGGAATGCGGGGTTGCTCAGCCTACCCTGGGACGTCAGCTCCGTGAGCAGGAGCCTGAAGGCCTACGACCATGGGTGGGCTGCAATTGTCCGGGTTCCGCAAGGTTGGCCGGCCGGCTGATTGGTAGAGGTTGCTGGTGTGGTGTGGTGTGGTGTGGTGTGGTGTGGTGTGGTGTGGTGTGGTGTGGTGTGGTGTGGTGTGGTGTGGTGTGGTGTGGTGTGGTGTGGTGTGGTGTGGTGTGGTGTGGTGTGGTGTGGTGTGGTGTGGTGTGATGCGATGTGTGTGGTGTGATGTGATGTGATGTGTGTGGTGTGGTGTGTGGTATGGGGCAGATCATGCTGTGAGTGCAGCTTCAGAGGCGGGGCACACTAACTGAGGGCAGAGGCCAGCTGGGTCAGGGGGACACAGCCCAGTACAAGCTGACCATGGGCCTGTCAAAGAAGCGCAAAGAAGGTGAGGGAGGCCAACATGCAGGTTGGCTGCTGTGCGTAGCCCATCTTGAAGACTTGCAGCAGCTGCCTCAACTGGAGCTTGAGCTGAGTGTGAAGGCGGTGAGACCTACGCTGCTACTGAAGCTGTCCAACTCAGCATGAGGCAAGAGTGGGCGCTGGAGCAGTTCTTAAGAAGGTGAAGGTGGGTGGGTGGGTGGGTTATGCGATGGGAGGTGGTGGGATGGCATGAAGTGAAAGAGTAGTTGACTGTGCCATGCCTAACCTGGTGCCACCATGTCAGCCACTCTGTGTGCTGTGTGTGCTTGACTGCAGCTGGAGGGGAAGATGGCGGAGGTGTCTATGAAGCGCTGTGACTGTGTCAAGCAGCTGGTGTTCTGCTTTGACTCAGCTGGCATTGGCACCCGGGGAACCTAGGATGCTGACGTGGTGCTGTGGGCCTGCTGCAAGGTGGTATGCAGGCCCTGGGGCACAGACCAGCGGCGTGGCAGGGTTGTGCAAATCGATGAGTTGCACATCAGCCGGATTAGCTCAGCAGTGATGTGCCATCAGCACTGTGAGGAAAAGCTGGACAGACGCAAGCCCAGCAGGCCTGCAGGCTGGAAGCCCTTAGAAGGGCAGGTGAAACACTGCCTGCAGCTTCCAGCCTGGAGCCAGCACCGTAACCAGCCAGTGCGGGGCTGATGTGGTGCCTGGTAGTGGCCCCATGCATCCGGCCACAGCCCTAATGCAGCCAGGCAGCCACACAGCCAACAGCCTCCGAGCCTGGGCCCAGCACCCCCTCGCCAGCCAGACGCAGCAAGCGTACGCACCATGGCTGATCAGGCAGCTGAGCCCACCCAGCCGACCAAGGCAAGGGCAAGGCTGCCAAAGCCTCAGGGACGTAGAGGCAAGGGCAAGGCTGTCAAAGCCAAAGCCAGGCCGGTGGGTAGATGGGGACTGTAACGCAGCGCTGACAATGCAACTGGCAAACGCTGGAGCTGTGCTGCTGGCCTGTGCTGACTGAGCTGCCAGCCAAGGGCAGGGAACACCCAGGCCTGGGCTACAAGCGGCTGCAAAACCGTCCAACCCAAAGCCCAGCAGCAGCAGCCCGCTGAGGCACAGTAGTATGCCCTCTCTTTAGCTGTTTGTGCATGTTTGTCATGCCTCCCCTAGGCTGTAGCCCTGCTACAGGGGTAGGCAATAGTGGAAGTGGAAGGTGCCCATGCTGTGTGCATGGGAACAAAACTCCACACAGCCTGGTGTCAGCTGTGGTGCAGCAGGAAGGAGCGCACCGCATCGTTGGGGAGCAGGAACAGGGACGGAGTGCTGGTGCTTGAAAAGATAGGCACCAGGCCTGCAGTCGAGGTCGAGCTTTCACATAAGGCTCTCGGCTTGACAGCCAGGGGCATCATGTCGCCCGACATGCGTTAGGCACACCCGCGGTCACCTGCGGTGGTGATGGCTGAAGCTAAAAAGGTATGATCGCTGCTGCCGCGGATGAAGTCCCAGACGGTACCCACGCCCTGAAAACGGAACGTTGGCGGGCGACAGTAGTGAGCTACAGAAAATGAGGCGAGCAGAAACAGTGCACATTGCACGCTGTGACGAGATGACGCACCGTTTGCAACTGGCGGGGTACTACTCGACTACTCGACTCTTGTAATCCTTGGGCGATGCAACCTGCATAAGAGGGCAGCCAAGGTATAAGGGTGTCAGTCAAGCTGAGAGTACGCCGGCCATTGGCACTACGACCCTACGACTAAGACAACCTTCCAGGGCAAGCAATAGCAATATATAGCTGCCGATGCCTCTGTTAAGCATCGCAGCTAGCCTGCACTTCGCCCAATCTTTCCTACTCGCTAAGAATCCAGGCGGACAGAACCGATTGTTGTAGGTACTGTCATCGATGCGGCACGACAGGCAGCGCTTTGGTGGGCGGGCTAGCAACCTTTTTCGCATGCTTTACATGCATCGTGTGGTTCTAGTGTGTGTGTAAGGAAATCCGACAAGTAAGTCTGTCAAGCGAAACCGCTAGGAATCGTCGAGAGCGTAGAGACACTATGCTATCGTTGGTTTGCTATGTACTTTGCTAGGAGCGATGCCAATGCGATCATTGGGCGGAGGGCGACATCGGAAATACCCCATTGGTATGTACGTGCTGTGTGAGCATTGCTCGCAAAGATACCACGCTCGTAGCGTGGGATGAATGCTCGCCGGGTACAAGCGGCTGTTTGTTCGGCTGTAGCATCGAGACACGGAGGCGAGACACCGTGTCAGTCACGGAGGTCACATCAGCTAGGTGCGTCAGGTTTCACTTGGGAGACTGACTGGTGCGTCAAATAGGGCAATACGCAGTCCTGCAGTACGCCATAGGTCTGGCCAAGCTCTAGTGGCACTAGCTATGTCGAAACACATGCCACATCGCTTGTTATGTAGCCTGCAGCTCCGGTAGTCCAACGAACCCTCATTAATTGAGCGCTTCGTTCATTAGGCGGTATTTGGGGTCATAGACGTTAGCTAGCTTAGTATAGGGGCATTGACCCTGTCTCTAGCCAACGTAGGTGCTCGAGCACATGCCACCTGGCTTGCTGTGTAGCTAAACGACCCCCTCCCCTTCCCCCTCCCCCTCCCCCTCCCCCTCCCCCTCCCCCTCCCCCTCCCCCTCCCCCTCCCCCTCCCCCTCCCCCTCCCCCTCCCCCTCCCCCTCCCCCTCCCCCTCCCCCTCCCCCTCCCCCTCCCCCTCCCCCTCCCCCTCCCCCTCCCCCTCCCCCTCCCCCTCCCCCTCCCCCTCCCCCTCCCCCCTCCCCCTCCCCCTCCCCCTCCCCCTCCCCCTCCCCCTCCCCCTCCCCCTCCCCCTCCCCCTCCCCCTCCCCCTCCCCCTCCCCCTCCCCCTCCCCCTCCCCCTCCCCCTCCCCCTCCCCCTCCCCCTCCCCCTCCCCCGCCCCCTCCCCCGCCCCCTCCCCCGCCCCCGCTCCCGCCCGCCGCGCCCGCACCCCGCACCTTCACATTGTAAGGATGTTGACATTGCCACTGGGTGCGCCCGGTAGCCTGGCAACCCTCCCCCACTCCCCCCCCCCACCTGTCCCTAGTGAGAGAGTACCAAGAACATGCCCTGAGGCTACTCTCCTCCCTTCATATACGCCCGGCGGCGATGTTTCAGCCTTCCAATCTTTCTTTCACCCTACCCGTGACCCCTACGGACTCTTGTTGGCTGAACACTACCAGGTAAAGCATTGCATGAAGAGGTGCAATTGTGCATGGGGCCTACAACATGTCAGTGTGGTTGCTGTGGATGACGCAGATTGTAAAGCAGCTGCGGCATGCACGGCGAGCATAGATGAGATTAAAACCTTTGGCGGCGGCTAGATGGACATGGACTGCCGGCCATCTCTTATTCTCTCTCCCCCCCCTCCATGCGTCACCCAACCCCATGCGTTTCCGATCTTATCTATCTTCTCTCCGATGGTTGGAAACGCGGCATGAGTGTGTGGCAAGTCTACCCCGTTCAGACCAAACACCGCCCCAAATGTAGCGGTCCTATGACATTGCCCTGGAGCTGGAGCCTTTTGCCCGCTTGGCTGATGAAGAAGTGCTTGTACACTACGTCCAGCTGCTTACTAGCTACTTCCTCATGCAGAGTAGTGTGTGATGAGGCCGTGGAAGGCCGATGGTACGCAGTGAACAATCTCGTTACTAAACCTCCAGGATGCGCACCTCTAGCAGAACAGCCGTGCTTGCCGCATCTATCGTAGCATGCCTGACGCTTGCAGCATTCCTTACACAAACCGAGGCCCAGGCCCTGCCCAAAACTCAACAGGCCACAGGTAAAGGCTGCATCTGCTGTGTCGTGCCACAATAAGACTAGTCGGCGTGGCATGTCGCCATCAGAGAAGATTCACATCTTCGCAGGGCCGCTGAAGAACTCGGCCACTGCACTGCGTGTAAACATTACAGCAGCCTCTGCCATCCAGCTGACTGCGCAACAGTTCTTGCCCAAAGGCCTGGGTCTAGCACGAGCCGTTATGGCTGCGGCAAACGCCCCAGACAAGCTCATAGCCAGCGCGCGAACCGTTCGTGATCATCTAAGTTTTCTCAACCAGGTAAGCTTGCAAACGTGGTCTGGCTCGAAGCCGCAGTTTAGTAACTACGCATGCCCTAGGGTCGCAGGTGTCTCAAGCGCGTGACGTGTTGATGAAGGCGGGCATCAGCGCTAAGAGCTACACACAACCGAATGCGTGAGTGGATCCCATTACACCGCCACACGTAATGCTGGCAGTAGCACACACGGCGACACAAGCCACACTACATTCTCACCATAAAGTATCATGTATTGCAGCTGCCTTCACTGATGTAAATCAACCCCCCTGACCTTGTATGCAGGCTTGCCTTGGTGGCTGCTGCTTTGGCCAACGCAACGAGTCCAACCAGCTTCACTACATCAGCCACCCCCACAAGCTCCTCCCAACTGCCCCCTCCCCCTCCTCCCCGCTCCTTCAGTGCTGCTGCCATTGCCGCCGCTGCTGCCGCCCCCACATTTTGGGACATGCGCAACCCTGGGCTGACTGGCGGCTCCAACTACGTGTGCCCAGTTGAGGACCAGGGCCAGTGTGGCTCCTGCCAGGCCTTTGCCCTCGCTCACGCAGCAGAGATAGCAGTGGCCGTGGCCCGGCGCACCTCGTGCAGCCTGCAGCTGTCACCACAGTGGACGTTCTTTTGCAACGGGCTGTACCAACCCACCTGTGACATAGGGTGGTACCCCTCACAGGCCACAGACGTGCTCATGCGCTTGGGTGTTCCCACGGCGTCGTGCTACCCATACTTGGGGTGAGTGGCAGGGCATGTGGAGCTGGCTTGGCACGGGAGTGCGCAACAGCGGCAGTCTGGCTGTCTGGCTGTCTGCCGGCATCGTTACAACTAAACATACATTGGGTGCTGTGGGGTGGGGCAGCGCGAGTACAACCAGCATTAGCACAGTCAGCTGGGGATGTGATGCAATTGCGATTGCTTCTGCTGTCAGCCTTGTGGCTCTGTGTCCCCAGTGATCCTTCTTGTGGTCACTCCACCTACGCCTGTCCACAGCCTGCCCCTGACAGCCACCTGCCCTGGACCTGCATGGGTTTGGTCTGCCTCCATGTCATGTGCTTGTCTGCTTACTCTGCAGGCGTCCAGGCTGCTCCACCAGCTGTAACCGGGCCAGAGCTTTCAACCTGCCGGGCAGGTGGGTGTAATGTCCTTCCAGGTCTTTTAAACATCGAAAGGCATACCTACATGCCCTGAACAGCTGCTCTCGTTGCCGTCAGTCAGGCAGTCGGAAGCCACAGGTGGCCCTCACTGTCTTCGAATGCTTTCGTTGCGATGATCACACTCTTGTTAGGTTTTCGTTCCAGCTGTTCGGCTCCGGCGCGACGAACATCGCAGCTGCAAAGGCATGGCTTCGCACCAACGGGCCGATCATGACCTATTTCGAAGTGTTCGACGACTTCATGTCCTACCGAGGTGTGGAGGCTGGGTGCACCTTTGACACCTTGAACACGTTGCTCAGCGTATCATGAGGCCATTAGACATCTGTGACCTGTGCGCTAAGCCAGGCATGTACACTGAGCCAGGCATGTGCAGCCAGACCAAGTGCAGCCTGAGGTGCCTTGTGAGCGCAACTGAACCTGTAAGAACTGTGAGGAAGGCCAATCCCTGGACGCAGCTCTGCCCTCCCAGCCACCTACTTTGGGCCACTCCCAGACTCTGCATGGGGGCTCGCTCCTCTGCGTGCTGCAGCCTGGCTGCTGTGGCCTGCTCGCAGGGGGCATCTACAGGTGGAACGGCTTTTCAAGGTCGCAAGGCGGCCATGCCGTGGTGGTGGTGGGCTACGATGATGTCAACAGATGCTGGATCGCCAAGAACTCGTGGGGCACGTCCTGTGAGTGGTGTCCATCAGTGTTTTTTTCCCCCAAAACAGCCAAGCTGATGCTGGTCACGAAGGGTCCAGGACCATCACATGGCTGGTTACGCAGTTGGTCCCGACTGGTAACGAAAAACAAGTAACGCAGCATTTTCTTATGCCAAAAAATATTTTTATATAAATACTATACACAAAAAGACATTTTTCGATTACGAAGCAGCCGAGGCCAGCCGACGCAAGGGTCCGTTTGGTAACGAAATCCAGGCTTAGAAAACAAGCTTTTGGTTCCGATCGTCACGTATTACGCAAAAAAAGAATCACTGGTGTCCATGCTGAGTCTGTGCTGCAGCCACCCTGCTACAAAACGTTGCCCAGCACCTCCAGCCCTTGCTGAGACTTCTTCAACAGCAAGCAACCTCCCGGTCTTCTACACAAAAATGGGTTGCCCATGTGCTGCAGCTGATCTAATGTACCTAACCGCTCTATGCGTTTAATCACACACGTCACCCTTGCATGCTGCTGCTCTTGGGACCTGACACCCCTGCCGCAGCTCCTGGCCCTGCTCCTGGCCCTTCCTTGATTGTGAAAGTCAAGCTCCTGCATGCAACACGCTGCCCTGCCACCAGCGCTGCATCATCACAGTAGGCTTAGCTGTTGACGCCTAGAGCCTGCTATGGAGCAGAGTAGCAGCAGAGCAGCAGCAGAGCAGCAGCAGAGCAGCAGCAGAGCAGCAGCAGAGCAGCAGCAGAGTAGCAGCAGAGTAGCAGCAGAGTAGCAGCAGAGTAGGGAGTACGGCGGCCACCTATACATGGCAAGTGGCCGGAGCCCAGCAGTTGGGCACAGGCCAGTGTGCTCCAGTGTTTTTTTTTTTTAAACAGCCAAGCTGATGCTCGTAACGAAGGGTCCAGGACCATCACATGGCTGGTTCCGCAGTTGGTCCCGACTGGTAACGAAAAACAAGTATCGCAGCATTTTCTTATGCCAAAAGATGTTTATATATATATTTTATACATAAAGAGACATTTTTCGGTTACGAAGCAGCCGAGGCCAGCCAACGCAAGGGTCCGTTTGGTAACGAAATCCAGGCCTAGAAAACGAGCTTTTGGTTCCGATCGTTACGTATTACGCAAAAAAAAATCACTGGTGTGCTCCTGACCTGCAGGGGGTGAGGCTGGCTACTTCCGCATGTCTTACTCGGATGCACAGTTCATGACGGGCAGCGGCTACTACAACATGGTGGGCATCGCCTACACAGAGGCGGCCACAGCCTCGCCCCCACCGCCCCTACCGCCCACCCCAACCCCAGCTGGGGCCAGGTCGCCCCCCCCACCGCCCCCACCGCCCAACCCAACCCCAGCTGGGGTTAGGTCACCGCCCCCCGCCTCCACCCCCTTCACCCACACCGGTTGCCGGTGAGTGTGACTTCCTGGAGTGCCAGCCACCTGGTTCGAGACCTTTCACCACGACTCCCTATGCTCCTGATGCTTGCTCTCTGTTTAAAGGCCTAGCAGCGACCTGCTTCAACCTCTCCCACACAATGACTCACGCAGCGCGAAGCAAGCCACAGCACCTTGTTGGCTTGTCCCTGTGCTGTACAGCTGGTGCCAGCCAGCCCAGCCGCACCTGCTGCCCTGCTACTCCCTCACCCCAGCCTTGTCCACACCCCTCTTGACCAGGACCCGGAAAGCGAAGTCTGGCTGGTGCAACCGTTGTGGCTGTTGCTGCTCTCGCCCGCTGAGCTGGGTAGGGATGTGCTTGAGCTACCCACCATTAAACTGCCTAGCGCGCCTGCCGCCTGCAGACTCCCCTACAATCACCTGTTCAGCTGTCCTGTACACCCGGAACAACTTTGGCGGCGCTGCGCTCACCATGTTCTTCCCTCAGCCCTATGCTGCTAGCAGCCGTGCCTGCATCTACATCTCTGACCTGGGGCAGTGGGCCAACACCGCCATGAGCTACACGCTGACCTGCAGGTGAGGGGCACAGGGGTCTGGATCAGCCTGACCCTCCACAGGCACATCATACCGTACCCGAGGCATCTTGCTTGCTTGGGGTGGTAAAACCCAGTGTGCTTGCTTGGGTGGCTTGGGTGTCGTTGGCACATCTCCATGGCATGGCTCCTGGCATTGATACATGGTGTCCAGTTGGTCATTAGACAGTGGCTGTGCAGACCAGACACAGTCAAGCCCAGCTCTCTGGCGCCTTGTCACACAAAGGGCAGCTGCAGACCCTGCCATGACCAACCGCATGTGCGTCACACATGAAGTTGAGCAGGCAGGCAGGCACAGGGAGACACATGGAGCTGCAGGCGGCAGGCAGTCGCAGGCCCCTCCCTAGCAGTAGCCAAAGCCTGGCAATGCAGGTGACAGCAGGTGAGGACTTCTGGCCCCGGACTTCTTCCTGCTGCCTGCAGGTGCTCGACCTCCAACTGCTTCAATGTGGCCAGGAATGTCGTGTTCATGGTGTGGCTCAAGGGCCTGGCTTAACCTAAGATTAGCCTCCCAGCAGCAGCAACATAATCACTCCATCAGAGTAGTCACACTGCAATGCATAGTGTACTGCCTGCATGCCTTTCTCAAACTCGAAGCACTACAACACTGTAGGTAGGCCAGGGCTGGGGACTGGTGGTAGGGCATGCCCCGAGGCTACTCTCCTCCCTCAATGCACGCCCAACGGCGAGGGCATAGCCTTTCTTTCGTTTCGTCTTTCCTTCCTCCTTTCTTTCCAGGGCTGGGAGCACTGGAGGGCGTGTCACTATGCTGCACCTGGCTCTTGACAGTGCTGCCGGAGCTTCTAGGGGTGATGCCATACAGCACAGACAAGCTAGTTGTGCTAGGCTGCAGCACCTCCCTGACACGCACCTTTGCCCTCTGCCACCTTCATACCCTGAACCTCCTTTTAAACTCAGCATCTTCCTGCACCATCTTTGTCTGTCTGTCTGCCCTGCCTCTGCCCCTTGCCCCTTGCCAGGTGCACTTCCTTCCAGCTCGGCTTCTTTCTGCACCATCATCATTTGTTTGCCCTCTGCATCTACTCTGGGGATGCCCTGATGCCTGCAGGCCTGGTACTACACCTTCTCAGATTACAGGTGGTATGGTTTGAACCCTGCCAACACACAGCTCACAGCCACATTCTCCGCCGCCAACTGCGATGGTAACAGCTGTAGCGTTGGGAGGGCATCTCTGCCCGCTTTCTGGCAACGCAACATCATGTCAGAGGCTCTGTGCCTCAATTTCCCTACCTTTGGTCCCTTTTCTGTGTGATTCAAATCTGGTGAGTGTGACACCCCGGTTGAGGTGGGTGTCAGGTGCCACACACTAGTGTGGGGTTCACACTAGTTCGCCCACTGTGACCCAGCTGCGAGTACCTCAGCACATGTCGCTCCTGGGTAGCGCTTTGCCCCTGTCCTCAATGGTTGGCACTCTGCCCCTCGCCTTGCATTGGGTATGTGGTATCGCCTTGCATTGAGTATGTCTAGCATGCCACGACCAGCACCTTGGCTCTCAACCTTGAGCATTCATTGCAGTCGAACACACTAATTGTGAACCACCACAAAACGGTGTTTTTGTCTGTGTGGAGTTCCCATCGCATGTGTATGCCATGGCCTAGACATGCCATACACATGGTCACGGTCGCCTACCACCTACATCATTACCTGACCCCTGTGACATCAGGCCAGGACAGCTGCCATCAGCATTGGCTCACAACAGATTGTTAGCAAGGACACCAATCATTGTTAACAATATCATACATCAGACAGCCGACCATGCCATGACCAGCATGGCGGGCAGTGGCCCGGCTTGATGCTCACCTGCTCACTTTGCTCACACAGCACACCGGGCAAAGGTGTGGATCTAGTGCACCTAGTATCAGACACATCTGTGATAACTCATATGGTCCTAATGAACACACTCTGTCACACTTGTCCATCACATTCTGCCATGCCTCAATCACCCGTGTCAGGCTCCATGTTTTTGATTAGCTACATGTTCTTAGCAGGCAGTTGCATACGTCCTAAGTGCTGCCATGAAATGCGTGGTTGAGAAGCGGAAGGAGAAAGAGGCCCTCGCTAAGAAGCAGCGCTTCACCGGACAAACACAGTAAAGCACCACTGGGTGAAGCCCAAAACAAAAGTTACACTTAAGACATAAATAGCTCAACCCCTGATGGGCTGGCTAAACCTAGCACACCTTGCTCACACAGAAGCACTCAAGCCAGCACTCACCACTTGTGCCAAACCGTGTCCTGCTGCATGGTGAGCACCGACTTTGTCCTGCTGAGCACCGCACACGCAGCCCCTGCTGCTGCCCCTCCTGGCTGGCTGCAGGCTGCACTCCGTCCCCCACCACAGCTGGCCCACCCTCAGACGCTGAGGTATGGGAGGGGGGGCCAGGAGGAGGGAGGGTGAGCACGTCCAGGCAGCAGGCTGGCAGGGCCACAGCGATGCTCAGAGCTGGGAGCAGGAGGGCAATGGCCCCAAGGGCTTCCCCTGCACCTGCCGTCCCTCCTAGGCTGTGGGTCTACGCACCACCACCTCCCAGAATCCGAGCTACCCCTTGCCTGCCCAAATCCGTGGCTCATGTGACATGTGAACCCAAGGGGCGTTATTCATCATCACCCTGGCAACCTCATCCTTCTCACCACCACACCACCACACCACCTCCCACAAGGTACCTCATCACTCAGTGTTGTTTTCAGGCACTGTAGGCACTGCCAGCCGGTGCATTTCCATTAGATTGCAGTTTCTGGATGTGCAGGCTCCGGTGACATCAATAGCGTGCATGCATACATGGGCTGGCCAGCGCAGCCAGCTTCCTCCTCACACCCGCGACCCTTTCCCATTGAAACAAGTCTGTGGGCAGCTGCATGGGAGGCAAGCGTTACCTGTTGCCAGTGCCCCGCCGGCATGTAGACAAGCTAGCCCGAACCTGCAGGCTACCTAAGCATTGGCAAGAAAACATAATGCATGGACAGGAGGCTAGATCAGAACTAGTGTTAGAACATGCACGACTGCAGCAACAGCAGCATTATGAGTACTGGCAGTGGAGGTGAGCATGCGTAGCTAATACTGGCTTTGTCAGAGCATGGTAGTTCTACATAGTTGTTAGCGAGCATGCTAGTATCAGGCAGCGTGCATTGTAATAAGGTGGTTTAAGTGTGTTGGAGTTTGTTATGTGTGTCAAGCTGTCCAATTTTCGACCCTACAGCCCTCTTGCAACTGTAAAGGCTAACTGGCTCGCTTGCTGACCAACCCAATGCAACAATCAGGATACGATTAAGTGCACCACATCCACCAAAACCAAAGGTCATCAAGGATACCCATGCATACGTGCGAGTGCAGCTCCAATCCATGCATACTGATCTGGTGAGTTACTTGTTACTGCCTAATACTCCATACCGTTGCTGTTCATGCATGATGCCATGCATGATGCCGCTGTGTCCATGCCTCCCCAACTAAAGGGATGCACTGTTCACAGGCTGGCTGGCCGTCCACTGCACCTAATGCGCCACATCAGCAGCATCAGCTGCCGTGGGCTGCTCCTGGTGCTTCAAGGCCCGAGTGTTGAAGTACACATAGGCCGTTGCCCACATGCGGCCCATGATCAGACGGCTGCGGTGATCGCTTCAGACAAACTTGAAAACTGAGAAGAGGCGCTCCACGCCAGCCGAAGTGGCAGGAATGCTAAGCACCCGCTCTGCCACCTGTTGTAGCACAGGGGTCTCCATCCTACACCAACAGGGCGCGACCGATCATATGACTTGCTGAGGAATTGGTCATATGACTGAATATGATGGCTTAAAGATGTGATATGACCGGGTCTGTAGTCAAGAGGATAATGTGGCAGATCGCCAACCCACCCCACCTGGGAATCCCCGAGTGTACAGAGGGTTTGACGTCCTCCAAACCAGATCATTCCCATCTGTAGTCAGTAACTAGGGTGCGGTTCCTCCGCTTAATATTAACTTAATAGCTTAATTTAATTAAATTAAGGCCGGTCGTATTAAGTTGCTTCTTTTTGGCCCACACTGCTATGAGTGCAGCTGTGCGACCCCAGCGCACGGGTCGCAACCGTAATCGCCTCACATTGGCACTTTCAGCCGGCAGGCACGCGGGCAGGCAGCAACATATGCCAACAAGCCGTAGTGGCTCCGGAACAGCTGTATTACAGCAAAACGGCTATGACTGGGTCGCTGGGACCCGGCCCCGCAGTGGACCGCGACCAAGTTGCACAAAGACGCGATTTGGTTGGTGCTGCATCTGCGTACCCAGCAAAGGCCAATGGTGTGGTTCTTAAGCACAAACGATGCGAGTTGAGCAAAGTTGCTCTCTAGTAGTGCACAAATGGTGTGTAGTGAGGAATAGCTATCGCGTACCCAGTAAAGGGGTCGATGCACTTTTTAGGCAGGACCACGCCGCGGGCCCGCAGTGCAAGGATCAAGCAAGGGGTAGAGCCACGAAGGGTAGAGCGAGAGAAAAAGAGAGTTACCAGCGCTTAACATTAATTAGTAATAGTAAGCCACCTAATACTTAATATGACGCTTAATGAAACTTAATTAAGTAACCGCTCCCTATCAGTAACACTCTTCAACTCTCTAATACCAATCCCACCATCTCTAATACCAATCCCACCAGGTCATTGGGTCACGCACCAGGCGTGGGTGGAAAATGCTAAGGCTCAGATTCATCTTCACCATGAACTCAGCGATACAGAATTACATGTAATTTTACAAAAATACATGTAATTGCACGCGTAATTCTGTAACTTTGTAACTTTGTAATTACATGGTTGTCCTCAGGGAAATCGTGTAATTACATACGGTCGTGTAATTACATTATTACAGACTCGCGCAGCAGGCCGTCGGCTATCGTCACGACATGTCGGAGGCTTCACAACAATGTAAGAAGCGGATGGCCGCAGGGCTGAGAGGCACATCGCTTCCTTTACCACTGTTGCTCAGTGGACTTGGAGGCTCATCCATGAAGAGGCACAAGACTCAGACTGAGATGAACTTTCGAAATTGAGATGAACTTGTGCAATTATGTCCGTCTTGACTGAGATGAACTTGAAGAGGGTCAATAGGACCCTGCACAGGGTTGGTAGGACCCTGCACAGGGTCAGTAGGGTTAGTACTGGTGGGACCCTATGCAGGGTCGGTAGTTCTTCTTTATAGGTTCCTGGTGTCATTAAAGGTTGTCTAAGGATGACCCTAAACAACTCTCACAATGTCGGCTGAAGAAAACGAGCCAGTGGCGAGAAAAGATGGTTGTAATTTACATGTAATTACACGTAATTTACATGTAATTACATGTAATTACATGTAAATCACATGTAATTACACGGCGTAAGTAAGTAAGTAACTTTATTGAAGTTGACCGCTTGGTCGTAATACGAGTCATTATTTGCTGTCCCAGGGTAGCGCAACAGGGTAGGAACTGAAATCTCACAAGCCTGAATACGAGTGAGTACAACAAAGTACAAGTAACACATTGTTACACATGATGTGCAGCTGCCGCCTAAACGGAACACTCCCACACGCACTCCATGCTTTATCCTTTATGTTAGGCGTATATGGTAGAGCTGAATTCAACAGGCCTGGGCGCTAGGGCACGACCGGACGTGTTAAAGTTAATGTTAAACCGTTTTGTTAAAGATGCACGCTTGGTCTTGATACGAGTCGTTTTTTGCTGTCGTTCTGGTCACGACACGGCAATGCACCCAGCGACACTATGCAGGCAGAAGTGGCCAGTGAGACGCAGTCCCAGGGTAGCAAAACGGGTATGTTAAAGATTTGTTAAAGCACGGTAATTGAGTTTTACTCAATTGATATTGTTAATAGACCTCGTTTTAAGGATCGTTAACTGCAGCGGACCTGGTGTATTAACAAAAAGTGCTCCCAACGAACACTTAACAGCCGTCCAGCACCATCGCAGGTCACAAGGAGCATCGCATTGCGCGGCTTCGCCGCGCTGATAGACCTTCGCCTACGTAAAACTCAATTACACTAGATAATGGGGTCGCCTGGGCCGTTTTAGGTGGTTGAAAAAGGCTCGGCCTCGGCGCTGTCGCGTAACAGCTCTCGACCTCAGCCAGCAGCCGCGTCGCTACGCTCCGCGGCTGCTGGCTTCGGTCTCGAGCTGTTACGCTCCAGCGCCTCGGCCTCACCTGTTACAACCACCTAAAACGACCCGCGACACCATTATCTACTACTTAAAGAACCAAAACATCAGGATGTTAAATTAACCGGTCGTGCTCTACTGGGCGCACCCTAATGGCGCATACACAAATGTCAGATTGGGATGTTTATGAGTAGCATGAGGGCTGTAGGGATCCGGCTGGGAGGTGGTGATCAGGCTCAATGAGGTGGGCTCCTGCAATGATGGGTAAAGGGGGGGCGGGCGTGGTGGGTCGTTGCATGCCGTGGCCTTGCACCATTCTGGTGTACATAATGTAACTTCAAAGCTGTTTAACAGATAGAGTCAGGCGTTCCCAACATGGGGTTGGCAATCTTCATGCAACTGCAGCCCACCTACTCAATCTTTTGATGTAACGTTTGCTGCGTCTGCTGCAATGCGATAATGCGCGTTTAATGGTCGACTGGAATTGCCATCGGAGTCTTTCGATGCGGGCAGCCACATGTGACCCCGGATGTGTCCCAATCACAGACCGTGGTTAGCTACACTTGTAAGCTACGTCCTTGGCTATCCGTTAGCGATGCACGACATGTCGGTGGCGCACACCACTGAAGTCCGGCAAACATGGCTGCGCGAGGTTCCTGATGGTGCAGGCCGCTTGGCGAGGATGTGAAGGAACCCCGGTTTGTGTGTGGCAGCGCTGTATCGCTGTAATGGTGGGCGGCACAGTAGGGACTAGTCACCCCCTCCAGCTATGATCCGCTTTATGTTTTGCACCATTGAACAAACAGCCTGACCTCACACATACCATTTGTAGCATACTCATTAACGCGTCCATGGCACTATGCAACTCAATCATTGGGTTTGTATGTGACAAGTTATACCGCTTACAAGGTACACATGCTGATGGCTACAGGTGCATGAGGAGCCGACTGAGCTTGGCTTACCACTCCGCCACGTGGCCACCACCAACACATCCTAACCCACCACCTCCCAACCTCGTCTACCCCGCCCAGCTCCCAGTAGCCCCTCCTCCCAGCAGCCCAGCCTGGCATCAGCCACCTCCCTCCTACCTCTCCTTCTCCTCGCCTCCTACCTCTCCCCTATCTCCCCTACCTCCCCTACCTCCCCCACCCCCTCTCCCCTACCTCTCCTTCAACCGTAGACCCGCTCAGCAACTCACCCACCCCCTCTCAATCCCTAACCATGGGGAAGAGATTAAGCAAGGCGCATAGTGCCCAGCTCAATGCACTAAACAACTCGCTAAGGGCTGGCAATCGGCATTGCCCTAACAACATCAAGGCTGCAGCCAGTAGGGCTAGGGCTGGGGCTGGGGCTGGGGCTGGGGCTGGGCTGGGGCTGGGGCTGGGGCTGGGGCTGGGGCTGGGGCAAGCACGTCACATAAGCGGCAAGCACATCACGTAAGCGTGAGGCACCTGCAGCTAACAAGTCGAGGGCAGCAAAGGTAGGTGAGACAACACCACGTACTGCACCTAGCACCTTGTTAAGCGTAGTACAGCAGCCGGTAATGCACTTGCGCCAGCAGCAGCTCCAAATGCTAGTAGTGGTATCCAGTCGTCACGACTGCCGTCGTCGCGTCCACATGCCAAAAGCAAATCATGTTCCGACTGCTGCTGCGCGTCGCAGGTGCCAGCAACAACGGTGTGGCGAAGCGTGCTAGTGTGGCGCGCCTCGCATGAGGCAAAACCGCATGAATATAAATGTCGATCTTTGGGCAGGCACTGAGCACCGCTGAGAGCGAGATAGTTTTTGCTGCGTCGGCCATCTCGTAGCTTTGAGTCTCCTCTGTTTAAAGCACTGTTTACATATATTTTTGACTGAGTGGCTGCGGAGATACGGGCTTCCTATCACAGGGGGGTGGTTTTCAGGTAGTTGGGAACGCCTGAGATAGAGGCCTGGGCTGTTTGTTGTGCAATTTGTTTCAGTAGATGCGCCAATGGGTCAAGAACAAACGTTTTATAGCCATTTTCTTGTGGGTGCAGCGGGTGCAACACAGTGGAGGACACAGTGGAGGAGGGGGGGGTGTAAGCCGGTGATACCTTAGTGTGCGCCGACCCAAATGGTGTATTTGGCGGAAGCGAGTATAACTATGTTCCAAACACCCCGTCAAGGTGCCCTGCACGCCCAGCAGACATCGCGTTGGGTGTTGGCCGGACATTCCATTTGTGCACAACCAGCTCACTACGCTAGTTAGATGGGGTCACAGGGATGCGGCTCACCGTGCCAAGGAGACCCGTCTCGCCGATGTGATTTGTTCGCGGGCACATGTCGTGCGCTGATGGTCAGATAACGCGGACGAAACCGCCAATGCCAATGTGATAAACGCGATCGAAAACGGTGCAGTATTGAGAGAGTAATCGCATGCATATTACCAACCCCATGTTGGGGGCGCCTAACCCGAACTTGGAAAGTGTCATGTGGATTATCACATGCCTCGGTTGGACAACATTTAAATGTTACGCTCTGGCCAGGACGCAACGCAGCCAGTGCGCAGATGCCAATGCAAGCGCATCGTTACAAAGGACGTTTTTAACGTGGTGCTGTATATGTCCATCGCGCCTGTCTGCAGCATGTTCGTTATAGCCCGCAGCGAAGCTACGCAGTGTTATCATCAGGGATACACCAAAGGGCCCACCAGTAGCAAGTCGAAGGCACCAGCCATGTTGAGGCGGTGTGCGACTGCCGATGGCCTTCGTCGCTTCGCTGTACTGGCACTGGTACTTCTGCCGCTCGCATTTGCTGGTACAGCCGGGGGGTCCGTTTGCAGTAGCCCTGAATGCAGCACGCAGGAAGGAGGACAGCTGAGGGTTCAGGTTGCGGAGCTAGGGACTCCATTGCATGAGGCTGTGTTTCCCTTACAACTGCAAACACAAACGTAGGCTGCAAGTCAGTGCACACGCATGTCTTTCCTATCTCTCCCACCGTGCTCCATGTTCAGCAGGGTACAAGAAGCCTTATGTGAGGAGGTCATGTTCCAGTCCAGCCTTCAGCCCTTTTCATACCTTCCGTGTATCTGCACAACCTCCAGGTGTTGGTATGCACGTTGCTTCCTGCAGATCAAGGCCAAGGCACTTGCGCCGACCCCTATATCATCGCCGGGCTGCCCTCCCGCTCCGGCCTCCAGGTGTTTGGAGAGGGGCGCTCCACCGTCGGCGCTGCTATCAACTACCAATGGCGCTCCCGTCCTTCCCCAGACTTCAGCTACCTGCTGCTCGGCGACTGCCCGGAGACACGCGAGGTGACCGTGGACAACGGCCTGACTGGCAGCGGGCAGTGCATACCTGTGCGCAACCGCTGGGACACGGAGCTAATCGTGTTTGCGCACTCGCCCGGCATCTGCACCACGCCATACTTTCCAATCGCGGTAAGTGCCGAACCACCAATTCGCGAGCTGGCTGGGTGAGGGCCGTGCGCTCACCGGTGCAGTCTCACCTTCCGCGAGTGATTGTGTTATAAAGAAGTGCGCTGGCCGGTAGGGGGTCCAGTGAGCTCTAGTGGCGTGTCAGTGCTCTGGAGGAGCCTGAGCTGGCTGAGTTGTCTGCAGGATGTCATCACCAGCAATGACGACGGCAGCCTGTGTGGGACCGGGCCGTCGCGTGTGACCTTCACTGCTCCTGCCGGCAGGTCCTTCCTCATCGTGCTGAAGGGATATACCAACACACATGTGAGGGTTCCATGCGGCCAGCGGAGGTGATGGCAGGAGTGGTCCAACAGGGACAGGAGATGGGAAGGGAGGGCAGGTTGTGAGGAAGGGCAGGGCATGAGCAGGCAGCAGCAGCAGTGTGTCACAGGCAGCAGCAGGAGCTGTCCACCCCTGCCACCCCTGCCCCTGGCCACCAGACACTGAGCGGCTCTCAGGTCACCAGGCCCTCAACCCGATGTTCATTGCCCCTGCTGCCCTTGCTGCAGCTGCTGCCACTGCCGCTGCAGCTGCTACCACTGCTGATGCCACTGATGCCGTTGCTGCCACTGCTGCTGCTGTTGCTGCCTCTGCCACCACTGACGCCACTGATACCACTGATGCCACTGATAATGCTGCTGCTGCTGCTGCTGCTGCTGCTGCTGCTGCCACTACAGGTAGGTCCCGCTTCCATAGCCATATCCACTGCTGCCCCAGCGAGTCCTCCCCCTCCAAGACCCCCGTCACCCCAGCCGTCACCCCCTCGCCCCCCCATGCCCCCGCCGCCACCTCCCCTCTCCCCCTCCCCCCCAGCCCCCCCCCCAGGTCAGCAGAGGACCCCCTCCTCACACCCCCTTGCCCACCCCTTTCCCTCCCTGGTGCTGCTCCAGGCTAAAATGGCTGCTCCAGGCCGGCTGGGAGCTCCAGCAGATAAGTAACCCAGTGACACTCCATAAGACCGCCTCCTGACCTCACGCAGCAAGGCCGGTTGCCTGTTGGCTGTTGTCTGTTGTGGCACACAGGGCCTGGGCACTGCCTCAACCCAGTCCCCATCGCAGGGCTGCTGCCCGGCCGGCCCTTCACCACCTGGGGCAGTGGCTTCTCCACATGCAACGCGACCAAGTCCTGGGGCGTGACTCACAACCCTGACTTCACATACCGCCTGTTGGGTAAGACAGTGCTGCTGCCTCTGCAGGAGAAAGGGGTCAAGGTCATACCACCATCCCCTAGCACTCCCATTACACGATGTTTTCTAATGCCACTGCGGCCACCTGCAGTTTAAAAGGGTACAAGGTGACTGTTCCATCCTGTAGCACTTCTGATTCATTTGATTCTATATCTACATAGTTTATATATATGATTTTAAACAATGTATAGTATACACTATCTCTACAATGAGGCCTTCGGGTCTTTGAAACTTTGGAAAAAGAGCATTCCATTGGGTTCAAAGGGTACAAGGGTATGTGGGTAGCCCTGAAGCCCTTGTCTTGCGGTGGCATGAGAGGCGTGCTCCAATGTCAGCTGCCACAGACTGCTTGGGGCACCGAGCACGCACTGCTGTATTACAGGCCTGTAGCTGCTCTTGGCCAGCAGGCCAGCAGGGCCAGCCTCACAGCCGCTTGTCGGCAAGGCCCGGCTACTCCCTAATCCTTGGCGGGCAGCAGTGACCAGGCCCGAAGCGCAGCTGCACAAGGCGCCCCTTGGCCTCCCCAACACGCTGGAAGTTGTGGGCTGTCTTGCAGCCCTGACCGGCCTACCAGCCCATGTGAACAGTTCAGCGGCGGATGCAGCGCTGAGACCCACCCAGCTGTCAAAGAGCACGGGGAGTGCAGGCAGCTGGGCCTGACTGAGGAGACGTAATCAAGGAGCCTGTCTGCAAGCGCCACCCCAACTGATGAGCATACCCCAGCTCTTCGCAGACACCCCCTCTGTCTCCTGCACCTCACCTGCATGGCACACACATGGCACATGCATGGAGCATGGATGGGCCATGGCACCTAGCATGCCATGCGGGTCAGACCCTACCAGGTGCGCCCGCAACAAACTGCATCCAGGCCATGTAGTCCTGCAGTGGGGGTGTTCTGGCACCGCCTGCCGCCCTACACACCAGCTGCTGCACCGGCCACTGTGCCCAGGTCAGCTGCACCGCCACACCCTGTCCTGGCTGGAGCCTGCAAGGCACACTTGGCGGGGAGGGGTGGCCTTACTGGCGCATGGCGGGGCTCAGCTGGGCTGCAGGTGCTGGTGCTCAGTGGCGCATGAAGGCCCATAGTAAGCTGGGGCATGGGTGGCGGTGCATGCGCGCAGGTGATGTGGCTGCTGCTCGCACTGTGGTGGTGGACAGCTGTGTGCCAGGCCACTACTCCTGGGACACTGAGCTGAGGGTGTTTGCTGAGCTGCCAGGCATCTGTGGACAGCTGCGGCTGCAGGAGGAGGTGGGTCAGGAGGGGCCCCAGGCCAGGGTCAGAGCAAGGTGCCCTAGAGTATGCATGCGATGCATGACCACTGGCCGCTACCACTAGCTGCTGGCACTACCAAGGACAGAGGGGTTGCAGCGTAAGGAGCACTGGCCGCGAAAGACTCAGACTCAGGCTAGGTTCAGGGGCCGTAGGGAGGCAGGGCAGGGGCCGAGGTGGGAATCAGCAGGTTGATAGGCTGTGCTGCGGCTCACCGGCTGCACAGTGGCAGTGCACTGTGGTCAGGCCGGGCTGCAGGGGCCAGGGCGGGAGAGGGTTGTCAAAGGAGGGGAGAGCAGGGGAGGGGGGTGTCAAGGTGGTGCTTCCTCCCCAGGCTGGGGTGGTGCACGCGGGTGGTACGAGGTTGATACCACAGTGCATGGCGCAGCGCCTGAGGGTTTGGGCACCTGCCCAGGCCAATCACTTTGAGCTCAGCACCTTCCCGAGCTACAAAGGATGCATCAGGGCAAAACGAAAAAACAACTGGTGTGGGGGTGCTACGAGGAGGGAGGGGCAGGGCGGCTGGCTAGAAAGAAGGGGTGTGGGGGAGGTACAAGGCCAGGCGGGTCGAGGGGGAGTGGTAGGTGTTGGGGTGAGTCAGGTAGGCGGCTAGTGAGGCTGCAGCGCACAGGGCCACGTGAGTCAGGCCGGTGAGGGGGGTCTGCCTGGCCACAGCCTGGACTGGCCGCTCAGGTCATGAGCTGCTAGCCTTATCCTATCCCTAACCCTGGCTTCTGCCTTGCTTCTGGTCGGGTTAGGGTTAGGGTTCCCCAACCCTACCCCTCACTTCTGCGTTGCTTCTGGTCTCCGAAGCCGATCCTGGGCTCACCTCTGGCCCTGCCCCCGCTGCCTGCCCCTGAACCCCGGCAGGCGCTGGTGGAGTTTGATGATGACGGCAGCGCATGCACTCCAGGCTCCTCCCGCCTCGTCTTCCCCGCCCCCCGTGGCGCCAACTTCCTCATCGTCGTATCCGGCTATAGGGCCTCCTCCAGGGTGGGTCTGCCGGGGACTGGCCTGCCCAGCCTCCCTGGCTGGATGGCTGCTCGGGAGGGCAGCGGAATCAGGGTTGGGGGGTAAGGGGGGTAGGGGTGTAAGGGTGGAAGGGGGGTAGGGGTAGGGGGGTAGGGTGCTATCAGGGAGTAGTGGGGGCATCTGGGACCAGCTGTCCACCAGTAGGTACCACACGGCACATCTCCCCTTGGCCACCTGCCTGACTGCCCAGCCTGCTCCCTGGAATGCCACACCCTCTGACTGGCTGCTGCTGCGGCCGCTGCCTCTGCTGCTGCTGCCTGCAGTGTGGAGCTGCCCACATCTCTGTGGCCACCATCAACAGGGCGCTGGCCCCGGCACCGCCCTCACCCCCCTGGCCCCCTGGAGGTCAGCTGGCCCTCAGCCGCGCCTTGTGCACCTGAGCCGCAGCAGCAGCGGCAGCAGGGGCAGCAGGGGCAGTGGCAGCAGGGGCAGCAGCAGCAGCAGCGGCAGCAGGGGCAGCAGCAGCAAAAACAGCAGCAGCAGCAGCGTAAGCAACCCACCACAAGCATCCCAGCCAGCTCCTCACCTGCCCTCACCCAGTTTGACCTGACCCGACTCGGCCTGCCTGCCGCCCTCTGCGCAGATCTGGGCACCTGCTTCGCCCCCCTGCCCATCCCCCTGCCCACCACCGGGTTTGGCAGCGTGGTGTCAGGGCAAGGCCAGAGCACCTGTAGCGCCCGCAACACCTGGACTGGCCCCTGGACCCTGCGGGACTTCACCCACCTGCTGAGAGCTGCCCCGCAGCCCCGCATCGTGACAGTGGACAGCTGCGTGGCGGGAGAGGCTGCCTGGGACACGCTGCTGCTGGTGATGGCGGTGGAGGCGGTGAACGAAACGCTGTGTCTGCAGACCAGCCCTCTGTGGGTGAGTCAGGGCGGTGCTGGCTGCAGAGGGGCCTGGAGCCCAGGAGGTCTGCGCTGTCTGTAGCAGGCTGGCAGCTGGGCAGGCAGCAGGGTGGTGGCAGGGCCTGGACATCACCAGGCGCTCACGGGCCCTGCTCCAGCACCACCACCCTGCTCCAGCAGCACCACCCTGCTCCAGCACAACCCTACTCCAGCAGCACCACCCTGCTCCAGCACAACCCTACTCCAGCACACCAATGTGCAGCACATGCGGCGGTAACATATGGCATCAGCTGCACCAGCATCATGTGGCACCCCTTCAGATGGTCACCTAAGGGTTGCTCTGCTCAGGGTCTGCCTGATCTGAATGTCACCTCACCATGCACCTCCCCTTCCCACTGCAGCCCTCCCTGACATGATGACCCACATCAGGTCAGCCGCACCCCTGGGTGGTGGCACATGGTCTGCACAGGTTTCCTCATGTGGCGGTGGCATGGACAGCCGCACCCCGTCACTCTTTCCCTTGTGCTCGGGCAGTGTCACCACCCTGGCGTCAGTGCGCTGCAGGAAGCACGGGATGACGACAGCAGCCCATGCGGCAACGCCCGGTCCAGGGTCACCTTCCTGGCAGCTGCCAACACCCAGCACCTGGTGGTGGTGCGCGCCTACCTGTCACCAGCAACGGTGAGCTCATGGCTGACCTGACCTGCGATAGACCTGCGGTGGCCCTGATGAGGGAAGTCTGGGTGCTGGCGCAGCTGTCACCGCCACTCCTCTGCTCCTCTCACACCTCCATTGCTTGTCTTGGATCCGCACCAGCAGTTCAGGGGATACGAGTTTGGCTGACCGCTTGTCTCAAACGCTCGGCTAGAGGGGCTGTTGCCCGACCCGACCCGACCCGACCTCACCTGACCTGACCTGACCTGACCTGACCTCCCTGACCCCTATCTAGTGCCCCATGGTCTTCTTGCTTGCACCTTGTGCAGTGTGGATCAGCCGCTGTGTCCGTCTCAGCCTGGCCGACCGTGCCCTTCCCACCCCCACAGTTGCCACCCTCTCCCAGCCCGACGCCACTCCCCTCACCCTCACCCACCTCACCCCCACCCTCGGTCCCCCCTTCGCCCGCTCCAAGCCCCTCCCCCCTCCCCCTCACAGCCACCTGAGCCATTACCCTCGGCTGAGACTTCAGAAGAGGAGTCCTCTGAGGCCTCGAGTTGAGAGCCAGCCAGCGCCCCTCCTGACACCTGGCACGCAGCCGTCCAGGACATCGCTGCTTTTCCCTCGCGCTACCCCTCTTGCTGGGGGGCGGCTTGCAGCTGCCTTATGCAGATAATGTCAATGGCTTGGTCAAGTCATGCAGGCATGGTGTAAGTAACCACGGGGGTCACACAATAAGATCACATTAAGTCAAACACCATTGGGTGCAGGTGATCGCGTCCATGACATGCAGTGCAGCACAAGGAGCATCATCACCATGTACGCAGTGCATGGTGATGATTCCTTTAGAGGTCTAGTAGAGGGCCCAAAGAGATTGCATAGACCATGTGGGCAATACATGGATATGATGGTTAAGGCATGCAGTACAGTGCCACTGTTAATGGATGAGCCGGGGCCGATTAAGGTCCATGCATCCATTGCATAGCGAGAACCGGGTGATGGGAGACCTGTGGGTGGGTGGGCGCTTGAGGTCCATGCATGCATTGCAAAACCGGTGAAGGAGACAAAGGTCCATGATCATTACCGGGACGTGCTTGTTAGCTGACCCCTTGCTGCAAGTCGTGGGAGCATGTGCGGGTGAACAGGGGGGTGGGGGAAGGCTGATGCTCGTCTGCCCTTTAGCTCGCCCCTCATCCCAAGACGATGCTGCTGTTGTTGGTGTTGAGAGACGGCGTTGAAGGCCTGCGTGCTGTTAGTTGCGTAATTGCAGAATGCTGTGCGCTGTAAAGTGCACTCGCCCTCCCCCCTTGCATAAAGGGGTTGGAGCCACAGACTGTATGTACCTAAGAGCCTCAAGGTTACTGACCTGCAGTTTTGGTAAGCAGCTCGGCTTTTCAGAGGTCCGAAACTTTCCGACTACGGTGGGTTGGGCTGTTGTTACCGTCAGCCTGGTATGGCTGCTTCTTACGCCTGCCGAGCCCTTTGTGCAGTTTCGGGCATCAAAACTGGCAAATGTGTGAGTAAATGTCTTCCTCATTAGTTTCGGCGTAGTCTGGTTTGTCTTGTCAGCGACGTGAATACGGGCGTGGCACACGGGGCACAGGCCGTCATACTCGTCACACCGTGCACGGGATGCTTGTTTAACTTTCACTTTAACTTTTATTTTCACTTTAACTTCGCCTCCACAACTCAATGAGGCTGGTGCGTCAAGTTGCACTTTGCACCTAAACTGGGTCTAGGGGTAAGGTCTGTCTGCAACACACTTCGTAAGTAGATGATCACGGTTCAAAGCAAAGGCAAGCAAGCTCGGCACACGAGTTTAGGCCGATCTACAAAAGCTGAAGGTACAAAGGCCGCAAACCGTGTCAGGGTCAGGGTGCAGGTCAGGGTCAGGGTCAGGGTCAGGCTGATCAGGATCAAGGTGAGGCACCATCATCAAGTCTGAGGGCATCATCATGACCACCATCATTGTCATGGTCCTCATCTTCATCTTCATCCTCGTCACCAGGGTCATGGCCGAGGCTGAAGGGATCAGCAGACCGAATAGCCAGTGGGCAGGTTCCAGCCCTGCCAGGGCTTGCACCAGTCGGGGGTCCAGCCCAGGGAGTGCGGCTGCAAGGGGGCGGGGATGTAGGCCTGAGGGTCCACCCGGGCGGGGGGCGCCTGTTGGGCTAGGCGCAGGGGCACATGCTGGGTGGCCCTCTGGAAGCGGTAGAACAGGAAGTTGTTGAAGCGCACCAGGATGATGGGCACCAGCACCAGCAGCAGCACGGCCTGCAGGTGCGGAGTTGCAACAATGCATGATGAGGTGTGACCATGCTCCCCCTGCCACAACCGACCCTGACATCAACCCTACCCCTACCCCAGCCTGACGACAGGTTGCCTAGGTGCTCTAGAGAGGTCTCACAGGCTCTAAACGGTCACTCCTTCCTCCCTGGGGGCCAGGTTGCAAAAATGTGCGGATTGGGTGTGGGTGGAGTATGTGGAGCGTGTGTGTGTGAAACTACAGTTAGGTCCGGCCCCCTGCCTGGATGGCCCTGGAGGTGAGGTGAGGGGTCCCAGCTTGCTGTGTGCAGGGCCTCTACTCAAAGACCACGGTGGGCATGAGCTGCAGGGGCCAGCCACAGGGCTGGGATTTGAACCAGGGGTCAGGTGCGCGAGAAATGATGCTGGGCCAGCGTGTGAGACCTTTCACCTGGGTGAAGGCCCGCTTGACCACAAACACACAAGAGGTGAACAGGCCGAAGATGGCAAAGATCTGCGGCCGGAGGGGAGGGTGGAGGAGAGGCAAGGGAGGGGAGGGGAGAGGGTGGCGGATGGGGAGCGGTGCGCCCTGGTGAAGGGAGCAGGTGGCGGGTGTGCACGGGACATGAGTGATCGAGGCAAATGCACCGCAACAGTGAGTGAGGCACCATCTCCACGTCACGAAACCCACCACCAGCATGCGCTTCACAAACCATGGCCACATCAGCCCGCCACTTTCGTACTGACGTATGAAAATGTACAGCAGGCTGTAGCGCCAGCTGACCCTGCAGCAGGGCATAGGTTGTGCAGGCTGGGCATGACGTGAGGCTAACACACCCCTGACCACCCCTCCCTCCCCCTCCCCCTCCCCCTCCCCCCTCCCCCTCCCCCTCCCCCTCCCCCTCCCGCCCCTGCTCCCGCTCCCCTCCCCTCTGGGTGAAGGCGGCAGCAGCTCACCAGCCCATGACGAAGAAGGCCAGGCCCAGGAGGGACACCAGCGGGGCCACGACCGAGTAGGCCATGACCACCAGGAACACCAGGCTGGTCTGGCCCCACTCTACACCCACACGCACTGAGGTGGGGCTGTACAGCAGCGCACGCTCACGCTCGCTCAGGGG
>JASKMD010000172.1:13321-44828 GCA_030144725.1 Haematococcus lacustris | reverse complement strand
GCCCAGTGGTCAGGGGGTTTGCCCCAAGGAACGTGCCATCGATTTGGGGTTTGTGGTCATCAAGGGTGCGACCGAGGCTACCACAACGTGTTTGTAGTAGCTGAGTGAGATTACCCACAGTCCAACATGTTGTTCCTTGTTGAATAAGTTTTGTTGGACTGGTCATGCGCCGTGAGGTGGGTCCCCAGCTATGGAGTGTAGAGGCCTTGCCTTGCCATGACGTGCTGGTTTGTGACTTTGCTAGGGCCCTTGAGGCTCGAGTGGAAGGACGCATGGTGCGGCGTGAGGGTGCAGTTGGACGCTGTTGTTGCTCGAGAACTGTTGCTTTGCTATCACGTGTAATAGACACCAGCAGCTCCACAGCTGCCTCTGTTGCCAGTGCCATCAAGCATGGCCCGTGCTTGCAACTGCCCGTAAGTAAGCCCGAGATAAGATTGTTGATGGCGCTGCAGGGCCCCCAGCTATGGAGTGTCGAGGCCTTGCCTTGCCATGACGTGCTGGTTTGTGACTTTGGTAGGCGCCTTGAGGCTCGAGTGGAGGGACGCATGGTGCGGCGTGGGAGTGCAGTTGGACGCTGTTGTTGCTCGATATGTGACAGTTACATGTGCGTACATGCACGTACATGAGACGCTCCCTACTACCAAACAAAGGTCGACCCAGCTTCGATGAGCTCCCGGCTCGGTAGACTCAATACAACCTACTTAGAATACCCTCTTCATCAGCGACACAACCAGGCAACCTGTTCTAATATCAAGGGTGTGATGCCATCGGCTACTTAACCTTGGCGGTCTCAGCTGCAACATCCCACAGCTGTGCGGCAATAGTGGGATCGTACGACTGCGAACACAGACAACAACGACGATTACGGTTAGCTCCCCCTCACATGTCACAGCACTTGGCCTGACGGCTCGACGAGCCCGGCCGCCACCGACTACTTACAAGCGTAGACGAGCGTACTGGGCGGCAGCCACTGGCGAGCACGCCACGAGTGAGTTTGCGCAGAGGCCAGTCCAGCAGCGAGGACTGCAGCGCTGTAAGGCCCCAGATGATGCCCTTGATGTGCTGCAGCCAGCTGGTGCCCTGCGGCCAATTTGAAGACCGGCCCACACACAGCAATGCACACCCACCTCCGCAGCAAGCCCATCCATGTCTCTTTGCAACGAGCATGACATCAAGGCAGGCGCCAGCGCCATGCACATCAGCAAGCCTTTTCCTTTGGGGGCATCTCTCTGCCCCGTGCAGTGGGTTGAGCACCCGTCATTCCACATCCTCCTATACCTCCATGTGGGAACTCCATGTGCTTAATCTTCGAGCGGGACTGACCTTGCCCCTGAACCCATCCCAGTTTGTGATGATGGGGTTGTTGAACAGGCCCCGGGAGTAATAGCGGAGGTCATCAGCGGGGCTCACACGGGAGCCGTCCTTCTTGGTGCGCACTCCAGCCTTCCAGTCCACCTACACCCCATGCAAACCCACAAGTTGGGCACAGCCCCATCTCCCTCCTGAGATATGGGCACACAATGTCACTGTGGCTTGGGTAGAACAGCTGGGAGGTAGGCTGCAGCCTGTTCAGTGGCACGACTGCCTTGCACAGGCGCCGCGCCAGAGACATTCCATCGCATGAGTATTCAGCCAGCCTTCACCAGGCACCAGGCACCCACCGTAGCAGCGTGGATTACGCACTTTGCACCGTCCTCCGGTGGTGAGTAGCAGGCGTCGATGATGGTCCTGTGCACACCCACCACCCCTCACTCAGTAGTAGCACCCCTCACCCCTCTCACCCCTCAGTGGCACCACCCTCACTCAGTGGCAGCACTGCCTGCAGGCTCCGCTGGTGTATGCATGCTGACAAGCCCGGCTCACATGTAGCTTGACTGCTCACAGTCACATACCTACCCATCTGCCAGCTGCTGCACAGCCTGTGCCCCTGACCCTGCCCACCTTCCCACCCACCCAGCCTGGGGCCCTGGGCGCCCTGCTGGCCTGCTGCCACCAGCCGCCCCTCCTTGTGCGCACCCACTCCCAGCCCAGCCTCAGCCCCTGTCTCCAGTCCTCCCAGCGCCCACTGCAGCAAGCCACCTGTAGATGCCCTTCTTGAACATGGGGCTGGCGGTCCAGATGTTGGAGCGCACTCCCCCTGGGTCTGCTGCGCAGCTGGTGACCCCTAATAGCCCTAGCCGGCGCTGCAGCTCGTACGCCATGTACACGTTGGCCAGCTTGGTGTGCTCGTAGTAGCCACAGCGCCAGTCCGTGAGGAAGGCACGGGCGTCCTTGATGCGCACCTCCCGGTGCTTGATGGATGCGACAGTCACAATGCGGGCCTTGCTGCTGACCAGCTGCAGTGGACAGCACAGGGAGGGAAGGGGTGGAGGTCAGCAAGGCAGCGTGCAAGGCGGTGGGGCTGGCATTGCCGAGGGGGGCCCGGGGGGTTGAGCCGCAGAGTAGAAGGAGTAAGTCAGTACCAACACTGCCTCAAAGGCATTCCTAATGATTCACTAGCTGGAGCATGTATGCTAAAGCATGCACTTGCTGGAGTATGCACCACCTGCTATGCGGCGAGCTGGGGTGTGCAGGTCAACGCATGGCGCCAACGCGATGGCCACTGCATGCCATGCTTGGTCTATCAAGGTCTCACACAGGGGTCTGGCCAGCTGGCCTAGTGGCCCCAGTGCACTGAATGCCATCAGGGTGCAGGAGGAGGGGCCTACCTTTTTCTCCAGCAGGCGTGTCAGGGTGTAGGGCCCTAGGAAGTTAGTCTGGGCGATGCCACCCACACCCTCCTCAGTGAAGCAGCGCTTCATAAAGCTCACTCCAGCGTTGTTGACCAGGATGTGCAGCTCAGGGTAGGCAGCGTTCACCTGTGGGCGGTGGATAGGTTGTCAGCAAGGAGGCAAGCAAGCAGCAGTCATGGGCACAGGAAGCAGCAGCCATGAGCAACGGTAGCAGCAGGCATGGGTACAAGGGTACAGGAGGCATGGGTGGGGTGCCAGGTAAGGGAATGCATAACTGTGCCCTGTGAGTTGCCCGCGTGGCAAGCGCTCCACCCTGCCCCGCTCAGCACATGGCACATCCAAGCAGTCGCCCTGGCGTTGCCAGCGGTAGCCCTGTGCAGCCTGCTCTAGTCTGGCACTTGCCTCAGTGGCGAAGCTGCGCACACTCTCCTGTGACATTAGGTCCAGTCCAGGGTTGGGAACATCAACCTTAGCTCCTGGAAAGCGTGCTCTGCACACAAAGTCACGTAGGGATGGGCTAGTCATGCACGCAAGCCGCAGGTAGCACTTGGTGGCTTCCTTCCACGTACTTTATTTGCTCTGCCACCTGCTGAGCTGCGGTCTTGTTGCGGCAACCCAGGATCACTGTAGCACCCCGGGCTGCCAAGGCTGCAGCTGTCTCACTGCCAATGCCTGAGTTCGCTCCAGTGACCAGGGCCACCTTGCCCAAGAGATCATCAGCAGGGGTGGAGCGCCCCATACTAGCAAGCGAGCTTGGCTCTGTCAGGCAGCAGGCGCGCAGCAGGGCACAGCTTTCGATAAGGGTGCCCACAGAATTGCTTAGCAAGCTGCACCTCCCCGACACTACTGGGTTTACGTATATACCTCAATTTGGCTAACTTTGATCGAGGCGCGGCGAAATCGCAAGCCTTCCTGCCAGGCTTACTTAGCCTACGCTACCCAACGATGCAAACGTTGTGTCCGCGCGTGCAGAATATAGTCAGTTCTGGTCGTTGTCCCTTCGCAAGAATGTATCCAACCTCGATTGTGCCCGACCCCATGCAACAAGCTGCAAGATTTGCAACATCAACACAATGGTAGCGGCAAGCGCATGAAATCATGTATCATTACATGCAATGTTGAGGCCCGCCCGCATGACGTTCCACGGGATAGACCACTTCCATGCCGCGGTTCGGCCGCGGATTTGGTGTGACAGCGGATTATAAAGTATTCCCAGTCGCAGCACCAGCCCCGCATTGCCAACCTCGGGCAATGCCAACATCGTGCTGTGCTGTGTGCGTGTAGAGCACACCGCAAGATGCAGCGGGATGCGAAACTGCTTTTGCTCTTTCCGTATGTTCGTTAGGGCGCGACCGGTCATATGACTGAATATGATGGCTTAAAGATGTGATATGACCTGGTCTGTAGTCAAGAGGACATTGTAGCAGATTGCCACACTAACTCACCTGGAAACCCCGAGTGTAAAGAGGGTTTGACGTCCTCCAAACCAGCACCACTCTCAGTTGTAGTTAGTAACACTCCTCTACTCTCCGTCAAATTAGATCACGGTTGAGACCATGGTTGAGACCACGGCAATGAGGTTACAGAGTTTTGCAAGTTCTGGCTTAATTGTATTTCATCATATCCATCATGCTTGATGGGGTCATATCTTAAAGATTATTTCGGGCGCGCCTTAATGTTCGTGACGATCGGTGCACAACATGGTATTTGGCATGCAGACTGCGTTAGTCACCCTTTTCCGTTCGTGAGGCCACCGGTCAACGGAACCTTGCGAACCTCTCGCGACTGCCTCAGTAAATCCACGTTTTGACTCTTAAGTAAACTGTTTCAATTATCTCTTGTATTTCTGGCAAGCCCACAACCCTGGAGAGCTGGTTTTTTAGTTGTTTAAACGGTATGAGGCGGTCTTTTAACAAGCTAATAGTTACCATGTACATGTAATCCACGCGTCCATGATGTTCATAAATTGGACTCATTGAAGCCAATAAATTGAGGGGCTGAGAATGACTTGAGCAGCTTGACTTACAAGCTCAATGCTACGACGCGGAGGGTACAGGCGAACAGCTCCGTCTGCAACGAAAAATGCGTTATGGGGCGCGAGGTCCGCATTCTACCGTCAAAGATCACTTAGCGACACTCGTCAAATGATTGTTTGTGTTAAGCTGAGCGGCAGCACCACCGGAGCCAACCACAGAGAGGCTGGCCTGCTTTCTGTCAAAAATGAAAGTGAGGCAGGAGCAGAACTGAAAGCATTAACAGCCCTTCCGGTTCGGGTGTCGGGCACGGATGTCAGGTAGGGTGAGGGTGTGGGTCTCCAGCAAGGGTGGGGTGAAGTAAGATGGCACCAGCAGCATCACTTCTGCATATAAGGCATAGGAGGTAGGAGGTTGGTTAGCCACGGTGGGCTGTTCAGTGACATCAGCCGTGCCAGGGCTAATGTGGGCATGCCATCGCGCCAATGGTGCCAATGGCCACAGAACATCACTTCCAATCCATGCACTCCTCTCACCCCACTGCCCTGCCATCGATGCAGTGCATCGATGTCTTCCTGTCTGTCTGTTGCACCGATGTATCGATGTCTTCCTGTCTGTCTGTTGCACTGCCCCAGCCTGCGCCTCGTTGCCAAGGCTCTGCTTGTGGAGCCTGCCCCGCCAGCCCTGCCAGCACCAGGGTCACCACCCAAGGCAGCACGGGAGCAGCAGGAGCGGGACAAGGCGCAGCACAGGGCGCACATGCGGCGCAACAGGTGGGCAACAGCTGACGAGGGGCGGGTGCCAGTGCCTCAGTGCTCCTTGTCATCAGTTTGGCTGTGTCACACGGCATCACACACTGCCCCACATCGCTTCACATTGTAGCAAAAGGTGCAGCCACATGACTGCCAGTGGCCATGTGTGCCTGGGGCAGGGGCTTGGGCTACTAGCTGGGACAGAGTCATGGAGCCAGAGTGAGAGTGTGCAGCTGGGCTTAGACACCACTGCCCTGGCCCTGGCCCCGGCTCCAACCTCCCCATACCTGTCTACCCCTGCCCCACGCCCGCTGCCACCTCCTCCTTCCCTGGTTCCCAGCTACTGCCCTCCACCTCCCCCTGCCGCCCTCCCCCTCCCCCTGCCGCCCTCCCCCTCCCCCTGCCACCCTCCCCCTCCCCCTGCCCAGCGCCCCCCCCTCCCTGCACGCTGTTGCCTGCTGCCAGGCAGCGCAAGCTGCGGCAACACGTGGAGCGTGTGGAACACATCCTTGGCTCCCTTAGCCCCCCGCCTGGCTGCAGCAGCCTGCAGCACGCCCACTATCCCCTGCCAGCCTCTTGCCACCCTCACCTAGCTGTAGGGCCACAGGCTGGGGCAGCCCCACAAGCTGGTGGCAGCATCAGCAGCAGCCTAGCCTGTCCAGACATCAGCCAAGGCAGCAGGGCTGGGGGAAGCGGGGGGCAGGGTAGGAGGGGGGAGGGTGGCAGCAGGGAGTACAGTGACTTGGTCAGAGCTACTCAACCTCTGGGCTGGGTCGCTTGGTCATCGCTACCTGGGCCATTAGGGGTGCAGGTGAAGACCCAGAGCAAGCAAGCCATGCAGGCAACGCATGGGGCAGCCGGGCCCGGCTTGCAGCAGGCGAGCCAGGACAAGGTGAGCAGGCGGACGCAGTGTGAGCCAGCAACCACAGGGCGGTGAGGGGCAGGGCAGGGGGAGGAGGTGAGCAATAGTCACCAGAAAGGTAGAGGGAGGGGGCGGAGGGAGGGGTCAGGGGCTGCAGGGTATTCTTGGTAAGGTAAGGCAGAAGACGGCTGAGGGACACAACCCCTGGGGCTGCACTCCACATCAGCTGCTGGCTGTGGGGCAGGCAGGCAAGGCTGCGTGTAGGAGCGCCCACACCAGCTGTGAGGCCTGCTGCCGCTGCCGTGCCACTGCTGCCTGTGAAGCTGCCTGTGTCCGTGCCGCTGTGGGTGCTGGTGCTGTGGGTGTAGGCCGGTGTGCTGCGCCTTGCTGCAGCTGGCAGCCCTGCTGGCCCACACACCTCTGAGGGTGCTGCGCAAGCAGGCGCAAGTCACCACCTTTGCAGGCATCCTGCTGGTACTTCTCTGCCAGGCTGTCCAGCAGCCCCCGGCACTGCTCCAGGCCGCACAGCCACCCAGCGCAGCAGCTGGGTGCTGCCCACCTCAACCAGCTAGGACAGAGACCACCCTGACAGCAGGCTGCGGCTCAGCGAGGCCCCTGGCTCAACCACTGAGCCACTCGGAATACTCGCGTGACCTCCCCACCGCCTCAGCCACCCCACTGCCGCCCCTCCACCTCCACCTCACAACCCACCCGCAACCCACCTTCAGCAGCACAGGATACACCTCTGGCGGAGCAAGCCTGCCCAACAGCTGGCCGCCAGACCCCCCTAGGGCTCAGGCCCCTGCCCCTCCCTACCCCTCCTCCCCTGGCCCCTGCCCCTTCCCCTCCGCCCCTGGGCCCCCTCCACCAGCTGGCCTGCAGCTGCCAGTCGCTGCGGCCACAGGGTGCTGGGGCTCTTGGGGCATGGCGGCAGCGCCGGTGCTGCGGGTGGTGGAGTTTGGCAGCGGCAGCGGCAACCTGGTGCTGCCCCTGGCCTGGGCGCTGCCCTGGGTGGCCTTCCACGCTGTGGACTGCAAACCAGAGTCTGTGCAGCTGCTGCTCAGCAGGGCGCAGGCGGCAGGGCTGCGCAACGTGACAGCGGAGGTGGGGCGCATTGAGGACTACTCAGGTGCGGCTGGTGCTGTAAAGTGCGGTGCAGAATGGCCTGAACCCTAGAGGGGGAGGGCGGCCAAGCAGCCTGATGGCTGACGGCTGCAGCGGTGTAAGCCAGCATCAGGTGGGGCGGGCGCTTGGTGGACGCCAGGTGCCAGGGGAGGGCAGTCAAGAGCCACGGCCAGCTGGTTTGCAGCAGGGTGGATGGGTGTGTGTGTGGTGGTGGGTCGAGAGGAGGGTGGGTGGGGCTGTGTGGCGCTGGGTAGGACATCCTTCAGCTGGGAGCCTCTGCTGCGGCCAGACCCCTGTTCAAACCCTTGGTGAAGCAAAACCCTCGCAGCAGCATTCACATAACATCTGCCCTGGCTTGGGCCAACCCTGCGCCCAACGTCCTACATCTCACCTTGTCACCATGCGTGGCAAGCTCGATCAGGGATTGCATTTATGGCATGGCTGCATTGGCGATGGCCTCAACGCCATCCTGGATAGCCTTGTTTTCTGTGCAGTGATTTTATGCCAGCTGCACACCGCTGGGTGGCTTCCATGGCAGTAGACTTTGGTGTCAAAGGCAGCCACTGGAGGGTTGCAGCCGTCTCCGCACGTCAGGGAATCCAAACAAAGTTGATGAACTGCACTGCAGGGTTTTGTAGGAAATTCTAAAAAAGAGTGACTTTGTGAGTGAAGTTCGTCAGTGTTTATGCAAGGAACAGTGGGTGGCATCATTGTTTGCCTGGCCCCTAGCGCCTGATGTCAGCATCAGAGCTGATGTGGGAGCTGATGTCATGAACAGCCAAGGGTGGTGGGCAGTAGCTGCCACTGGCTGCTCGGGGCTGTGTGGTGAGGCCTTCACTGCCGGTGCATGTTTCATGCCTGGAAGCATGGATTCAAATTGAACGCGGCGAATGTGCTGCGGCTGTCCGCCCCCCAAGCAGCTGCCCGCCCTGCGGCTTGCAGGAGCGTGCGATGTAGCCTTGGCCCTGCATGCGTGTGGGGCCGCCACAGACCACGCCCTGCAGCAGGCGCAACGGACCCGGGCGGCCTTTGTGGTCAGCCCCTGCTGCATCGGCAAGCTGGGAGCAGCGGGGTGTCTGGGTGAAGCACCCCAGCTGAGCACCCCAGCAGTGCTAAGTACCTTAGCAGCAGGAGTGCAGCAGGCCGCTGGAGGGGCGCCACAGCCGCTGAGCTACCCTCGATCAAGGTGAGGTCCCCGCTTGCCTCACAACAAACATGTTGTCTCATGATGCGCATGCCCTCCCCTGGAGCGTGGCACATATCACGTGTCCCATGACATGACCAGCTGGCCAGATCCTGTGGTGTCCTGCAGCTGCGCTGTGCTGCGCTGTGACCAGGCAACTGCAGGCACCTGCCTTGACCCTGACGTGGGTGCTGGTGTCAAGCAGCTCAGCCAGCCAGCCAGCCAGGCAGCCAGGTCGTGCAGGCTGCTCAACAAGACAGGCTGTAGGCACCACTATGGTGCCCCGTGTGCATCAGCTGACTTACCAATGACCCGGCCAGGTACTAGCTGCCCCTAGGGACTGACCTCAGTGGGCCCCGCCCCTGCGCACCAACTGGACCCCCTCCGGGCTGTAGGCGCCCTCAGTGTGCCTAGTGTGACTCTTCTGGCCTAAACTTGTGTAATCCTGACCCTGACCCTGACCCTGACCCAACCCAGCAGCTGCACACAGCCAGCACCCTGGTAAACTGCCCCTGCTGTAGGTGGCTGCGCCAGGGCCTGGCCAGCCTCCCTGACTTCCTCCTCCTGGCGCAAGCTGGCGACATCAGCCATGCGGGCGCACACAGCCACTCCCAGCTCGCTCGGCTGGCCAAGACCAGCATTGAGCTAGACCGGGCGCAGCACATGGCGGAGGCTGGATATCTCACTGCCCTCACAAGCTGCGTGTTGCAGCAGCTGCACCCTTTCAAGTCGGATGTCATCGTCGGGGTGCCGGCGGAGGGGGTGGCGGAGGGCAGGTTTGCCTGGCCGTGGCAAGACATAGGTATAGGAGCAGCAGCCGCAGCAGGAGAGCCCGAGCAGCAGGAAAGTCAAGCAGGGAACCGCCAGACGCGCAGTTGGGAAGCATGACTGGCAGAACGGGCCACCAGCAGCTTTGGCGGCTGAGGCCTCCCTGCGAGAGGCGCGCACATATACCTGTAAGCCACATCATGTCTGCTTTGAGAGCAGTGTCAAGCTTGTTGGACCAAAGCCTGAAGCGGTACAGCGGCCAAGTGTGTCTCCAAGGGCCCGAGTATTGCGGTCCACTGTCGGTGAGCAACCTTGATGATCGCTTTTTGACCGGGGCTTTTTTCCATATTACAGGGATTGGGATTGAAGTTGGGAGCGCCTGACTTGAGCCTCTTTGACAGTGCATCCGTAATCACTGTCTTGACAGCTGGCTGCTATCACAGTGTGCCAATGCGTGTTGGCAACTCAGCCAGGCTATCAACGGTGTCGATCAGCCTACGCCCACGTAGTTTTCGTATAAGTCTGGGCTTCAGCGCTGTCATCATGTGGGTATGGGAGCGGATGAATTCAGCTCCACGCTACACTTGATGCTGTGGAGGATCACAACCGGTTGTGTTGCGCGCGGTACTTCGTAACAACCACAGCTGGACAGGGCCGCTACGATGCCACTCAATATGCCACTCAATATGATATAAGATCTCCTGATGATATATGATACAAGATCTCATGATGACTAAGAACATGTTTAAGACATGTTTAAGACCTCATAGTGTCCTGATATCCCAACAAACCAGAAGCATTCTCTATCTTACGCTTCCGGGTCAATGCTGCTGCTGCCCTTCCTGCCAGCAGTTGTTTGTCCCGCTGTGTGGGCGGCAGGTTAGCATCCTCACGGGCAGCCTTCTCCTTCCAGGCCTCGCTAAGTTCCCGCCCAGCTGCCACCACTCCTGCCTGCAGTTGTTTGTCCCGCTGTGTGGGCGGCAGGTTAGCCTCCTGATAGGCAGCCTTCTCCTTTCAGGCCTCGCTGAGTGCCCGCCCAGCTGAAACCACTCCTGCCTGCAGCTGGCTGTCCCGCTGTGTGGGCGGCAGGTTAGCCTCCTCACGGGCAGCCTTCTCCTTCCAGGCCTCGCTGAGTGCCCGCCCACCTGCCCGCCCAGCTGCCACCACGCTGACTGGGGCCTTCCCGCTAGCAATTGGACCTATGAAGTAACCCCAACCGTGCGGGAGCCGGTAGCACAGCTCCTCGTCGCCGCACCGGAGGTTCACCACACCGCCACCGCCGAGGTTGACGACTACGCGACCAACGTTCACGTTCCCGCTGTCTTTGTGCTGCATAGCACAAGATAGCACAAGATAAGTATTCACCTCGACTTCTACGAACCTCAAAGCGGCCACCCACCCATCTCAATTGCTGGTCGCTTAGGTTAAAGGCCACGAATGCCTTGACCACCTCGACACCGAGTCGCTTGCACCAGTCGACGACGAGTCCACAGTACGGACCCCACGTCTCCCAGCCCGGACGGAGACCTAACTGCCCTGTTATACGGACACCCGTATGCCTTGCCACGCGCGCTGTGACCATTTCGCTGAGAAGAATCTCGGCTACGTCTATTGGGAGCCATGATTAGTAAAATGCAAGCAGCACGAACTGCCTCGTAACAGCGTCGTGCATCGCGGCGGGAATCAATGCCATGTGTGACCCAATTGCGTGCAAGCAGATCTCTTGATCGTGACTTCTCAATAACGCTTTTGCGCTAGGCTGCAGCGCATTGACATTTGTTCCGCTGCATGGCATTGCGTGTGTGCGTGCTGCAGCCGGCGGTTGATGAGGATCTCACATCGGAGCTCAAGGGTCTGGACCCACCGCGGACGCCAGAAATCCATGATGCGGGTGCGACGCGGCTGCGGCAGTTGAGCACATGGCTAAAAGGCCGCAACCGCATTGGGAGCACATGTCGGGCAATCCTATGGTATGGTTTCCTTTTTACGCCACTATCAACACCTCCCTCTTCAACCCAACCAGCAACAGGTACCAGCATCAAGGCCGAGTAATAGGGCCCATTAATTAAGGAGAGGGGGTGAGGGGTCTAGATGGGGTACACTTGCCTAGGACATGCAGCCTAGTATTGGCATGACCAACATGCTGATCCCAACACACATCACTGTGCAACACGCTGCTGCTGCTTGGCGGGCGGTATGGTACCTGTTGTGTAGCCCAGGTCCGGGTGCTCCTTGCCCTTGGCTGGCAGCACAGGCAGCTCAGACCAGTAGCACAACCCCACGGCACACTGAGCCAGCCAGCAGCCAGCCCTCAGGACCTCAAGCCAGGGGTGGTCCGAGCTACAGCCAGACAACCCCTGTCAAACCTAGCCCTGTCCAATCTAGGCTTCCTCTGCTAGGTGTGGCCAGGTGTGACCAGGTGTGGCCAGGTATGAACAGGTGTGGCCAGGGGTCCAACAGCTGTACTCCACAGGGAAGAAAGAAGGACTGTGCCTTCCCCAGCCAACATGCATGCATGGAGAAGGGAGGGTGGCAGCAGCTGCCTCGTGCCAGGAAATATAGGCGGTGGTGAGGCCTACCTGGGGTGGAGGGGGAAGCGGAGGACCGTTCTTGTCAGCCTCAGAGCCGCACCCACCATATGGGTAGCCAGACTAGCCACACCAGCGCCACCAGCCTCCGGCAACCCCCACAGCAGCAGGTTGGGTGGCATGAGTGGCAGCCCTCAGGGTAGACACTCAGGCCTCTGCGCCCCAGGGCCCCCACATGCATGGTGCCTGCCATGTGCTCAACCGCTCAACTGCTCAACTGCTTAACCACCACAACCATGTGGCTGTGTGACCGGTTGAGCCCAGGGGCCAAGTACACCTGGCACCATGCCTTCATCCGCAAGGCTACCGCCGTGCAGCAGGTGTGACCAGACATGCGAAGTGGCTCACACACCAGGCCAGGTCCATATCACAGTGGCAACAGCAGCTGTGGCACTGGCAGCAACTGGCAATAGCAGACTGGCAGCACTGGCAGCAACAGAAAGTGACAACAATGGCAGCTGCAGCAGCGGCAGAGGTGGTCCCAACACGGTTTGGAGCAGCAGCCGGAGCAGCGGCAGCAGCAGCAGCGGCAGCAGCAGCAGCGGCAGCAGCAGCAGCAGCGGCAGCAGCAGCGGCAGCAGCAGCAGCAGCAGCAGCAGCAGCAGCAGCGGCAACAGCGGCAGCAGCAGCAGCAGCAGCAGCAGCAGCAGCGGCAGCAGCAGCAGCAGCAGCAGCAGCAGCAGCAGCAGCAGCAGCAGCAGCAGCAGCAGCAGCAGCAGTCCTGCAATCATGTCGATGCAGTGGCAGCTGAGAACAGGCACCCAGCTGACCGCTAGCCGTCCATTGTGAACGCATCCTGTGTGCCCTCCACCCTCAGCAACCAGACTGTTGTCGGGGGCCAGGCAACTAGGTTGCTGGCCATCAGGGTGAAACCACATGCCCATGTGCCCATGTGCCCTTGTGTCCATGGCTGTCCCTTGGTGGCCATGGTCAGGGGCCAGGCCTCAGACCACCTGCATGCTTTGTGTGACCCGTGTGTGACCTCTTCGCTGCTGGCACATCCCTGTGCCCTCCGTGACGTCGCAGGTTCGAGACCTGGCAAAGTCAAAACGCTTTGACGTGTTCCTGAACCTGTGTGATGGCGCATGGGATGAGGTGAGGAGCTGGGGTGGAGGCTGGGGGCTGGGGGCTGGGTGTCAGGTTTGGCCCGACCAGCTCATTCCCTGCTGGTCAGGTGCCGGAGGTTGTGGAGGTGCCTCAGTTGCCTCAGGCGGCATGGGTGAGCATGAGCATGGCCACCAGCTGCTCCCTACCTCTCTTGATGAGCTGCTTTGGTGCTCAGGGGCTGCTGGCTGCTGCCAGGGCTGCTGCTGCTGCTGCTGCTGCTGGCTGCTGCCTGGCTGCTGCCTGCTGCCTGCTGCTAACCCTGGCTGCTGCCTGGGCTGCTGCTCAGCCTGGTAGCCAACCTGGATGCCTGGTGCTGGGCCCTGCAGCGGCACCCTGCAGCCTTGTGACCCCAGGCTGTGTGCTGGTGCTTGCTCTGCACCCCCTCACCCCATGTGTCTGTGGCTCAGCCTGGCCTTGATGCTGACTGCCTGGCCATGGCCAACTGGAAGCAGCAGCAGCAGCAGCAGCAGCAGCAGCAAGGTAGGTGGGATGCCAGCTCATTGTGAGTCAGCTGAAGAGCAATAGCAGTGTGAGTATTGTGATTAGTGTGACTGCGAGCTGCTTGGTCGCCCTGTATGTGGTGGCTAGTGTGAGGGGCCTGTGGCCTCGCTGCTGCTGGCCTGGCTGCTGGCCTGCAGGATCGAGCAGGGCTGGAGGTGGTGACCGCACTGGACAGGAAAGTGAGGGGCCCTGGGGGGGGCGGGGCAGGGGGGCGGGGCAGGGCGGCCAGGGGCAGCGGGTGGGGCAGGAGTGTGGGAAAGAGAGGCCGGGTAGGGGGGATGCAGCGGCAGCGGAAGGTAGTGCACTGATAGGGGGGGCAGGGAGGCAGGGAGGCAGGGAGGTAGGGGCAGGCAGGGGTGCGCGCTCGGGTGGGCAGGCAGGGGGGGGCAGGCATGTCTAATCAGTGAGGTGTGTGTGTGTGTGTGTGTGTGCGGGTGTGCAGGCATGGCTGTGCCTACACAGGGGCGGATGCGCGCTTCTATGAGCCCAGCAAGGAGCTGATGAAGAAGATGGCGTTCTAGTGAGCTGGGTGAAGCAGGGCAGGGTGGGGAGGGGGTGGGGTGGGCGGGACATTTGCGGGACAAAGGGGAGTAAAGGGGGAGGGGGAGGGGGAGGGGGAGGGGGAGGGGGAGGGGGAGGGGGAGGGGGAGGGGGAGGGGGAGGGGGAGGGGGAGGGGGAGGGGGAGGGGGAGGGGGAGGGGGAGGGGGAGGGGGAGGGGGAGGGGGAGGGGGAGGGGGAGGGGGAGGGGGAGGGGGAGGGGGAGGGGGAGGGGGAGGGGGAGGGGGAGGGGGAGGGGGAGGGGGAGGGGGAGGGGGAGGGGGAGGGGGAGGGGGAGGGGGAGGGGGAGGGGGAGGGGGAGGGGGAGGGGGAGGGGGAGGGGGAGGGGGAGGGGGAGGGGGAGGGGGAGGGGGAGGGGGAGGGGGAGGGGGAGGGGGAGGGGGAGGGGGAGGGGGAGGGGGAGGGGGAGGGGGAGGGGGAGGGGGAGGGGGAGGGGGCACTCCACCAGCTCCACATGCACCAACGGCCCTGGCCTCACCCTGACCTTGGCTCCCATCGTGACCTGACCATCTTTCCTGACCTGACCATTTTCCTGGAGAGTAGAGCCCCGCCAGCTCCCTCCCTCCCTCCCAGCACTGCAATGAGCCAGGCGCTCCAGTAGGCTCCAGTAGGCTCCAGTAGGAATGCTTCAGGCCTGGCAGGTGGGGCAGGGAGGTGGGAGCAGAGGAGTGAGAGGTGAGAGGCCTTTGCGGCATGGGCTGTGAGCATGGCCTCATTTGAGTGGCCTCTTTAGAGTCAATAGCACGGCAATGGCCCTGACCTCCTGCTGACCTCCCTTGCCCCTGCTGCCTGACCTCCTTTGGCTTCCACTGGATGAAGCTACGACATCCCCACAGCGCCCTGGGCGTTTGTGTACGACATCGACATGCAGGTGAAGGGGGCAGCAGCAGCAGGGGCAGCAGGGGCGGGGGACATGGCAGCAGGGGTAGCAGCAGCAGCAGGGGCAGAGGCGGCAGGGGCAGCAGCAGAGCAGCCCATGCCAACCACTCGTCCATTTCTGGTTTAACTCGCTGCCACAGCTGCCCCTGTTGCCCCAGTCCCGCTGTGCCAGTCCCAGCAACCTGATCTTGCAGGATGACAGTGTGGCGTCACAGCAGTGCAGGGCTGCAGTGGACGGCCTGGACTTCCCCCTCATAGTCAAGCACTTCAACGGGTGCGTGGCAGGTTGCCTGCTTAGGCTATGGGGCACAGGCCAACCAGACCCAGGCAGGACGTGACAGCAGCTGCAGGAGGCAGCGTAAGGCTGGCGATGGGGGGGGGACAGCAGCAGGTAGCAACAGCAATAGGAGCTGCAGGAGGCTGATAAGCAAGCAGGCAGGAAGAGGCTGGCTCATGCATTGGGGGGCAATTGGAGGCTGGTGGGCAATTGGAGGCTGGGGGGCAGGGGCAGGGGCAGGGGTAGGGGCCTGCCATCTGGCTGTTGTGCTGGTGTTGACACAGGTACAGCAGCGTGGGCATGGGCAAGGACTGCAAAGTCAGCGACTTGCCCAGCCTTGTGTCACAGGTGAGGTGGGGGGGCGGAGCAGCCGGTGGGGTGGGGGGGCGTAGCAGCAGGTGGGGTGGGGGGGCGGAGCAGCAGGTGGGTGGGGAGGTTCTTGGCCGATTTGTGGAGGTTCCCTCTCCGCTCCTACTGCTGTTCCCTCCACCCTGCTGCCTGAGCTGCCCCCTTGCCCCCCCTGCCCTTTCACTGCCCTCACTGCAGCAGCTTCGGCCCCTGAGGCAGTCAACCCAGGTGCCTGAGCCGTCCCCCCACCTGCCCCCCCTGCCCTCTCACTGCTGTTCCCTCCACCCTGCTGCCTGAGCCTACAGTTGTGGGTCAGCTGCCTGTCAGGTGCGCAAGTTCGTGGGTCAGTACGGAGGAGCCTTGGTGGAGCAGTTCATCCAGGGCAGGGAGTTCACGGTGCTGGTGGTGGAGGAGCCTGGCCAGCCTGACTGCCCGCGTGTGCTGCTGCCTGTGGAGTGCTGCTTCGGCCCCGGTCAGTTTAGCCGCCCCCTCGCCCTGCCTGCTGCAAACCCTCACCCTAACCTTGAATCCCTAACCCTAACCCTAACCCTAACCCAGCCCTACATTGTAACCCTAACCCTAACCCAGCCCCAGATACTAACCCTAACCCTAACCCAACCCGTCCCTTAGGTAACCCTAACTCTGACCCTAACCCTCCTCAGCTGCCTGCGTCCTAGTTGCCCTGGGCCTCAGGGCTGGGCTTCATCCCTTCGCTCGCCTGGCTTGCTAGGCTAGCCTCAACTCAGCTGGCTGGGGCCACAGCCCCAGGCCCTTGTCCTCCTCTCTCTGCTACCTGTTGCATGCCATCCAGCCTGCCTTGCCTTGGTCGCCTTGCCTGACCCCTTCAGGTGAGGAGTTCAAGCACTTTGACCTGAAGTGGCGGGAGTACGAGGGCATTGGCTGGACAGCGCTGGACGCGGCAGCGGAGCCTGATTTGGATCGTCAGCTGCGCCGCCTGTCCGCCCGGGCCTTCGTGGCCCTGAAAGGCTGCAGCTATGGGCGCTGTGACTTCAGGGTGGATGGCGCAGGTGGGGATGGTGGCTGGGTTGGCAGCGGCAGGAGGCAGCAGCAGGGCGCCGCAGGGTGAGCTCCAGGGGGAGGGGATTGGGCAGGGGCAGGGCGCGTTCACAGCTGACGGCCGGGCAGACAGTGGCAGAGGCAGCAGATGCCAGGCAGCAGCAGGGCGCCTCGGTGTTGGCGCCACAGGGGAGGCTGGTCGCACGGGCTGGGAAAGAAGCAAGGCTGAAGCACGGTGGGCGCACGCCATTAGTACGGTATGGAAGCACGCCCTGAGTGACCCTGGCGACTCAGGTCCTTGGGCGGGTGGTGGCGAGGCCGCGTCCGCCCCGACACTCCGGCTGATAGGTCGCCGACATCCGCACCATCTCGTTAAGCTCCTCTTCGTTGCGCCCCGGTGCATCCCAGCTCCTGGCTGGTCGCGACGCCGCAGGTCGCGTGGTGTTCCTGGAGATCAACCCCAACTGCGGCATCTTCTACCCACGCGGCGCGCAGGGATCCGCGGACGTCATCCTAGACCTAGATCCGCTGGTACGCTCCGCGGCACAGCCCTTGACATCCCCGACGACCGGGGTCGTCACCTGCCCTGACCGCACCCCTCGCTCGCACCGCTCCACCCTTGCGACCCACCATGCGCTTGCATGCCACTCACGCTGACACGATCGTGTGGGCGCTGTTGTACTTGCCTCTGCCTGGTGATCTGCAGATGGGGCCTGCGGCTTTCTTGGACCACATCCTCAGCTGCGCGCTGGCCCGCGCGGCCGCGAAAACATCGTCCCGGCTTACGGAGGTGCGGTACCGGCACAAGCTCGGCTACGCGTTGCACACCACACGCGACATCGCCCCCGGTGAGACGGTGAGAGGTCCAGAGCATCTTGTGGCCCCCGCCGACCTCATTCCCGGCCCGCTGCCGCACCCTCCGACAACCATCGCGACCAGGGCGCTTGCAAGCAAAGGATCGCAGTCAGTGACCTAGCCAGCTGGTGTTGCCCTAGAGTAGACTGCCAGGAGCAGCATTGCTCTGGGGTTGCACCGCAGCTGAAGCATGAGAGTGCTGGTGCCACTGGGGAGAGTGGGATGGGACAGTGCATTGCAAGCATGGGGGCATGCAAGCACAGGCGACCCAGGTGAACCTAGTCCAGGGCGTCAGGTGGATAGTCCATGCAGGCCATGCAGTAGAACCAGTGTGGGGTGTGACCACACACCCCTTGCCTCCCTGCCCCACCCCCACCCCTCGGTCTTGCCTGCGCCCTGTGTGCAGGTTGTCCGGTTTGAGGAGAGGCCCCACACCATCACCACCACTCGCCACATCGCCCGCACCTTTGGTCCCGATGCAGTGCCCGGCCCCTGCCCAGTGCAGCCTGGCTGGAAGGGTCTGGGGCACCACAAGGCCAGCCAGGCCCCGGCTGCAGCAGCAGCACATGGGCCTGACGGCAGGGTGGGCCCATGCGAGTGTAAGGGGCAGGCAGCAGCAGCAGGGGCCATGGAGGTGAATGGACTGGAAAACGGGTCCAGCGCTGGGACAGCTGACAGTAAGCATGCGGCACCAGAAGCTGCCCTGGTCACCCCTGCTGCTGCAGCACCCCCCGGCCACACGCCCCCTGCCCCAGCAGCCCAAGCCCATCCCAGTTGCCCACCCTTGCCTTCCCAGGCAACTAATGGCAGCAGCTGCCTAGCAGCTGCCACCCCCCCGGATCAGCTGCCAGCTGCAGGCCAGCAGGGGTCAGGGGCTGGGGGGGTGCAGGGGGAGGACACCAGGCTGGGTGAGCTGAAGGGCGAGTGGTTCAAGGCCTATGCGTACCCCCTGACCGATCAGGTAGGAGCTGGCTGGTAGCTGCTGGCTGGTGGTGACAGAGAGGAGGGAGGCGGTAGGGGGTCTTGACAAGGCAGTGCAGGTCACAGGGCAGCAGACACTTTCCTGGGGTGGTGGGGGGTGAGCAGGGGGCCCAGCAGGACAGCAGCAGGGGTTGGAGGGCAGGGGGGTCAGGAGGTATGGACTGAGGGGTAGAGGGTAGGGGGGAAGGGAGGGTGGACAATGCGAGGAGGGGCTGGTGGTATAGATGGTCTGCTGTGAGGTGTGGCTTAGTTTGGGACATCAGTGCAGGGTGTGTGATGGTTAACATTTTCCTAAGGAGTGAAAATATGAATGCCACACCTGGCTGGCTGTCCAGACATGGGTGACTTGGAGTGAGGACCCTGAGGAGTGGCTGCCCCTGAACCACTCCTGTGACCCCAACTGCTGGCTGGAGGGGCTGGACCTGGTGGCCCGCCGCCCCATACGCAAGGGGGAAGAGGTGGGGTGGAGAGCGGGGGACCAGAAACCTTAAGAATGTCAGAGCAGCCATGTGCCAGGATAGACTATACATAGAAAACTTGACAATAGAGGTACCTGTACCTGTTCTCCCCGGCGTCATGTACCTCAGTTGCTGCACTGCACTGCCGCTGCTGCCGCTGCTGCTTCTGCTGCTGCTGCTGCTGGTGCTGCCTTGTGGCTGTGTGGCCTGCAGGTCACCGCGGACTACGCCACCTACTCGGTGCACAACATGCACGAGTTCCAGTGCCAGTGCGGCGCGGCCAGCTGCCGGGGCACAGTGCGGGGGACGGACTACTTGGAGGACTGGGTGGAGGAGGTGCGGGGCCTCCTGGGGAGGGGGCAGAAAGGGGGGAGCCCAGGGGTCGTCCTGAAGGGGGGCGGGGGCGGGGGCGGGGGCGGGGGCGGGGGCGGGGGCGGGGGCGGGGGCGGGGGCAGGGGCAGGGGCAGGGGCAGGGGCAGGGGCAGGGGCAGGGGCAGGGGCAGGATGTTGGTTTGCTGATGCCTGCCCTGCCTGCTCTGCAGCTGTACGGGGACCACCTGAGTGACTATGTGAGCAGCAAGCGGAGAGAGGCCAAGGCACTGACAGCCACTGCAGCCGCCGCCCTATAAGCGTCACAGGCTCACTCCCTATGACTGTACATCTGTACAGCCGTGTACAGATGTACAGCTGGCTGGCAGGCAGCTGGCGTCAGGCTGGCCAGTCGGCTGGCAGCAGGCTGGCTTGCTGGCAGGCAGGTGGTGATCCCTGGTGGGGTGTGGGTGGTTGACCAGCATGGGGATTGATTGGGTTCTTGCCATGGGTAGGTTGGGTGCTGAGTGGCCTGTTGGGTGGGCCAATCTGCAGCCCCATTACCAGGAGTCAAGATTTTTTCATGTGCTGCACTGCGGGAGGCGAGTGATGGACTGCAGCTGGCTCGGTGGTGCATGGAGTCTGTGATCGCGGGGAGGGAGCCGGCGATGCTGGGCGGACAGGGGGCGATGCAGCATGGCGGTGTGGGGTGCGGGCAGTGATCAGGCGGCGCCTCAACCCGGACACCGACAGCGGCACCGGTTGGGTTTGTATGAAAAGGATGTAGGACATGTCGTCAGCGGCTACCAGCACAGGCGTGTCGCGTCGCTGAGAGGAAACCAAACGTCGTATTACTCGCCGTCGTCGGAAAGATTCGGACCTCTAAAAACAGGGTGCTTAGAGGTTTTCAGAGGCTTCTAGTTATGATGGCTCTGATAAGGCGCGAACCAGAGGTTCAAAACTTTCCAACGGTTGCACCACCCGGGGGCGTAGCTAGCTAGACCCTACATCCTACCCTACACCTGTATTGAGTTCTTCACGCAGACGCACACACTGGCATGAGCATGTAAATGCCGTTGCAGAACACAGCCATTCGCGCACAGCCCTGCTACAGCCATGGCCTTCACAACTGGCAGCGTGGGAAAGCATGTCTGGGATGGGGCTGGGCAACCACGGCCTTGTGGGCTGCACCTGCAACGGGGCCAGCCTAAGCCTGCATACTGGATACCAGGCCAGGTGATCCAGCGGCTGGTGCGACCAGTCTGGAGCCAGCAGCATGCCAAGTCTATGCGGGGCCTGTTGTGGTGCCATAAGGTGCCGCCCACCTCCCCTCCCCCTGCCCAGGAGCCTCCTGCCCACGCCCAGCCTCCTGCTGCACCTGGCCCAGTCCCACGACCCCATACTCCCCATGGGGCAGGTGGCTGGACTCTTTGCCTGCTCTGAGTACCAGCAGCGCCACAACAAGCTGGTCAATGACCGGCTGCCCGAGGGCAGGCAAAGGTTGCACCAGGCTGCAAATCACCGGCGGGGCAGTGATAATGCGGCAGTGGCCCGCAACCACCCACAGGGCCTAGTAGCAAATTATTAGGTTGTTAGTTTTGATGGCGTGCCCAGTGGTCATTGGAGGGAACGTTCTACCGGTGTGGGGTCTGTGGTCATCAAGGGTGCGACCGAGGAAGCTACAATTGCAATGTAGCTGAGCGAGATTACCCACAGGCAACACCATGTTCTTGGGTGTGGAGCAGTGCCGCTGGCGACATGATGTAAAAGGGTTGAGTTGGTGCAACATATGCACGTCAAGTGCATGATAGCACTGTTGCGGTCAAGTCATTGCAATGCAAGTTTGACCATCCATCGCTGTCATCATCGTGACATGCGTCATGTGGCATTAACGTTGTCGCATGCCGGGCTTGCACCATGTGGCGATGACGTGGGGCGTACTCTTGACGAGCTGTCTGGCTGCGACCCACCTGCACGAAGACGTGAAAAGCCGCACTAAGCAGCAGGACAAAAGCTGTTGCACACGCACGCCACGTGAAACCGATAGCTAGCTAGCCCCGCACAAGCCCCGTGGTGCAGCTGGCAGCAGCACAGCAGGTTGGACCACGTGGGACGCATGCACTCCCTCAAGGCCTTACGCGGGATCGGGTGCGCACGGCTGCTGGGCAAGCAGCAGAAGCTGACAGCTCCGCACTTCGGACGGCTATGCTGTGCGGCGCTGCCCACTTTGGAGCGGAAAAAGCACAGCCAAGGCACAGCCCCCAGTTTCAATTCGAGCTCGACGATACCTAAGCTGCCTCCAACTCAGGAAGATAACCAGCAGTCACAGACGCCAGCCCCTCAAACAGGCTGGGATGTGAAGGCAGAGTTAATGAAGTAAGCTGCTCCCTGACACTGAGCTATTCCTGCACATGCTGCCTGGCAGCTCTGAGTCTGGTGCTGTTCTACGTTGATGTGCTGCATGGCCATCAGGTCCATGCATGGTGACAGCTCCTGTGGCATTCATTTCGCCTCACCAGCATCACCAGTGACACCAGCAGCAGCATACATACTTTAAAAAGAGCTCTAGGCACATTGTGGGTCACTCATGCTGATGAAGTCTGTGTGCAATCACAATCGCAGGCTCGGACAGCTGGCGCTGCCGCTGCTGCTGCAATACATCATTGCCAATGCCTCAACTCTCATCAACACCTCGTACGTGGGTCACGAGGCTGACCCTGTTGAACTGTCCGGCCTGGTGCTGGCCACGTCACTCTCCATGGCCACAGGTGTGAGCAGACCTGTGATTGTAGGCTTGCCATGTCATGCCACGCCACACCAAACCACGTCATGCCATGCCACACAACACCGCACCATGCCATGCCACACAACACCGCACCTCGCCATGCCATGCCATGCCATGCCGTGTCAGGTTCAAGGGTGCAGCGCTTGTGTTGTCTACCGCAGCTCCGCCCACTTTTGTGATGGTTGCACAGTTGGGCACAACTGAGACAGCAGCCTGGCTGTGCTTTGGGCACAGACCGTGGCGCCCCTTACCTGGCTCTCACTGCGCTGCCGGCGTGCAGGCTATAACATCATCAGTGGCATCACGTCTGCCTCGGCCACCTTGTGTGGGCAGGTGATGGACAGGGCTATAGGACATGGCAGGAGTGGGGTGCGGTCAGGTTGCAGGATGAATGGTGCGGGGCAGGGCAGGGCGGGGCAGAGTAGGGTGGGGCGGGTAAGGGCAGGGTGGGATGCAGTGAAGCATTGAAATATGCATGTCCAAGCTAGAGACATGTCACAGCAGCAGGCATCATTCACCATCTACTCTTGATTCTAGTTTTAGTTTTGATGTTGATGATGGTGGTGCCCTGCAGGCGTTTGGGTCCAGCAACTACTCGGCACTGCACAACACGCTGCAGCGCTCCCTGCTCATCTGTGCCCTGGCCTGCGTGCCCATCACTGGCGTGTGGATGCATGCGGAGTGGATCCTGCAGCACCTGGGACAGACGCCTGCCATTGCAGCAGGGGCCAGCAGGTAAGGCACAGACAGTAGGTGGGGCAAGCTTAGGCAGCAGGCGGTCATATGATCAGGCTAGGGTTAAGATGGTTGTGAGCAGTTGGTTGCCAGCAGACATTGTAGTGCCAGTGCATGCTTGCCTGTACTGCTGCCGCCTACCCACCAGCCTGCCCTCCTGCCTGCCTGCCCACCTGCCAGCCCTTGCCTGCCCCTGCCTGCCTGCCTGCCTGCCTGCCTGCCTGCCTGCCTGCCTGCCTGCCTGCCTGCCTGCCTGCCTGCCTGCCTGCCTGCCTGCCTGCCTGCCTGCCTGCCCTGCCTGCCTGCCTGCCTGCCTGCCTGCCTGCCTGCCTGCCTGCCTGCCTGCCTGCCTGTCATCACCGCCATGTGCCCCTCCTCCTGCAGGTACCTCCAGCTGACCCTGCCCGCTCTGTACCTGTACACCATCCACGAGTGCGCAGACAAGTACCTGCTGAGCCAAGGCGTGGTGCGCCCGGCCCTGGCCATCACTGCAGCCTCCACCGCCCTCACCCCGGTGTTTGCCTGGTGGTTTGTGGCACACCAGGGGCTGGGGCTGGAGGGCGCGGCCTGGGCCTACGTGGCAGTGCAGGTGCGCTGGGCTGCCTGGGGCCATGCGAGCAGCAGCCCCGCCCTGCCTACACCCTCCGTCCCCCCGATCCTCCCTCACCCAAAGTCGCTGTTCAGGTCAGCTTGTGTGGGAGGGGGCAGTAGCTTTGTATGGTGGCAGCATATTGCAGGGTGCTGCTCTCCTTCAATGCCCTCACACTCTTGTCTACTGTGCACGACGGTCTTGTTCTGCACCATGACCCGACAGACCTTGCACGTGGATGCATGTCAAGGTGCTTACTGAGAACTGTGGCAGTGTGTTGCCCCCCACCTGACCCAAACAGGATGGTAGGCCAGCATACAGTGTGACTGTGCAGTAAGCCCTTGCCAAGCACACCAGACCAACATGCATGTTTGCATGTTCACCTGCTCCTGTTGCCAAGGGCTTCTCAACAGTATTAGGATAGCCAGATCACATCGACACATGCTGGCTGTGCCTTGGCACTGGACCCTGCTGCAGGCATGTACCACAGGCCTGGGCCTTGCCTACCTAGGCTACAGGGAGCTGGTGAAGCTGCCGGGCACCCCCCCGCCTGGCTTCCAACCCCTCCGCCCCAGCCGCAGCGCGCTCCAGGGCTGGGGTCCTTACGTTGCGCTGGCGGTGCCAGCGGTGCTGTCGTACTGCATGGAGGGCTGGGCTGTGGAGGTGCTCATCTTCCTGTCAGGTGCGTGTGCCTTGCAGTGAGGTCCTGCTGACACCACCATTCGCCAGTAGCAACAGCAGCAGACAATGCCAGGACGGCTTATATTTCATTGTTGGGGGCTGCGCTGCAGTAAGGGTGTCGCCAGTGGGCTGTAGTCTTAAGGCAGTAAGCTATAATCTTTGTAGCAGCAGCAGCAGCAGCAGCAGCAACAGCAGCAGCTGCAGCAGCAGCAGCAGCAGCGACTGTTAGGATAATGGTGTTTTGCACACACAAGAGTCAACAGACCCAGGGCAGGGTGTGTGTTACACTGCAATGGAGCACAAGCCGTGGGTAAGCAACGTCACAGCCATCTGCATGTGTATGCACTTGACTGGTCTGCCCCTGCACTGCTGTTACTGCTGCTGCTACTATCTCTGCTGTCTGTTTGAATGAGTCCCTTGCCTGTCTGGTTGCACTGCCCTCAGGCCTGCTGGACAACGCGGAGGTGGCAGTGGGCGTGACGGGTCTGGCGCTGCAGTTCTCTACCCTGGTCTGGCTGGCTGCTGCATCGCTGGGCAGCGCAACCTCCACACGCGTGGCCATAGAGGTGTGGAAGTTGGGCGCTGCAGCTCCAGGCTCGACCTGGCTGGACACCGCCACCACGCAGGCCAGCGCACAGCGCAGGTCCACCGACTTGCCACAACTCCTACTTAGCCATGACAGCCATTGCAGCCCACTGCAGCTGCATTGCACCGTCAGGCTAGCGTTAAACCGGTTGTGTGTGATGGGTGGGTGTGATGGGTGAGCCATGGGAGTGGGACAAGCAAGGTATTTGTGTAAGTTTGACATTGGCAGGCACAGGAGTAAAGCTAGCTTACCTTTGGCTGGACATTGTTCATGAGGGATGGCGGTGTGCATGCCAGTGCATGGCGCAGGCTCAAAAGCTCAGCATGGGCTCTGTGATTGATGTCTATCCGTGTGCACTGTGTAAACTCTCAGCATGCCCAAGGATGCACGTCTGTGGGCACTTGTGAAAGTTTTCATCCTTGCTTGCATGAAGTGCCTGCTGCTGCTGTGCCCTTGCAGCTTGGCCGTGGCGACGGCTTGGCTGCCAAACGTACCGCCCAGACGGCAGTAGGGGCGGTGCTTGTCACCCAGACCCTCATCGGCCTGGCTGCCTACAGCTGTGCGCGGCCGCTGCTGGGCCTGATGACGAACAACACTGAGGTCATGCAGCTGTCACTCACAGTAAGTGGGGCCCACAGAAGTCCTCAATACCCATCCCAGACCTCTTTTTCTCCTCAGGTCTCATTTTCACCCTTGGACCTGTTAATCTTGTCTTTTTTCTCTGTTTCATACCTCCTTGCTATCTTGGAAGGTCCGAGAGGGCAGGTCAAAGACCAAGGGTGGCACAAGTGGGGTAGTAGAGGAAGATGGCAGGCACAACAGGCCAGCTCACACCTGGCCGCCTTGTTCAACGTGCCACCTCGATGACACCGCTCGCGATGCAAGGACGGCCATAGCGATATGGCATCGCACCAATGTCCCGTTGCAGGTGATGCCAGTGCTCGCATGTTGCTTCATCGCGGATGGCCTGAACGCGGTGCAAGGCGCGGTGCTGCGGGGCGCCGGGCGGCAGTGGTGGACCGCTGGCCTGGCCATTGTAGGCTGGTGGTGCGTGGGCGTGCCCCTGGCGTATTGGCTGGGCCTGGTTCAGGGAGGCAACGTGCCGGGCTTATGGGCGGGCTTCGCCGTGGCGTCCGCCCTGCAGTCGGGGTTGCAAGCTGTAGCGATTAACAAGTGAGTGGATTAGTGTGAGCTGCTATGTGCAGCTGTGCTGGCGCAGCTGGTGGTTTGGTGGGAAATGCCCCAACGTGTAGTCATCACACATAGACAGCGAGGTTTAACAGGATTCGTCGTGCTAGAACTGAGTGCGAGACGCCAACACTTGTGACTAGGCGCTGCATTGTGTGCGCAATGCGTGTCAACCACGTTTTGAGTGCGTGCAGGTTCGTCGACTGGGACGCTGAAGTCCTGCGGGCAAAGGCCATGATGACTGACAAGCCTCAAAATGCCACCATCGCTCATGCCGTCCCGTCGTCCACCTCCTCCCACCCCAGCCTTCTCCCCTCGGCGTCATCTAGCAGCAGTGGCACGAGTGAAGGTGCTGCTCCATTGAAGTCATCAGCAGAGGGCTGGGAGCCTAGGTCTCAGCAAGTTGAACTCTCTGACACCCCTGCCTTTGGTAGGGTGTTGGTGGGGGTGACGCAAGACGCCCTGTTTCTTAATGAGCAGGCGGGCCCCACCCTGTCTGATGCACTGCTTGGCAGCCCTGTTGACATCCCAGCTCAGGGTCATGGAGCAGACCGGCACCACGTGGCACCAGCAAGCGGGACAGAGTCAATGGGACAGCAGCAGCTGCTGCTTAGTCCACCTGACCTCAGCAGCAGCAGCAGCATAGGCAGCAGCAGCAGCATGGGAGGCAGCAGCAGCAGCAGCAGTGGCAGCAGCAGCAGCAGCAGGAGCAACAAGGGTGTGAAGTCCAATTCAGGAGTAAATGATGGTGCGGAGGCGGTAGAGCAGCAGGCAGCAGGCTGGTCCTCGCTGTGGGCTGCCCCATCACGCCTCCTCACCACCTTGCGCTCGTCCTATGCCCGACGCATGTCAGACACCCGCAAGCGCCAGTGAGGAGGTGGTGTGTGCTGCCACCCCTACCACAGCGGCGGCAGGTGGCAGCAAGCCGCAGCAGGTGGCAGCAGGCTGCAGCAGGCTGCAGCAGGCGGCGGCAGTAGGCGGCAGCAGGTGGCAGTATGGTCTCACAGTCAGTGCTGGCTGAGGTGTGGGAGTTGCTGCTTTCTTGCTAGAGGCTGTGCAACGCAGTATTGCTGGGACCTGCAGCACAGGCCACCTTCACAACCTGCCAGGTCGCACAGGGTGTAGGGTCCCACCAGAACTGTGCCGCTGTTCCTGCAGCTAGGTGAATGCGCAGCTCTGCCAGAGGGAGATGTGAGCCAGGCCTACTGAGGTAGCCAGACCTGCATCAGGGGTGGCATGATCATGTAGGTGATGGCCAGGGCCACGCTGGCGCCCACAGCCTCTGGTGCAAGGAGCAAGCAAGGCCCTTGTCACCCTGACCCTCATCGGCCTGGCTGCCTACAGCTGTGCGCGGCCGCTGCTGGCCTGATGACGAATAACACTGAGGTCATGCAGCTGTCACTCACAGTGAGTGGGGCCCACAGAAGTCCTCAATACCCTACAGCCTATGACGTCACCCTACACAGCAGCTAAGTCATGCAGGATCGGGTTGTGGGAGGTGGTCTGCTTCAGTGTTTTGATAGGCAGCTGGGGTGATCCTGCCGCTGGGGACCAGGCCTGCTGCTCCATGGGGTACTAGCCTGCAGCTGACAGCTAACACCACGCACCAGACTCCTGCCAGCAGCAGCGGGGGAGGAGCTGCAGGGCGGTTGTCAGGGCCAGGGCATGGCTGGGAGCCAGCTCCAGGGGGTGGGCTGGGTGTGATCGCAACCCACACACCATTCAACACTGGCTCGTCACCTGATGCTCACCCAGCTGATAACATGCCCCCAGCCCTGTCAATTTTGAACGGTAGCCTGTTGCAAGGCGGTTGCAATGCGGTTGGTTGGCCTAGTTGGCTAGACAGGGCAAGGCAGTGAGCAGCAGGGGAGCATTGCAGCCAGCCTGGCCAGCTGTAAGCGCAAGTGCTGCCAGCGCTGTCAGAGCCATATCTGGCAGTGTTCAGCCACTGGTGGTGCTGCTGCTGCCTCTTCTGCTAATGCTGCTCCTTCCCAACACTGGCTAGCTAAGACCTTTCCTCTTCAATTGCACTGCGATCAGTCCTCTTTGACCACCAGTACCATTTTTGGCCATGGCCTCATGCGTTCATTGCACATGGATGATTGTTGGGGATCTTTGTGGTCTTCGTGGGGTTCATGCTAAGGTTAGTCCGGATAGATCGTGACTCCTTTCCACTCTGTCACTCAACCACATTAATGGGCAGGATGGGCAAGTTTGCCACATGTCATGTCAGCAGCATTGCAGTAGGTACTGAAGTGTTACACATTGTACACACCCATTTGATGCGGGAAATTATGTAAGAAAGCAATGAATGGACAAAGTGCGCCTGACTGCAGTGTTGCCAGTGGGGTGATGTTGGATGTTTCAGCTACATGTAAAGTATGGCATCGTCCGCGCCACCTGCATGGTACGGTAGGAATTCGCAACTGGGCCATGACAACCCGACATAAGAGCAAACCTTACACAAGAAATCCTTCACTGACATGACTACAAGAATTGCGCCACGTGGCCAATCATGCAAAGTCAGCATGACCTACACCTGACCAGGATGCATCTACAGTACTTCTACGGAGTGCGCTTGCAGCTCTTGCAACCATGTTTGACCTACGCTGGAACCAAGTGTGACCTGGGAAAGTTTGATTATGTTTGACCTACCCTGGGACCAAACGTGACATGCAAGTGAATGTACTGCAGCCATGCAGGTCGTTGACTACAGGCATGGTAGTATGCAGGGTTATAATAATCTTAAAACCCCTCCCATAACTGCCACTACCTGAATGCTGGTGATGGTGATGCTGTTTGCCATGATAATGTGGCTGCAGCAAGATTGTCGTGATCTCATGACTGCTCGCATCACTGCCATTACGTATACGATGGTGGTGGTCACGATGGTGATGATGCTGATGCAGCGTAGCATCTGCCTGCCAGGCCCTTCAGAAGCACCTGCTGTATTCAAATGCTCCCTTCAGGAAGTCTACTGCTGCTGCTGTGGCTCAGTCGAGACACAGTGGGCAGCGCTGTAATCCAGCTTGCTGGTGAGACCGCTGCAACCCACAAATTGGGGTGTGAATGCGGCCGCGGCCCCCTGTGCAGGCAGCAGCAGCAGGAGCAGCAAGCAGGTGGCAGGGCAGGGCAGGTGAGACACGTGGGCAGCTAGACATGAACATGCAAGACCGTGTCGGGGCAAGGGGTGTTGGGGCAAGGGGGGTTGAAGCAAGGGGTGTGTCGAAACTTCCAAAGCCATTCAGTAGCCCAGTTGAAGGGCGCAGAGCCACACACTGGAGCTTGTGACTGCGGCTGGGCGTCCAGCAACATCCCTTGACACCTATTGCTACCTATGGGTGGCCGGGCTCTCACCAGGGTGGTAATACCTGCCACAGGGTGCTCACAGCTGCCACAGCTGCCAACAGCAGCATCTTTTCACACGTTCCCAGGACTATGAGGATGCTCACAGCTGCCACATGGCAGCGCTGTCAGCAAGCAGGAGACGGCGTGGTCCCCTACCAAACTTTTGGTGCCGCCAGCATCAAAACTGCTCATCCCATGTGTTGCCATACCGAGTCAAGTCATGTCATGTGAAGAGCGCGGGTCTGGTCACGCCGACCATCATGACACCGTGACAGGCATGGCACGTGTGAAGCTTTGTCAACGTCCTTGCTGCAGGAGCCATGGATGGTGTAGGCTACAGCTAGGGGCTGGGTGAGGTTGGGTCGAGGTGGAGAATGGTGTCCTCTGCCTGGGTGGGTAGGGGCCTTGTGGGAGGTGGGCTGGCAGGTGGTGGTGGTGCCCCTGCTGCTGCTGCTGCTGCTGCTGCTGCTGGCAAGTGGTGGTGGTGGTGGTGGTGGTGGCACTCGGGAGGAACTTCAGCCTCCAGGTGCAATGAAGAGGGGGTGGTGATGAGGGGGTGGGGTGGGGGGGGTGATGAGGGGGTGGCAGGGCAAGCAGCAGCAGCACGCCCTGATGGTATGTGAGCACCGGCTCGGCCCACCACACTGCCAAGCCACAGCAGCGCACGCAACGCCCTACAGCACGCCATCGCTGCCCTACACCTCCCCAGCCATCAGCTGCCTGTAGGCCCGCTTTGATTACAACGCTGAAGCACTAAGAAACAGGCTGCAGCAGCACCCAAGACCGGGTTGTCAGCACCAGCGGTGTGTCACGCCAGCGGCGCTCACCTTGACCAGCTCCTCCACCTTGTTCAGGTCGCCCGCATCCATCTTGGTCCACCAGCCCGCCGCCTTGCCCTCATCGTCCTGCGGCAGGGTAGGGGGACGGCACCAACACACAGCAGGCTCACACACACCAACACACAGACACACACACCAACACACACACCAACACACAGACACAGACACCAACACACACACCAACACACAGACACAGACACCAACACACACACCAACACACAGAGGGCTGCTGGACCCTTGAGTCAGTCTGCTATTGTTTTTCTTTAGTTCCGTGTGCTACTATGCACCAAGGCCGACAGCCTGCCTGCACTGGTGCCTGGGCCACACCGGTTCGCACTATCCTTACATCCTTCAACGACCGGGTATGAAAGGAAGCATGCGTGTCAAAGGGCGAAATGAACCTTACTTTGTAGGCCACACCGTTCCAGGTCATGTGCACACCACCCACAGGCCAAGTGAGCACCAGCTTCTAGTAGCCTAGTACCTGCTGCTGCACCCAGCAGGGGTAGTATACACGGTGCGCGAAAGAAAAAGGGGGGGCTACAGCAAATTCTCTGCAGATCCGGAGGACGCGGGTGTCCCGACTTAGGTGCTTATCTGTGTAGGAGGAGTAGGAGACACACCTGCCAGGGGCCTCCTTGGAGCTTGACAGCTGAGCCATGGTGAGGGCCAGGCTGGATGGCCTGCTGCTCAGGCGGCACGGGTTCAGCCCCTGATGTGCATGTGGCGAGGGCAGCTGTAGGGGCAGGGGTGGCGGCAGCCTGGGTGATGGGCTGGGAGGAGGCGGATGGGGCAGGCTCTTCCACAGCTGCAGCCACATGCACAACACCACACCGGGCATCCATGGAGACAAGAACATTCTGTGGGTAAAAGAGCAGCCATGACGAGTTGTGGTTAACCAACACTAATGCATAGTTGCTGTCTCATCACATTACTCATTATCACCATCATTGCCATCTTTGCATGAGCATCACCACCACCAACACAACCACCACCACCATCACACTCTGGCCATTGACAAGCTGTGTGTAACCCTCCTGTGCACAGCAGCACTGCATGCATGGGATGCGCTGGGGCCGCACCTCGCTCTGCAAACAAAGCGCTGTAGTCCAGGCCCTTCTTAGGACCCAGGGCGGCATCCAAGGAGGGCACTTGCGGGGCCTTGCTCTGCCCCTGCATGAGCTCACCATCAACAGGCACAATGGCAGGCTATGTTCCTGCATGGCGCTGTGTAGAGGCATTAAGCACACCGCAATGCATAGTGTAAGACTGCCGTGAGGTGTGGCAATGAGATGCTGCTGCTGCCGGTGACGATGACTGGCCACAAGTGGTTCACTGTGAGAGTGCACCAGTGTCTCTCTGAGTGGTGTGTGACCTTGTCCTACCTTCTATGATATCATTAACACCATCATTGCCACAACATGACTGTGCATTGAATACGGTGGAGCTAGGCAAGGCTGCAGAGCTGCAGTAGGGACCTGC
>JASKMD010000172.1:0-12821 GCA_030144725.1 Haematococcus lacustris | reverse complement strand
CATCCACCACACTTTCCCGTTCCCGTCCAGCCACACCTTCAGACAAAGCTGCCCTGGCTTGCTAATGTTGGGTGTTGCTCGCACATTGCACCCGTGTCGCCCTTAACCATGTGTGCCATCCTGTCCAGTAGAGACCGTGGCTGTGATCAAATACCAGTCTTACAAAATCTCAGTCGCTGTGAGTACACACATGATCTGTCATTTTTTACATCTCTGTCTGTATTGCTGAAGCCTGCCAGAAACTTGATGGGCTCAACGGTGAGTTTGACAAGCTGGGCGACAGTGTTGTGGATAGGTGAGGTGGACATCTGGGCCCAGGCCCAGGCCAGCCATCGGACCTACTGACCCTCATGAACGCCCCTGCAGACTCACCTAGAGCCACCTAGAGCTAAGCTGGCTGGACGAGCGCATGTGCCAGGCGAGAGCAAGACCAGCAGCTGCTGCGCCACGCACTGTGGCTACCCTGCCGAGCGCCCCACAACACACCGTGCGGTGGCATTCTAAGCATGGGGTTGACTTACAGCTTGACAAATCGCTCTGCATGTGCAAGGTGCTAGACCAGCTGGTATTCCCGAACCCTCAGCTGCTACGCCATGCACTGTGGCATCACTGCACTGCTGACATGTTGCACGATGGACGGCGTCGGACCCATGCGGAGGCCCAGGCAGTACTGCTGGAGCTACCAAATGGAGCAGTACCATAGTGCAGTGGGGCAGGGCACTTGCTAGCTGATGTTCTGCTGCGGGGCATGCACAGCCCTGAGGTAAGCCACATGCCGTACCTGGGGTACGCTGCAACCCCTCTGTGCTTGGTAGTGCCAGCAGCTAGTGGTAGCGGCCAGTGGTCATGCAGGCCTACTCTAGGGCACCTTGCTCTGACCCTGGCCTGGGCCCCCTCCTGACCCACCTCCTCCTGCAGCCGCAGCTGTCCACAGATGCCTGGCAGCTCAGCAAACACCCTCAGCTCAGTGTCCCAGGAGTAGTGGCCTGGCACACAGCTGTCCACCACCACAGTGCGGGCAGCAGCCACATCACCTGCGCGCATGCACCACCACCCATGCGCCAGCTTACTATGGGCCCCCATGCACCACTGAGCACCAGCAGCTGCAGCCCAGCTCAGCCCCACCATGCGCCAGTAAGGCCACCCCTCCCTGCCAAGTGTGCCTTGCAGGCTCCAGCCAGGACAGGGTGTGGCGGTGCAGCTGAGCTGGGCACAGTGGCCAATGCAGCAGCTGGTGTGTAGGGCGGCAGGCGGTGCCAGAACACACCCACTGCAGGACTACATGGCCTGGATGCAGTTCGTTGCGGGCGCACCTGGTAGGGTCTGACCCGCATGGCATGCTAGGTGCCATGGCCCATCCATGCTCCATGTGTGTGCCATGTGTGTGCCATGCAGGTGAGGTGCAGGAGACAGAGGGGGTGTCTGCGAAGAGCTGGGGTGTGCTCATCAGTTGGGGTGGCGCTTGCAGACTGGCTCTTGGTTTTAGTCTCCTTGGTCAGCCCCAGCTGCCTGCACACCCGGTGCACTTTGCTATCCAGCTGGATGAAATGGATCCCGCCCTGGCCCAGGGGGTGAGGGTGAAGGGGGGTGGGCAGGTGGAGGTGCGTGGGCCACCCCAGGGGCGGACCTTCCGCCAGCCACACTTTGACTGCCCAGGCACGAGTTGGGCTGGGCTGTTGGGGGGTTGCTGACACTGATCCAGCTACCACTAGCACAATTGCACCACATGGCGCATACGGCAGGGCAAGCGCAGGGTGTCCTGCAGGAGGCATGCTCCTTCATGCCCAGCAGGTGGCGGTGCTTGGCTACCTCAGCCTTCAGCTCATCCACATGCCCAGGTTGCCCATCCACACGTTGAGGTTGCAGGCCCGCAGCTCCAAGTTGTCAGCGTGGAGGGCATACCCAGCGTGGAGGCAAGGCCATGAAAGTTGGGCCAGGTCATGTCAGGCCATGAACGCCAGGGCCTGATGCAAGCAGGCTGTCAGGGGCAGGGGCAGGGGCAGGGGCAGGGGCAGGGGCAGGGGCAGGGGCAGGGGCAGGGGCAGGGGCAGGGGCAGGGGCAGGGGCAGGGGCAGGGGCAGGGGCAGGGGCAGGGGCAGGGGCAGGGGCAGGGGCAGGGGCAGGGGCAGGGGCAGGGGCAGGGGCAGGGGCAGGGGCAGGGGCAGGGGCAGGGGCAGGGGCAGGGGCAGGGGCAGGGGCAGGGGCAGGGGCAGGGGCAGGGGCAGGGGCAGGGGCAGGGGCAGGGGCAGGGGCAGGGGCAGGGGCAGGGGCAGGGGCAGGGGCAGGGGCAGGGGTAGGGGCAGGGGCAGGGGCAGGGCAGACAGCAAACACTCCATGACAGCATGGGCTCACGGTATGGCACTGCTCACAACACAGTTTTCGTCATGCGATGCCTTGGGCTGGCCCTAGTAGCTGCGCAATCACAGGCTCAAGATCTGCAAGGCGTGGATAAAGGGTGGGTTGAGGTAAAGGTAGGGTCAGGGGCTGACTCCATGTCCATGTTGCGCGATGCGCTGGTAGTCAAAGACGAGGATACAGTGGTCAGGCCGTAACCTGTATCCCTGTGGGAGCCCCTACAGCCCCTACTTCTCCACAGCAGTGAGTGACCGCTGTGTGTCCCTAACCTAGGTGAGACCCTAGGAGTCGCTATAGCCCTACCTTACGCATGACTCTCCCGCACACACATCCCCTTGTAAGGGGCAATCGAATTGGTAAACCCTTCCCCGTCACACCCCAGCAGGTGGCACTTTATATGCGTCATAACGACAGCACGCAAAGCGCAGTGCACGAGCAGCCGTAGAGGCGTTGGGCTCTTGCGTCGGGGCGCATATTGTTGTAAAAGCGAGGAGTATCAAGCGGCTTCGTTGAGGCGTAGCAAGCCAGGTCACCTACGCAGCTCGGTTTGGTAATGCCACCTCAGCTCCGCACCCGAAATGACCTTCGTCAGTCTGCTAAACGCATAGCACGGAAAACGGCTTCGGCTGCATCACACGCAGCTCAGCGTCAGGTGCGCAACGGGGCACACGTCTGGGCGCCCATGTTGACTTTGACAGCTTTACCTCCCGTAAAGCTGCTGAGCCCGGTGTGGCACTTGCTTCTCCCACAGGCATGGAGCCTGTACTCCCATGTGTTGTCCCCCATGCTGTCAACCCTTCTTCGCGTGTTGCGCTCCTTCACCAACTTGCAAGCCTCAATGGCAGCTGCAGCTGCAGTGGCAGCCGGGATGCTGGCTGCTCTCGGCCTGACATCCCTGCTACTGCTGTCACTGGCAAGGTGTGACGCAGTGCCTGCAGTACTGCCATGGGTTCTTAGGCTTAAGCCAAGATCTACACTTTCTTACCAAACACACCGCACGCACAGCGCTAGGCGAAGCTGACCATTGCGCTCTGCAGCTATGACTTGTGCAGATCAGGGCAGCGCAACAGGTAGAACTTGCCCCTGTGGGCCTCCCATCTCCTGGGCGCTGCATGGCTGAATACAGCACACCTGGCAAGCTGTGGACTTGCATGCTCCCTTGCCCGCTCCCTCCTGATCACTGCACTCTCCCAACACCTGCCTCCCATGTGCTGTCCCATGTGCTGCCATATGCCAGCAATCCAGACATGGTCCCTCCCTGGCATGCTCCCTCCCTCCCTCTGCCATCTGCCAACTACCCAGACCCAGAGCTGCTCCCTCCCTGACGAGCACAGGACCCTTGCCAGGCCAGGCTAGGCAGTGCAGCAGGCTGCAGGGCATGGCCCCACCCTCCCTACATCCATTGCTGCACCCAGGCCTCACCAGCCGCCCTGCACCTGACCCCTCCACAGCGTAGCTCAGTGTCACCCTGTGCTAGGCTGCCTGCAGGCGCTACACTGAGGTGCAGAGCAGCATAGAGCGGCCGCTGCACTTTGACTACAGTGGGCCAGTGGCCTCCGCCTGGACCTCCCTGCAGGTCTGCCAGGGGCCAGCAGCAAGCTGAGCAGGGCAGCCTGAAGCTGGACAGACAGCAGCTGGAAAGACAGGCGGTGGTAGCCCAGCCATCTTGGTCCCATTTGCACCAGCATTGCGGCCCAGCTGGTCCACTTTGGGCTGGGGCCACTGCTGCGGTCAATGCTGCAATCACCCAGCCTGCAATTCAGGGCCACTGCTGAGGTCAATGCTGCAGGGGAGGGTCAGGGGGAGGGGACAGGGGAGTGGGAGTGGGAAGGGAAGGGAAGAAAAAGGGCAAACGTAGGTTTTGAACAGGGTTTTGGTGCGGGGTGAGGGGTGGAGTCGGAGGGCAGGGTATCCAGCTCAGGCAGCCCTGCTCTACTCTACAACTTAATCTATCCCACCAGCCCTGGATGTTGCAGGTGCTCAGGCATGCTTTGATAGACTGCCCTCCTCCTTCCCTGCTTTCCATAAGTTTGCAGCCATACAAGCAGGCAGGTGGGTTGAGGGTGCGGCTAGCATCCTTTGCTCAATCCATGTACGTGAGTCAACACAGAGCAGCATGGACCTTCACATGTGAAGTACATACACGGCACCACCCCCCATCCCACCTGGTCACCCTCCCTACCCAGCGCCCGCTGCCGCTGACCCTTGCTCCCCTCCCTGGCTGTGCAGGCAGAGGCCGCCACCGGCATGACGCTGCTGGGCCTGCTGAACCCCCTGGCTTGGCTGAGCCTGGTGTCCAGGAGCCAGCCCAGCACCCCGCCCTCGCTGCCTGATCAGGCCTCCAGCTGGGATGTGGGGGGCTACCAGGCAGCTGCCCTGGCCCGGCACCAGCAGCACCAGCAGCAGTATGGGCAGCAGCAGTACCAACAGCAGCAGTACCGACAGCAGCAGCAGTATGGGCAGCAGTGGGAGCAGCAGCACCCTTACCCTGCCTCCGGCCCTCATGACTATCACACGCCGGCAAGCTCAGGCCCTGGGAGACACCACATGGGCGCTCCCCCTGGCCAGACCCAGGCCACCCCAGGCCACCCTGCCAGCGCCCTGGGTTACCACCCCCAGCATGGCCCCGGCGCCCCCACCCCATACCACCCTGGACCCCCCTCCACAGTCAGGGGGGTGGCAGGGGAGCAGCAGCCAGGCAGCGCCTGGGTGGGGGGTGCTGCTGGGCCAGGGCCAGCACAGCGGCAGCAGGGCGGCAGGACCATGGCACCGCCCACTGATACGGCTGTGGAGGTGCAAGGGGGACGGGCAGTGCCCAGTGGCCAGCAGGTCAGTGCCTGGGAGGGTGTCCAATGATTAGCTGTGATGCGGCATATGTGCTCCATACCGCTGCTGCTGCTGCTGCTGCTGCCTGTCTGTTCCCCGCGCTCCTCCAGCCCCTGCCGTATGCTGCTGACACCGCCAGGCTGTTGCTCCTGGCCACTGAGGGGATTTGCCCCTGCCCTCGCACTTGGTATTGACCACTCCAATTACCGGCAACATCAACTTCTACAACACCATGACCGCACAACAACATCAGATCCCACTCATGCAGCAACATCAACTTCTACAACACCATGACCGCACAACAACATCAGATCCCACTCATGCAGCAACATCAACTTCTACAACACCATGACCGCACAACAACATCAGATCCCACTCATGTAGTTCACTGGCGGTGAATGTGTGCTGAGAGGCAACAGCACCAGGGCATGCTGGCAGGAGGTCAGGCAGGCAGGCAGGAGGGCAGGCAAGAGGGCAGGCAGGAGGGCAGGCAGGAGGGCAGGCAGGAGGGCAGGCAGGCAAGCAGGTAGGCAAGCAGGCAGGCAGGTGAGCAGGCAGGCAGGCAGGTAAGTGGGCAGGTCAGTCATACCCCAGTCCCTGGTACTCCCTTGACCACTGCCCCTCCAGCCTGCGCTGCATGTTGTCGCTGCTCGTGGTAATGGCCGGCACCGCGGCTACCTTGCTAGCCTGGTGGAGCCCACTGTGCCGGGCTGTGGCTGCTGCCTGCAGGTCAGTGTGTGGGTCACCCTGCAGCTGCCCCCTGCACACGCTGACCTGCTGCAGCTGGCAGGCGAGCTGTGGGGCCCTGGGCCACGCCTGCTGGCCAGCGCTTCAAAGACTTACATGGCCCAGCCCCAGCCCCTGCTGCTGCGCCTGTCACGGTGCGCCACCCAGCTGAATAAGAGTGTACAGCGGGGTGCATACCAGCCATACAGCCTATGGCAGGCTGTGTGAAGGTGGGGGTGGTCCATTGGGTTCTGCCCAACAGCGTGAGGGAGGATGCGGATGAGCCTGCCTGCTGTCCCACGCCCCTGCTTGCCGCCCTTACCCACCTTGCCGGCATACCAGCCCTAGCCCTGTTTAGAGGGTATATATAGAAAGACCATGCAAAGACTGGGCTTGCTCCCAGGCCCGGTTCCCACCTGCAGGGCGCAGTAAGCAGCTCAGCTTTGCTGCCCGCTCTCCCACAAGGAAGGTGACAGTCGCAGCAGCAGGGGTTAAGGCTGGGCCATGGAGGTGTTGGAGGCGCTGGCCAGCAGGGGAAAGGGCCCGGGGCTCCACAGCTCTCCTGCCAGCTGCTCCCAGGCCCGTCCCTATGCTGCAGCTAGCAAGACTGGTTGACTGCGCAGCTGTCCTTGTAGGCACTCCATACACGACCTGCAGGGCACAGCTAGCGTTTATAGGCTTCGCTGGGAAGCTGTACTCGTAGCCGCTCCCACCCCTGCCCAGTGCACCCCTGCTGCCCGCCTCTTATCACTGCAGGCAGCTGCTGCTGGGGCCGCTGTACTGGTCAGGCCTCATGTCAGACACCAACAACGTGCGCATTAAGCTCTTTGACAGGCAAGCTGATGCACCCCTCTACCAGCCTGCTGTCAGTCACCCCCTGGGGCCCTGCACCCGCTGCCCCTCCCTGCCCCCCTTGCCTTCCATCTGCAAGCCAGGGCTACTGAGCAAAGACCTAGAGCTTAGGGCCAAGGGGACGGTCCCCCTCCAGGCTAGGGCGGCCCAACTAGTAAACGGAGCAAATAAATAAGTCCAGTCACGCTCCCTCAGGAGAGTAGTCCTTTCTTTCTTTTCTGTAGCTTTTGGCCAGTGGCTGGTCAGGTCATGTCTAGCATGGACAAAGGAGCCATGGCAGCGGAATTTAGTCATAGCAGCCAAACACTGGCTTGCGGCCGAGACCAGCACAGCAGCCTTCTCCACCCAAGGCCAGCCAGACAGCCAGAAAGTGTGCCCACCATCCTGCTGTTCCTTTCCCAACCGCCTCCCTTCCTCACCACCTGCCTGCCTGCCCCCCTTGCCACCTGCCTGCCTGCCTACCTCGTCACCTGCCTGCTTGCCTCGCCACCGCACTCCTGTAGGTACCAGGACCTGTCAGCAGCCCCTGTGGTTTCCTTCAGGGCGCTGCTGGCCTCACGCAACAGCTCTGTAGGCTCCCTGCCACCCCCTCCCGTGTACGGGGCCAGCCTCAGCGTCAAGCTGCACCTAGGTCAGTGCAGAGTCAGCCTTACCCCTCCTGCTCGGTAGCCCCATGCTGCTGCCTCCATGCTTCATGCACCTGGGTCAGCACTCAGCCCCACCCCACCATTCCTGCCCACACCGCCCGCCCCTCACCGACCTAGGCTGCTGCTTCCTGGCTACATGCGCTGTGATTGTGTGATGCATGCCATCTTTGAGAACAGGGAGATGCATGCCTGGGTTCGACGGCTCTTGGAGTAGCGCTTTCCAAGGGTTCCAAGCGCTTTGCCTGCTCGCCACACAGCATAGCAGGCGGCTACCTGCCCCCTGGCCATTTGCAGCTTGTGTGTCTGGTCAAATGGCTGGCAGGTCCATGCTGGTAGCTGCCTGGCAGCTGCATGGCACACCATGCAGCGTCCATGCTGATGCCTGCCTGCTTGTCGCTATGCTGCCTGGCCATTTGCAGGCCTGGGCCGTACCCTGCTGCACTGGCTGCAGCCCAGCTGGCCAGTGGTGCTGACACTAGGCACGGGGGCTGCCCTGCTGACCCTCACCAGCGGGGCCTGCTGCCTGGCCCTCCTGCTGCTGGCCCTGCTGCTGCACCGCCTGGGGCAACCTGCTGTGGACCACAGTGCGGGGGCCAAGGCAGTGCAAGCAGCCAATGCTGCAGCAGCCATGGCCCAGGCAGCTGCAATGGCGGCCACCGAAGCAGCACGGCAGTCGCTAGGAGCAGGGGGCGGTCCAGGCGGTGGGCGGGGTTGGCGTGAAGGGGGCAGGCGGGGACAGGCGGCTCTGGGGGCTGCTGCCCCTGCACCTCGTTTGGGGTATACCCGGCATTGGAAGGTGGAGGAGGTCAGTGAGCATGGCAGTGAAAGTGGTGATGGCGACTACACAGGCAGGTTTGAAGGTGATAGCAGCAGCAGCAGTGGCAGTTTGGGGGAGGGGAGTGGGGCAGAGGATGGGGCTGCAGCTGGACAGCAGCAGCTGGATGACAGTGATGCAAGCAGCGGGGTGGGGCCGGAGAGAGAGGATGCAGAAGCTGCGTCAGATTGGGAGCCGCCTAGGGCAGCAGTCAGGTCTGTGCAGTCGGTTGGTTCCAGGCAAGGGAAGCATGGGCATGGGCAGCACAGCAGGAGCAGCAGTGGCATTGGCCGTCGGCAGTCCAGTCAAAGTAATGGTGAAGTGGGGTCGAGGCAGCAGAGTGTAGGGAGCAGGGGCAGCAGGCGGGACAAGCATGCCGCAGCAGCGCCGTCCATGGTAGGTGTAGAGCAGGAGGACAGAGGGGCAGAGGTCTCAGGCGGACAGGGCGCTGAGGGGCCTGCATGCATTGGAACTGGGCTTGATGGGGGGACTGGGGCGGCAGCCAACGAGGATGATCCTCCCGTCCGCCTCAGCTCTGCCCCCAGCTCCGGCCCGAGCGCCCCGCAGCGACCGGCTGCCGCCGAGGAGCCTGCAACAACGAGTTTGTTTGGGGCGTTGCAGAAGGCTGTGGCCGCGGAACCAGCGGATCCGTCACCGCTTGGCTCCGACTGGGTCGAGGGCGACAACGCAGGGAACCCGCCGAGGAAGAGTCTGCGGCAACGTCGGGTGGCAGCGTGATTGTTGCAATGGAGCAATTGTTACAAAGCTTCCTCGCTGAGAGTTTTGCAGTGTTGAACCAGTTTTGCTCCGTACAGCCCTCTTGCCACACCAAAATAAAGTAATCAAAGACAGGCTGCGAGTTCATTGTTGTAAAGGTTACTGCCAATGTGCCCAATGCCCACTCGTGAATCATGTCCTCGTGGGTTGTCTTGCTCGTTTCTGGCCATAATACATACCACAAGGGATTAATGGAGCGAGAATAGAATGGAGAGTGTTGAACAGTGTTGAACAGTCGCTATCGATGTAAGACATGGTCAGTGGTCACCGCCGCCACATGTTGTGTCTGCTTGCATGACGCGCCTGACATATGGCAACGATGTTAAAAAAGATAAAAATACAGGAAATATAGGAAAAACTAGGCAAACATATGGCGACACACAAACTATCGTGCGGTCATATGTAACAGACAGAATGATGAGTACAACCTAATGTGAAGCTTGCGCCGATCAACAGTTACGCGATGATACGCATCTCCGCAGCCTCAGCTGCAGTTCAAGCAGCAATGAGCGTGCTCCAGACCATGTTGCGGCAGCCCGCGCTCTCACACCAGCGAGCCTACCTGTCCACAGTAGCTGCTTCAGACCATTTACGTCTCATTAAGCATCTGCGAGAATTGACAGGGTCGCCCATTTCAGACGTCAAGGTGGGTGTACATACGCCAGACTTGCATGGCCAGGCACTAGCAGGAGCCGTCATTTGCCATCCCGCACCTGTCGGGCCTTATGGCAGGCGTGCTTGGCAGCAGCCAATTGGGACCTAGCACAAGCGCATGAGGCGCTGCGTCTGAAAGGCGTGGAGGCAGCTGCCAAAAAGTCAACACGGCATGCTGCTGAGGGGCTGGTGGGGCTGTACTCTGCTAACCCTCACCTTGCAGGTGCATGGCTGGTCTACTCACCCTCTCATGCAGCACTTAGTCAGCCTGGGCAGTGCTGAGTCAGCCATGTCAGCTGGCTCAGCGAAAGCCACCAGCTCAATGACACAAGCCAGGCTGCACTTGCATGTTGGGCCCAGATCTAGGGCACCTACACATGCAAGCCCCCATGGGGACGCAGGCCACAGCAGGTGCTCAGCTCCTGTTCGTGACAGCCACACTCTGGCCCCAGGGCCTCCTGCAGCAGGTGCCTAGTGCATGCCATGCTGGCTGTGCGTTGCACCCTGCAGTTGCCGTGGAGGTAAACAGTGAGACAGACTTTGTGGCGCGCAATGCCCTGTTCCAGGCCCTGGTGCAGCGGGTCACCCAGGCAGCGGCGGCCCTGCTGCCCAGCAACGCACACCACAGTGGGAGCATGCAAGGGGAGGGGGCTGGCTGCAGCGCAGGGCCGGCTGTTCAGGAGCTGGATGTGGAGCAGGTGCCGCGCATGACAGACTCAGCGCATGCATGCAGCGGACTCTGGGCAGACGTTCACCCCTGACCTGCCCGGGCCGTGCCCACCCTCCCAGCTCTGGCCACCCACCCTCACCCCCACCTCATGTCCTTGTTGTCAGTGTCAGGGCAGCGGGAGGGGGAGGAGCGCCAGGGCAGCGGGAGGGGGATGAGGGCCAGGGCAGAGGGAGGGGGAGGGGGGCCATGGCAGCAGGAGGGGGAGGAGAGCCAGGGCAGCGTGAGGGGGAGGAGGTTTGAGGCACTGAGGCTACACTGTGACTCACCGTGGCGGTGCAGTGGTGCAGAGCCTGCAGCGAGCATGGCTCTGCTTGGTGGCTGGCAACAACTGCACAGCCACACCCTGCCTGGCTCGTTGTGGCTGGTTGCTAGACCCAGGCCGCCAGCAGCGAGTTGTGTCCAGGCCTGGTGTGCTGCACTGCGCTGCCGCAGCTGCTGGCCCAGCCCCTGCCAGGCTCGGGCCACACAGTGGCTGAGGAGGTGGCGGCCACAGTCGCGGTGGTGAGGGAGAACATCAGAGTACGCCGTGCTTACCGCCTCGCCTCCTCAACTGGTGCGCCAGGGGGCGGCAGCAGCAGTCTGGTGGGGGACAGACCCAGCCAGCCAGGGGGGCTCACACCCTGGCTGCCGCATGGGGAAGGAGCGGCAGCCACAGGCCGATGCTGACTCAGGCTAGGGAGGGTCCAGCCTGCTGCTGCTGTCAGGTGTGGCCCAGAGACCTTGTGTGTGTTGGTGGCAGAGTACAGCGACAGCGCCCAGTGAAGGGAGGAGGGCAAGGGGAGGGCCACACCCCCTGTGGCTCACGCAGGCTGCCTGGGCACCTACCTCCATCAAAGTGCTGCACCTGGCCTGGGCCGCATCGCCGCCTTGGTGCTGTTGGAGTCCTCGACACCTGGGCCTGAGCCGCTGGTGGGTGCACAGCCAGCCAGCCCACATGCCATCCACAGCCAGCCAGCCAGCCAGCCAGCCAGCCTGCCACAGCCAGCCAGCCACCCAGATGCCAGCCACAGCCAGCCAGCCCAGATGAGGCCAGCCAGATTTAGCAGAAGGGAGCTGGGCCTGGGTGCAGGCGGGTCAATGGAAGGTGTGGGGTGTGAGAGGATGAGCTGGGCTGTGTGAGCGGATAAGCTTGGATTGTGGCTGGGCAGGGTGGCGCACTGTGCAGGGTGGCGCAGTGCCGGGGGGCTAAGCCTAATGGCTGCAGGGGCAGTAGAGCCAGCAGGAGCTGTGGCCTGCAGAGGGGCAGGAGGTAGAGAGGCAGCAGTGAGAGTCTTGGCAGAAGCCACAGGGGCATTTGATGCCGCTGCCCACTGTGCCACTGTGTCGCAGGCCAGTGTGCCGGCAGTTGGCGAGCTGAGCAGCCAGCTGGCCATGCATGTGGCAGGTATGCGGCCCAGCTGCATCCAGCACACTTCAGCCCAGCAGGCAGGTGGGGTTGGGCTGACGGGACCAACCGCTGCAGCAGACGGGGCTGGTCAGCAAGACATGGGACGGGAAGGGGAGGGGGAGGCGGCGCTGCTGGATCAGCCCTTCCTGCTGGACCCTGCGCTCAGCGTGCGCCTTGTGCTGCAGAGGTGAGGCATTCATATTTTGGTTTTAGTTATAGTGATCACTTTGGTAGAGTTTTACTTGTTAAATGCAAAAACGCCAGCCTGGTATGGCTGCTTGTCCTTCTCCATGGCCAATTGCCTGTGGGCATTTGCTGATTTGCTCCATGGCAGCCTGCACATGAAGAGGCGCACACAAATCTAGCAGCGGTGGGCACCACCAAGGGGCCACCAGCACCTCGTCCCGCTACCGCCCTCACACAGTGGCCCTGACAGAGCCTGAAGGGGCCCTGCACACTCATCCAGCACCCAGAGCACCAGCTACAGGCACTGCTGAGCCAGGCCCTCCCTGCTGCACACCATGGGCTGTGTGCCGGCCTGGGCCTACACTACTGCTGGCTGCTCCGGTGGCATGCAGCTGCAGCCCGCCACTGCATGCCACGCATGGCCTGCATGCAGGGGGCCATGCATGCCGTGTGTCTGCCTTCCATGGCTGTGTCAGCGCCAGGCCCCACAATGCAGAGGGCTGCTGCTCGCCTGCTCAGCCTGGGTGCTGCTGCTGCTGCCATGCTGCCCCTCGTGGATGTGCGCAGGCAGGCAGAGCGGGGCGGCAGCCCACTCCATGTGGCGGCCTTCCTGCGCCTGCAGTGCGGAGAGGGCTTGCAGCAGCTGTGAACACCGTAAAGGCCTTGGCCCGTGCAGCAGTCAGCCATGCCACGTGTGACCACACACACCCCTCCAAGCAAAGTGTGAGACTGCACTGCAGTCACACAGTGCTTCCATGGCGACAGGGGGTCAACAGGCTGCAGGTTGTGTGTGTTGCTGATGTTCGCCACCACTACAGCTAAAGCTGCACAGAGGACACAGAGGACCGCCAGGGTTTGGGTGGTGGA
>JASKMD010000171.1:0-25000 GCA_030144725.1 Haematococcus lacustris | reverse complement strand
AGGGAATGGGCCCACCTGCAAAGCTGCCTGAGTGGTGGTTACCGCGGCGCGTGCTGCGCGGGCCATACTGCTCCTCGTCCTCCAGGGCCACGCTGTACTGGCGCCGCCGCACCTCGTCACCCAGCACCTCGTTGGCCTAGCCCAGCAGGCAGCACCCCCCGGTGGACAGCAGCAGCAGCAGGGAGGGAGCTGGCATGCCTGGCGGCACCACTGGCATTGCCATTGCACTGGCCAGCTGTTGAGGCCACAGACCACGATGCCCCACACAGCTGACGAGGCACAGTCATGGGCATGGGGCACGGGCCAGTGCATGGACTGTCCCCCCTCCCCCCCTCAGCCTGCCCAGCCAGCATCGCCCCCTGAGCCCAGCCCCTCACCGCATTGACACGCTGGGAGGCCTCCACTGCGCCCGCACTGCCCTGGTGCTTGTCTGGGTGCGTGGCCATCTGCACGCCATCACCACAACACATCGCTGGAGCAGCAGCAGGGGCAACAGCATCAAGAACCAGGCACAGAGACAAGGCAAGGGCGAGGCGGCAGCCGGCCAGACTCCTCTCATTCCTGAACCACCTGACTGAGTGCCCCTGCCCTCCTACCTGTTTGCTGCGGTAGGCCTTCTTGACGTCCAGGGCGCTGCAGCCACGGTCCAGGTCCAGCACCGCAAAGTGGTTCCGTGCTTCAAGGATGCGGGCGATCTCTCCGCTGCTGCCTGCCACCTTGATCACTGGCAGCTGCACCGAGTCAGCCAGCACCACCTCGTCCCCACCAACACCACCGCCGCCACGCTCCCTCTGGCCTGCCCCAGCCCCCTCCCTAGAGCCAGAGCGTCCAGCGCCTGCCTGGCTGCCTGGCCGCCCCCCTGCAGCACCTGCTGGTCTGGTAGGGGAGGGGCCGCCGGCACCTCGCCCAAACACCTGCTCCCACCAATGGCCCGGATGGGTTCTGCTGCTGGCATTCTCCTGGCTAGGGCTGCTGCTGCCAGGTGCAGAGGGTGCTTCCCGTCCAGTGGGGGAGGGACCTGTGCCACTTGACGTGGCCGGCTTGGCCTTTGAACTGCTGCCACCAGGGGCAGGGCTGTGCTCTGATGCGGGCTCAGGGGGGGATTGGGTGCTGTGAGTGGCTAAGCTGGCTAGGGCTGAGCAGCCAATGGCCAGCAACAGCCACCAGACGGTGCTCCAACTCAATCCTAGGACCATCAGCAGCCCAGCAGCTGAGTGCACTGATTGATGACTCCCAACCAAAACTCAGCTAGGTCGGGGCGTTGCGTGCCGCTGCTTCGGAGGCCGTCAGGTGCGGACCTGCTGGTGGGCTGCGATGGTGGTGCCAAAGCTACGAGCGCAGTTAGGTGCAACTCGGTGCTAAGCTATCAGCACAGATCGTGAGCGCGAGAGCAGGGTCAACCGCCAACATGTCATGCTACATTCGCGCATGGACACTCGAGCATTAAAAAACACTCCTGAAGTCAGGATGTCCCAACATGGGATTGGTAATCTTCATGCAAATACTCGCTCAATACGACACCGTTTTTGATACCGTTTGTCATGTTGGCAGCTGCGAATCAATGCGCGTCTCCTGGCAAGCGGCGCGCGAGCCTATCATTGGTGCAGGCGGTGTTGATGCCCCATCGTTGAGCAAACTCACACTCGACAATGCAACGAGGTGCGTTTTGGCCAAAAACAAAAAACGGACCCCCTTGCACAAACCGGCATGTTGTGAGCTGACCATTGTGAAATTCCAGACTTTCGAGTGTCGACTTTGTTCCTCACTCAACGACACAGCTGCTGGAAAAGAAGGCACGGAGCAGCTCGGAGCGCACTCCATGCACCTGGCGGTCGCCATACAGGAACACTTTGCCAACCCAGGTAACTATTGGTGGTGCATAGATTTTGGACAGGACTGGACCAAGGAGTCCAGGGAAGCCTTCACCTCAAAGCCAGCACTGAGCCGCCACTAGGCTAGGTGGTTCAACACACGCAGGCTTGCCAACATGGGGTTTCAGCTTGGAGAAAGACGGTGTCACCGTGTGTGTGCACTACACACGCCCCCTTCCCCCTCCCTACAGCCCCACCCCCCGCGGCCAGCAGCAACAGCCGCCCATGTGGAGCAGCAACAGCGGCCCATGCAGTGGGACTCCCCCACATAGGCAAGGGCATAGCTGAGCAGCGTGAGTTCGAGTTTGATCTAAAACCGCAGGTTGGGGTGGGCATCGACCCCGGCGTCACCCAAGCAGGGACCAGGAGTCAGGCCAGCTGGTAGCTGACCAGCTGGACCGGTGGAAGCTAAGCAAGGGCCAGGTGAAGCATGCCAGCGGCCTGAACAACTCCCGCCGTCACACCCAGTGGTAACTGAGCTCCAATCAAGCCCCACCTCCAGCACCTGGCAGCAGCAAGCTCAGCCGGCACCTCCCTGGTGGCCAACCTGAAGCATATCACCGTTGCCCAGGCCACCTGGGACGTGATGTGGGAGATGTACCTGGACCCCAAGTGGGCACGGCAGCGGCTGAGGCTGTACGGAGCCCAGGACCGGGCGCTGGAGCAGTTCTTCAAGCAGGTGAGGGTGAGTGGGTGGGTGGGAGGGAGGGGGGTAAGGAATTGAGAGGTGGTGGGTTAGTCATGAACGAAAGAGTAGTTGACTGTGCCATGCCTAACGTGGTGCCGCCATGTCAGCCACCATGTGTGTGCCTTGTATGCATGCCTGCAGCTGGAGGAGGACATGCGGAGGTGTCCATGGAGCGCCATGGGCGTGCTAAGCAGCTGGTGGTCTTCTTTGGCGCAGCTAGCATTGGCACTGGGGGAGGTTGAGGTGCTGATGCGGTGTTGCGGGCCTGCTGCAAGGTGGTGTGCAGGCCCAAGGGCGCAGGCCAGCTGCGGGGCAGGGTGGTGCTTGTGCATGAGCTCCGCACCACCCGGGTCAGCTCAGCAGTGAATGACCAGCAGCCCTATGAGGAGGAGCTGGACCATGAGCAGCCCACCAGGCATGCAGGCGCCCCCAGCAGGGCAGGTGGGCCTCCGCCTATTGCGCTCAGCCTGGAGCCAGCAGCGTGACAAGCCAGTGTGGGGCCTGATGTGGTGCGCGGTAGTGGCCCCCCTCAAGCCCCCACAGGCCCCAGTGCAGCAGCCAGGAAGCCACACCGGCAGCGGCCTCAGAGCCTGGGCACAGCACTCCCCCTCTAGCCAAGCGCAGCAAGCGCACCGAGGCTGAGCAGGCAGCTGAGCCCACCCAGCCCACCAAGGGACAGGCAAGGCAAGGGCAAGGCTGCCAAAGCCAAGCCAGCACCACAGCCAGGCAGGTGGCTGGACAGGGACTGCAATGCAGCTCTGAACATGCAGCGCATTGGGGAGAGCAGGTGGCGCCCACTGGAGCTGTGCTGGTGGCCAGACAGCAGACGAGCTCTGCCAGCCAAGGGCAAGGAGTACCCTGGCCTGGGCTACAAGCGGCTGCGAGACAAGCCACCCAAGGCCCATGCAGCAGCAGCAGCAGCAGCCTGCTGTGGCACAGTAGCGTGTGCCCCCCTTTGATGAGCTGTTGTCAGCTTACAATCAGCGCATGTTTTTCATGCCAACTCTACACAATAGCCCTCGCGGTCAGGCAATAGTGTAGGTGGTAGGCACTCATGCACCATGTCCATGTGCATTGGGTATACTCCACACAGCCCGTTAACACCATACTAGTCGGGTCACTAGTGGTCCCTAGTATTCCCGCTAGTGGCCACTACTGGTTCAGCTCAAAATGGAGGGGCTAGTGAGGGACAAGCGAGCTGCTAGTCTCAAGCTGCTGAAGGTTGTGGCGCCTGTCCGTCTGTGCCCGGCCAAGCCGTAGCTCAGCTGTCCTGCAGTGCAGCGACCCTCTGCCTGCCGGGCCACTTGCTGTGCCCGTGAGCCTCGGCCTGCCACCACGGCAGCTCTCGCAGGCACGTCAAGAGCGGGGGGTCCACTTGGTACTCGTAGGGCCGGCCTTCGCGCATGCTCTGTACGCTCGCCAGGAACAGCTCCTCACCCAACTTGTGCACCAGCTGGCCAATGTCTCGGTACTGCAGCTTGTCCGCCAGGGCCGTCGGCGCGCTCATGTTGGTCATCAGCGACTGGGCAAATGCCGCGATCCGCGGGTTTCGCCGCGAGTTGATGGCGGAGCACCACATGTTGGCCATGTGGGATCTCTCGTGCGGGCGATGCACCACGAAGGCCGTGGGGTGAACAAGGAGCGTGAGATTGCGGCCCAAAGCGGAGGCCGCGACCTGTGCAGCTCAAGCAGAGGGCGGCATCCAGGTCTCTGATAGCCGCTCTGGGAGGCTGCACAGCAGTTTGGAAGCTGAGCCAGAGCTGAGGCAGGATCAGACAGGGTGGGTGCACGGGGCAAGGTCGGTGCAGGGTGGGTGCCGAGGCCACGGGCTTTGCGGCACCGCCCCCTTCATGGAGCATGGGCACTTCCTGACATGACCCAGCCCAGTGCTTTGCTGTTTGCTGTGTGTGTATGCAACGCAAGCTGTGACCTGGCGGCCTTGACAGTGCAAGCAGATGTTTAGTCACAAGCATGATAGCAAGGTGATTGTTCTAGAGTGGCGGTGGGGATGGGACTGGACTGCCGCCTGGCTGGGGTCCTTTGATATGTTCGTTCCTAAGCCGCCGTGAGTGGCGGTGGGGTAGTAGGTTTGGAGCAGGAGGCAGTTGGAAGTGGGGCGCAAGCCTGAGGTCGATAGAATGCTCGTCTCTCACCTGCTGCTGCTTGTTCCACCCTGCAAGCAGGCATGCATGCAGGTGAGGTGGCAGTCATCTCATCAGCCAGTCAACCTGCCAGGCAGGTGAGCACCACAGGTCAATTCATGCACTTGGACACCCCACCTCCTCCATTGCGACCTTCACACCGGCCCTACAAAACAAGGAGCTTCATACCCTACTCAGCCATGTGCTCATCAGATGACTCGACTTAGTGACTTATGGCAATGAAAGAGTGTACGGGGTTCGGCAACTTTCTGTGTAGCAGCAGGCAGACCACCAGGCAAAACCGTCAGGCAAAACCGTCAGGCAGACTGTTATGCTGGCCGGGCGGCAGGGACTCACCGTAGGACCTGTACCTGGCGTCGTACCAGGGGTTCAAGAATCGGTCCACAATGTACCAGGGCTCATACAGGGGCGTGTAGGAGACCTGCGGCTCGGCAGCATGGCTCAGCCACACGACCCAGCAGTGCTCTTCACCTGGAGCTACGCCTACATACCCCGGTGCCACAGCCGCCACTGCCACCCACTACCATCATCACTGACACTACCACTGCCACCCAATGCCACTACCATCATCACCATCAGCATCACCATTACAATGACCATCACCATCATCATCTGCAGGCTGCCCTGTGGCTGTAGCCTGCCCAGCAGCTGGCTGTAGCCTGCCCAGCAGCTGGCTGTAGCCTGCCCAGCAGCTGGTGTAGCCTGCCCAGCAGCTGGCTGTGGGCCTACCTTGTAGGGCCATGAGGACTGGTACCAGGTGGGAAACAGCGTGGAGTTGTGGCCCTGGCGGTAGTTGTTCTCCTGAAAGTAGCACATGCGCCGGCCCCGCACCAGCTCCACCAGCCCCTGCTTGCCGACTGCAGCCACAGCAGCCACAGTAAAGGCCGCTCAGCTGCCATGCCCAGCACAGCCCAAACTTAGCAGCACTGGGCTACTGGCACTGTACAAGGCGGTGTCAGACGGGCACAGCGCATGGCAAAATGAGCCTAGCAGTTGTTGCTGACAGCATGGCTGCACTGGCTGGCAGAATTGGCTCAAGGCATGTTCAGACATGCAGGTGGGCTGTGCTGTCCTCTGATCTGGCACTGGCTGGCAGGGCAGGTCCAGGATCCTGGCCGCCTGCTGACTGCAGCCACCTGACACCCACCTCGCACGCTCTGTTCCGCCACCTGCCTGCCTGCCTCCAGGCTGTACTTGCGGAAGCTGCAGGGCTCAAAAGCTGGCATCACAAAGATCTGGCCTGCACGGCATGCCCTGGCCAGCTCTGCCGCCCTGTTGCACACAGCACCCAGGAATCCTACTGGGGGCAAGCACAACCGGCATGCAGCGCAGCCGTGTGCATCATGTTGAGGCCACAGTCACTTACAGCCGTGTGCACACAGCGCACTACAAAAACTACATGAAGTCCTCGATTGATTGATAGCAAGAGGAAATGCGTTATGTGGCAGTCACGACATCTCTGGACTGGACAGGTCTGGTCCAGTTAGCTCGGCCTACCTAGTGTGCCTGTCCTTACACAACTGCATCCTAGGGAACAGAGCCCTGGCTGATACCAATGCATAGTAGCATAAGTAGCCCTTCCCAGGTGTCTCACTCTGTGTCATGCTGCTCATAGTGTGTGCAGACAACACCACACAGCACAGCACAAAGCATGGAACATACTAAGCCTTAGCCTGGTGCAGCTGCCAGATTGCCCTGGAGGCAGCCACTGGCCTGCTGGTGGCTCTTTCCCGCCCACTGCCGCGCCCCAGCGGCATCATTTCCTTGGCCAAGGTGTTGCTGAGCAGGAGGTCCACGTCCACCATGGCCACCATGGGGGTGTCAGAGGCAAGGATGGCGGCATTGCGCAGGCTGTTGATGGGGTACAGCCACTTTGCGGCGCGTTCGCCCAGCAGCTCTGTCATGAGCAACAATCGCAAGGCGCAAGAGGTGGGAGACACCTCCGTCCTGCAACCAGGCATGCAGTGTGTGTGAGAGGGAGTTGCACAGATATGCTGCATCACTGCTCATAGCGCAGCAGGCAGGTCCCATCAGCTTGCTGCACTGCATGTAGTGGCATGCGTTGCACTGCAGCCCATGATGGGCAATACCTGTCGAATAGGCTTTGTGCCGCCATTAAGGTCTCGTTCAACACTGCTGCATTCTTGCTGCTGTTCAAGCCCCCACTGTCGTTCTCTAAGGGAACCCATATTGCTGCCGTCAGAGGACCAGGCCAGGAGTTGCACTGGGCTTCAAGGGTGCCGAGCCTCTGCTTGTTGGCAGTCGTGACAATGGTTAGGGGATGCAGGGATGCTGCGGGTTTGCTTGTGTTGTTGGAGGGTGTCATGTCTGACACTAGCTTGGTTGACCACAAGATGGTGTGTAGGGTCATTCTGCGGCTCATTTGAAATCCATGCAACGAGCAGCACGTTGCTCAAGTGAATATGATGCCGGTAGCTAATGCAACAACAGCGCTATGTACTTACTTGGACGCTCGCCCGTTGACAAAATCTCTGAAGTACAATGACTCCGCTGTCGCATTGCGATTGTAGCAGGATAGCAGCTGCTGGGCTTCCTCGAGCACAGCTGCGGAACTGCAGGCCAGTCCAATCAGCAAGAGCAGCGGTAAGTAACCAGGCATGTGCCTGCAAACCATTGGCTGACGTAGCTACTGGGGTTGCTCCATTTTCTTAAAAACGTTCGCCTGTCGGTTTCGCGCTTTGAGCCCCACACTGACATGAATGACTGGCATTGCACATTGACATGTATTGCACATTGACGTAGATGGATGGGGCTGCAAGACGCAGACGCGCGCGCACATAACCGAGGCGTGAAGCTGTGGAGCACGCCAGAAGATCACCTTGAACACCCAGCCTCCACATGTAGCAGGAATGAAAGTGGCAGACATCGAATGTAAGTCTGACCAGTGAGCTTTTCCACATACGGAACTTGGCATGTTGAGACCGCAGGTTGGGATCAGTGACTTCAGGGGGGAGTGCCAGGGCAAGGGCAAGGCTGTCAAAGCCAAGCCAGCACCACAGCCAGGCAGGTGGCTGGACAGGGACTGCAATGCAGCTGTGAACATGCAGCGCATTGGGGAGAGCAGGTGGCGGCCGTAGGAGCTATGCTCGTGGCCAAAGCAGACAGCTCTGCCAGCCAAGGGCAAGGAGTACCCTGGCCTGGGCTACAAGCGGTTGCGAGACAAGCCACCTACGACCCACGGCCCCTTTGATTACAATCAGTGCACAATCAACGCATGTTATTCATGCCACCTCTACACAATTCTTTACAACAGCCCTCGCGGTCAGGCAATAGTGTAGGTGGTAGGCACTCATGCACCATGTCCATGTGCATTGGGTATACTCCACACAGCCCATTTAAGTCGGGCCACTAGTGGTCCCTAGTATACCCGCCAGTAGCCCACTACTGGTCTGGCGCAAATAAAGGCCCTAGTGAGGGACAAGGGGGCTGACACCCCAGTACACAGGCATGTGGCCAGGCCCCTGGAGATGCGTCACTTGGCATGACTTGGTCACACATCAGCTGCCCTAATGACCGGGCCTAGCTAGGCTTGGTACACAGTCAGTAATTGTCTCAACAGCTTTTCGTATCATCTCGTTAGAAGTATTGATCATCTGAATGCTCAGAGGAGCTGCGTATGTGGGCCGCTGTGGGAATTGTGTGGGTGGCTACAAGGGGCTGCAGGAGGGGAGAGGGTGGGGATGAAACTGGGCCAATGCTTGCCCTGGACCTGGGTGCCAGTGCCCCAGTGCCCCAGTGCTCCTGCTGATGCTGCGCCTACTGCTGCTGCCCTTACTTCATCTTCGAAGTTGTGTTGCAGTGATGGCCATTGGTGGGCCCCCTGAGCCCGCATCAGAGCACAGCCCTGCCCCTGGTGGCAGCAGTTCAAAGGCCAGGCCGGCCACGTCAAGTGGCACAGGTCCATCCCCCACTGGACGGGAAGCACCCTCTGCACCTGGCAGCAGCAGCCCTAGCCAGGAGAATGCCAGCAGCAGAACCCATCCGGGCCATTGGTGGGAGCAGGTGTTTGGGCGAGGTGCCGGCGGCCCCTCCCCTACCAGACCAGCAGGTGCTGCAGGGGGGCGGCCAGGCAGCCAGGCAGGCGCTGGACGCTCTGGCTCTAGGGAGGGGGCTGGGGCAGGCCAGAGGGAGCGTGGCGGCGGTGGTGTTGGTGGGGACGAGGTGGTGCTGGCTGACTCGGTGCAGCTGCCAGTGATCAAGGTGGCAGGCAGCAGCGGAGATATCGCCCGCATCCTTGAAGCACGGAACCACTTTGCGGTGCTGGACCTGGATCTCTCAATCAGGCGTCGCGCGCTTGACTATGCATATCTGCTGCCTGATGAAAGCAAGGAGGTGCAGCACATTAAGGCACCTGCAGCTACAGCACGGCAGACAGCTCAGGCAGAGCTCAACGCATCAACAACAGCACTTCGGGTGGGTGGGTGTTGACAGGGGGACCATTGACGGACTACAACCCCACACCTCTGGCGTAGGGCGCAAAGCAGAAGCCCATGCATGTTAGCCGTGTGATGGAGTACATCCGCAATGCACCAGCGCGGGGATGAGCGCGTGACAGTCACTGCCCAGGGCCATACTGTGTCAGCTTGTGTCTCACCCGCAACCACCATGCCAGAGACAACCAACAGCCCATGACGCAAGCGCACAGTGGGCTTGAGTAACCACACAAGCAGCTAAGCGACGTAAGATACCGAGGGCATACCTCGTAGCGCCGCACAGTGGCTATGGCAACGATGATAAGCCGTCAAGGACTCGTCACGGTCAAGCATAGCTTACCAGGTCCAGCCTTCTGAGTTCATGTGCGTGTGTTAGGGGGCTGTTGTGACGGTTTGGCATGCCTTGCGTCTACGGGTGTTTGCAGGTGCTACTGCGCCAAGTTGGAGCGCCTAAGGTTATATCTTGTTCAGTGCAATGTAATGCAATAGATGATCCACAATGTTGCCAACCCAGCCAGCTACCTTTCACCCATCCGTCGGCATCAGTAGTTGGATCGGAAAACGGATGCGGCAATCTGGCAATGAGCCCACCTCCCCCCCATACCTAGAGGGCTATTTTAGCTTCCTCCCCCGCCTCGCCCCGCCCCGCCCCGCCCCGCCCCGCCTCGCCTCGCCTCGCCTCGCCTCGCCTCGCCTCGCCTCGCCTCGCCCCGCCCCGCCCCGCCCCGCCCCGCCCCGCCCCGCCCCGCCCCGCCCCGCCCCGCCCCGCCCCGCCCCGCCCCGCCCCGCCCCGCCCCGCCCCGCCCCGCCGATCGAACAGTGGCTATGGTGTTGGAGCAGCGACGGCGAGGCTGGGGTGTAGTGTACCCCCATCTGCCGCACGAAGCTGTTGCCCGTCCATTTTGCTCCACACCTGACCGCTCACCCCTTGAAGTGGTACTATCGTGTAGTCCTTTCGTCTTGTCGTCTTCACAGCCCTGCTCCTGCCCCTAATAGCCGTAGTAACAGCCACAACGTCCATGCCTGAGCTCATGCTACCTGCCATCATAAAGAATACAACCTATCCCCCTCGCCGCCGTATTTAACTCGTAACAACTCATCACATCGCAACAATAGTTCCAGCTTCAGCTGTGGTGGATTTCGCCACCGTCACACGCCACCGTCACACCTTCGTTGTACACCTTCGTCGAATTGTCAATTAGGTTCAACTCGGCGAAAGGTGAGTTGGTCAAGCGCGCTCATTCAACCACTACTTCAGTCTACAACCTGAGTTTTCTGCACTCGCAGGCACTACACACAATGGCATCGCCATCAATGCCGTGTGTGGCATTGTTGGTGGCGCTGCTCTCCTTATCCTTCGTAGCAGCCCAGCCCGACCTGCGCTCCTTCGTTCCTTCTACTGCCTCCTGCCCCTTCAACAACCTCACTGTCACCTCACCCAACCAGTTTGCCGCAGCCCGTTGGTGCCGCTTGGCAGAGGGTGGCGCCAACACCGCCATCACCACCGCTCCGTCCACTCCCGCAGTACAGACCTGGGGCACTCGCAACTGGGGCAATGTCTACGGTGGCGCAGACGGTGCTGGTGGTCCCTTCAACTACAGGCGCTTCCCGCTGACCACCGGCGGGCAGTGCCTCTCTAACAGCTCATGCGCCGTGTCCGTCACCAACATCCCTAACACAGGCTGTGGTGTGGACGGCCCTTCCTCCTATGGCAGCAACGCCGTCCAGACCACCCCAGTGTGCACCAGCAACAGCTTTGGCGCAACCGCGCTGAACCCCACACAGTGCAACGTGGGTGCCTATGCAGACTGGTGCCATCTGTGCTCGTGCTGTTGGGTGCTGCACACGTTGTTTTACACCTGCAGCCACTACCCAACACCAGCGTGTCTCTATCTGCTTGTGCCCTGCAGACTGCCGACAGCTGGGGCAGCGTTTCCACCCAGTGCAGGATTCCTGGTGCTGGCTGGCCCAGCTACCCTTGGACCCTGCCTCTGACCAACGCCTGCGACAACAAGGTCATCACCCTGGACCTGGTGGACAAGTCCCCGTCCCCTGCCCCGCTTGTTCCTAACTTCTCATACAACAAGGTAATGCACACAGTCAGTCATGTGAATGCTTAATGTCGTGCACTCCTTGAATTAGCCGAACCTTTCAGCTTAAGCCTCTACCTAGCTTCAGTCCATCTTCCCCTTGACCAATCAATTTCGGCCTGCACACCCTGCTGCAGGTCGGCATCCTGTACATCTTCAAGGACTACAACGACATCCTGTACCTGACCGTGTCCCTGAACGCCACCTTCCCTGCCAACCGTGGTGTCGGACCCGACCCATCAAACCCCCCCTTGTTTTTCAACTCGCTCTTCAACGGCCAGTACCTGCACGCCCAGCCCCGTGCCGACTACAACGGCACTGCCAGCGGCCCCACCGTCGGCTCGTTGTTCGTCTGGGACGCGCTGGAGAACATGCTGAGCCAGACGCAGTTCCCCCAGTACACCAACCTGCTGACCCCTGATTCGCTGAGCGGCGCTGATAACAGGCAAGCCCCCACCATCCGCATCCATTGTGCAACCCCAACTTCATTGGTGCATTGTTGACTATTGGTGCATCATGACACAGCAAATCTCACGGCTAACTCTTCAGTCCCCTACCACATGACTGCATGTTTCATCAGTCACATTGCCACCTCTGGTCTGTTCTTGTGCAGGCTGTGGTCTTGCTTCACCTACCAGATTGACCTGAAGAGTGTGTGCAACCCCAACTTGGCTGAGTACCGCTTCCTGGACTACTCGACAGGGGAACCCCAGCAGCTGCCCCAGGGCCCTGGCTGCTACCCCCGCGCTGCCCCTGCCAACCTGACCAGGCTGACTGGTCCCCAGTTCACCAAGGACCTGTCTGCTGCCCCCCAGCTGGCCATCCAGCCGCTGTTCACCGTCACCAAGTTCTCCCTGTCCTCTGGCTGCCAGGCCGCAGACTACGCCAGTGGGGTCTGTGTCCCCACCAGACTTGCAGTGTCCGGCACTCCCTCCGGCTCCCTCACCAACATCAACGTCACCAACGTGCTGAGCGCCACCACCATCACCCGTGCCAGCTCAGCTTGCGGCTGCGCAGACATGAACGTTGTGTCGCCCACAGTCTTCTCCCTGGCAGCTGGTTCAGCGTCCATGCTTGCTACCTTCAATGCCAGCAACCCCATTGGCATCTCCTCCTCCTCCAGTGGCACCACCACCTACACCAACAACTTCCATGTGAACCTGGACCCCACCAGCAATGGATACTGGCCTGCCTCCACCGTCACCATTGGCCTGAACCTGCCCCCCAGCCAGGGCGTCCTGGACCTGATGTCGCTGGGCCTGCCCCAATCCTGCTCCAGCCGTGGCTTCAACCGCCCCCCCGTGCCCCCTCCTCCCCCCTCCCCACCCTCTCCCAGCCCTGCCCCTCAGCCACCCAGCCCTGCCCCCCCGCCTCCCTCCCCCTCCCCACCCCCCCCCCTCCCCCTCCCCACCACCCTCCCCCTCCTCCTCCCCCCTCCCCTCCTGCGCCTCCCACCCTCAACACCTACTCTGCCTGGTACTTCAATGTGTCGGGCGCCATCCTGACCCAGGCCCACTGCAATGCCATCGACACGTTCCTGGCCCCCTTCCTGGTGGGCCGCACCAACAACCCCGCCCAGTACTGCACCCTGTACAGCAACCAGGACCCGCTGACGGGTGTGCTGCGCACCTCCGTGCTGCTCAAGGCCATTGCCTTTGGCCTGCCCGTGGACCGTGACTTCATGTTCTCCCTGTTTGCCCAGACCACGGTCGGTGTGGCCCTGCCCACCCCCATCAACACGGTGTCCAACAACTGGGTGGGCCTGCTGAGGACCATGGGCATCGACCGCGCAGGAGCCACCCCAGTGTGCAACCTGTTCGCCCTGTACTTCCAGGGTGACCTGGGTGGCGTTTCAGGCCGTGGCACAGACTTCCTCCAGCTGGCATCTTCATTTTTGTCTTTGACTTTTTCGCCCCCTCCTCCCCCTCCTCTTTCTCCTCCTCCGCCTCTTTCTACTCCTCCTCCCCCTCCGCCTCTGCCCGTCATCAACTTCTGGAGCAACCCTTTCTTCACTGTGGCCTTCAACGGCTCCAGCGGCAGCCTTCCCTGCGCAGCCAGCGCTGGCCACCCTGCCCTTTGCCCCCTTCATCCGCTTCCCCACACCCACTGGCAACATGGTCACCGATCCCTTCCCTGCCGTGCCCGTGGTAGTCATGGTCATGAACAGCCCCAACGCGCCCGGCGCCTGCAGCAATCCCCCTCCCCCACCATCCAGCCCCCCCTCCCCTCCTACCCCCCCCTCCCCCCCCTCGCCCAGCCCCCCTCCCTCCCCCAGCCCCCCTCCTCCCAGCCCCTCCCCCCCGCCTCCCTCACCCACGCCCCCCTCCCCTCCCCTGCCCAACTGTGCCATCCGTGTGTCGATGACCCGAGCCTCCACTGCACCCATGGGCATGGACCTGACCAGCTTTCTGCAAGTGCTGGACACGGTGTACCGGTACGCTGCTGCCGGACCCTCGCCCTTATGACATCTCCCCTGCACCCCCTGTGCAGTTCACCCCCTACCCACCCAACACTGCCACCACCTTCACCGCCGTGCTGGCCCTGACCAACGTGACCCAGCTGGCGCCCTTCTACTCGTTTGTCACCAGCAGACCTCAACTGGTGTCCTTCATCGCCTCCACTCGCGCCCCTGTGCTGAGCTGTGCGGACACCATCACCTTCTCCGACCTGTGTGGCAGCAGCACCAACCTGACCTACTCTGGCAGCAGCGCTGGGGGGGCCACCGTGCTGGCTGGCTTCAGCCCGTGCTCCCCCCCACCCCCCTTCCCACCCCCACCCCCTCTGAGCCCCCCTCCCCCTCCCCCTCCTCCCCCCTCCCCCGCCCCCCCTCCCTCCCCCTCCCCTCCTCCCTCCCCCCTTCCCCCTTCTCCCCCAACCCCCCCCTCTCCCTCCCCTGCACCCTCCCCTCCCCCTTCCCCCTCCCCTCCCCCCCCTCCCCCCCCCGCTGGCATCTTCAGCGTGCAGGTCGACCTGGACACCAACCAGTTCTCCTCCCCCGACGTGATCCCCTCAGTGCTGGACTTCTTCACCATCAGCAACACCGTTTACATGCTTTTCCGCCTGCAGCAGCTGGATTCCAACATCCTGCCCCGCAACCAACCCAGCAACGTCATCACCGGCGGCAATGTGCCATTTGGCTCGCCCGGCTTTGGCAGCATCACTGAGACCTCGGTGGGCTCGCTGCATGTCATCAGCACCATGGTGCGCAACTTCGAGGACATGGTGGGATTCTTCGTCATCACGGCCGGCATCCCCTGCGGCTCAGTGGTGACCGCCACCGGCACAGCGGGCCTGGACCCTGTGAGGACCTTCAGCTGTGGCACACCCAAGGCCCAAGCACTGTGCTGCCCCCCACCCCCCCCTGTGCGCTCCCCCTCCCCCTTCCCCCCTCCCCCCAAGTCACCCCCTCCTCCTCCTCCCCCTTCACCCTCCCCTCCCCCTCCTCCCCTCCTCCCTCCCCCTCCCCCCCGATCATCACTGTGGCGCCCTCCCCACCTGTGCCTGTGGCCTCCCCCCCTCCCCCACCCACCCAGCAGTTCGAGTTTTTCACCTCCACTCCCATCAGCATTCACCCACCCCTCAACCCCCTGGCGAGCACAATTGACATCGCAATCGAGAACCTCTGCAACAAATTCCAGTTGCAGGTGCAGCTTGCCCTCCTCAGCCTGTCGCCAATCCCACCCCAGGTCGACCAGGCCTACCTGCTGCCTAACGGCATGCGCTTCAATGGCTGCGGCGTTGTCAACCTGTCCACTTCTGGGCCGTCTCGTTTGTTCCTCAAGGCCTTCCTGAGGCTGACGACCGCCCAGCTGGACGCTCTCATGGGCGTCAATAGCTACATCCGCTCCAACGCCTTCATCCGCGGCGCCAACTTGTTCTGCGGCTCCACCATGTCCTTCAAGGCCCCCAACAATGGCGCTACCTTGTTGACCCTTGCAGCAGCAGTGGTGCCCGGCCTCAACACGCCAGGCGTCTGTGCCACCACCATTCCGTGAGCTTTGTTTCCGTATTTTGAGCTGGATGGGCCTCGCCGGCCTGGTCTGGTTGCCATGGGTAGCTGGTCTGGGTCTGCTGTCACCGCTCACATGACTTCATTGGTAGATCGGTACTTGGTTCGAATGTGCAGCCTGGCGTTGTTGTGGCTGTCTAAGATTTGAGTCTGAGATTTGTCACAACTAGCGGCTGAGTCATCGCTTCCTTATTTTTCATCGACTTGGTTATCTTTTGAGCATTGTAAAACATGCCTTGTTTCCATTCGTGGTAACCTCGCATCACCGTATCGGTTCTTCTCGGCATCTCGCATCGACCCAGGGCTCCCATCCCCAATAGCGCTAGGTGGTGAAGGGCGAGGGAGTGCAGCTAGCATGTCTGATACATGTGCTGGATGCATGCACTTGCGGCAATGCACAGCAAAACTCACCCGCTCCAGCATTGGCCCATGCCCCAAACCCACAACTGCACCTTTGCGACTACTAGTGCCGAGCCTAGCCCCCTGAACCTGCCCCCTTGCCCCCGCCCCCAACCCCGGCCGGGGCCCCGCCTTGAGCCCTGCCCTGCCCCGCCCCGCCCTGCCCGGACAGGGACTGGGACCGGGACCTGACCCGCGCTTTGTCAGGTCCCGGTCCCAGTCCCTGTCCGGGCAGGGCGGGCGTCCGGGCAGGGCAGGGCGCACAAGCCATACCACAACTCTTAAACATGTCATCAGCACTAGCACTAGAACACATGTCAGGGGGGGTACTGCGCCCGACCAAAAAATCAAACAGTTGAAAAGCGGGCCGCTGAGCGCGATAGCTGTTCTCTGATCACAGCCCCACTAAGCAGGCCAATCCCGGCACAACGCGACCAGTATTCTCAACACCCCCGCCCGCCCCGGCGCAGGTGCACATCAGCCCGAGCAGCCCGCTAGCTTCGCTTTGATGAGCTGCACTGCCTTGCGCAGAAATCGCTGTAAAACTCTTAAAGACCGGTTGGAGATTATCAGGGGTGCAACCAATGGCGGGGGTGACCAGCAGCCATGACTGGGGAGTAGCTCTTCGCCCGTCGCTCTGCAAACAGCTTAAGCACCCCGTGCGGAAGGGGGTTAGCTGCTCCTCCTAGCAGAGACTGCACCCAGGCCTTCGCCCCTGACATCAGATTGTTTCAAATGGGCAGCATCTAGCTGAGGTAGGGGGTGTCCGCCTCGAGGTTGTGGATGTAGTCACCGATGGGATGCAACAGACGGATGACCGCTCTGCACTATAGCATCACTAGCCCAACAACAGCCTGGCTGCTGCTTGTCATTGCTGCTGGTTTGCTCTGATCCTGGTCTGCACTGCAGTCCTCAAGGCCAGTGGCCCCAATGCAGTTGACAAGGCGCTAGAGGGCGGTCAGGTCCGGGACTGCACTGCAGCCTCCCAAGCAAGGGTTGGCCGGGCTGCTGCCTTTCCACTGAGCTACCAGCAGCTGGCCACGGAGCGGGCATAAGGAGGGAGGGAGGAGGATAATCAGGGAGACAGAAGCAAGGGAAGAGTCAGCCATAGCCAGCAAGGGGTAGGGTAGGCTCAGGTGGATCAGGAGGACAAGCTGCTTGAGGTGTGTGCATGACCCATGGTTAGGAGGTATAGGTGGGCTGGGAGGGGAGGGTGTGAGGGAGAGAGGGTGGGTCCTGGCAATGGTAGGGCACCAAGAAGTGTACCTGTAGGGTTTGGGCGCTGGTGGGAAAAGCCTTCTGCGGTAGCAGGGCAGCCAGCGGCAAGGTTGGTCAGGTCAGGTCAGGTCAGGTCAGGTCGGGTCAGGTCGGGTCGGGTCAGGTCAGGTCAGGTCAGGTCAGGTCAGGTCAGGTCAGGTCAGGTCAGGTCAGGTCAGGTCAGGTCAGGTCAGGTCAGGTCAGGTCAGGTCAGGTCAGGTCAGGTCAGGTCAGGTCAGGCCAGGTCAGATCAGCTTTACAGCCGCTCTCCACTTGAACTTACGCCGCTTGCATCCAAACGATCCACTTTCAGTTTCACGCGAGAGTTCACCTCCTCATAGCGCCTGTCCAAATCCCCGTTCAATGACCAGGGTCAGGGCGTCTACCAGGGTCAGGGCGTCTTCTAGGTACTTGTTTCCCACCTGTGAGCATGACAACATGGATTACTTGATTATGCAACAGTGGACAATAACACAATAGAGCTTGCATGCAGACTTTGTTGAAGGAATCTCTGCACATATGGGGCCTATTCCCAAGTTTTGTTTTTGCTCATTTGCTCGGATTCTCGGCGGTTGGGGCAGTTGTGGGTAACCTCCTCCGCCTAGTCTGCGCCTGCGCCTGCCTGCCTGCGCCTGCCTGCGCCTGCCTGGCTGGCTGAAAGCAGCGATCCCGGAGACTCACAGCAGAGTGCTTGGTTTCTGCCGCATTGCTTTGCCCGCTTTGCGGAGAATGCTAGTCCATCTAGTCCTGCTGGTGCGGAGAGTCTGACTTGCAGCCTGACTTGCACGACTACATTGCACCGCAGCTCGCATTCTGCGCACTTGCACTTGCGATGCTTACCACCATCACCCCCGACACCACCCCCGCAAACGGGAGTTCGGCGCACCTAGAGCACCTGCATCGTAGCACTACCACTAGACGAGACAGGAGGATAGTGCACTCACGTTGCATTGCACTCTGTACAAGGCGGAGAGCATAGCCAACATAAGCCTCTTACTGCAGCCAACCTTACACGTACAACCTGCCCCTAGCAGAGTTCAGTGACCTCTGGCATAACACAGCCTAGCCTAAACAGAGCATCATTTACATCAATACGATACATCTGCCAGCCAAGAGGCACACAGGCACACCACTGCCTCGTAGCATAGTCGAAGGCCTTACCCCAGATGGATGCATAGCACCCTTACCTAGCACCCTGCCACAACACTTCAACACTTCAACACAACCAGTTGGGCCTGCTCGTTGGGCGCCACGGTGGATAACGCCTTGCCCTGTGTCGCCTTTGGAACGTTGCTGCTGCAAAACCTAGATGGCCTTCGCGACCAAATATGAAATGCTCGGCGGTTGGGTCCGGCGGTTGTGTCGCCAAGGGTCGTCCATTGGCGCTGCTAAGACGCTCCCCCAGCAGCTAAAGGTGTGCAGGAGAATCGTATGGGGTCTGAACGCGCATCGCGCCAGCCACTTTTGCACACGGCCAAAAAGTGCAGCGGTTGAGAGCAAATGGAGCATTTGAAATGCTAAAAACTCAGGAATAGGCCCATGAAGAACATCTGGAACCTCTGCCAGAACTGCTCCACAACACAGGGAGGCAGCGCTGTACCATTCCAGCACTTCGTGATTCGCTAAAAAAGCAGCTCTGCTGCTGCTGCTGCTGCTGCTGCAGCTGCTGTCGTGTCCGTACGCTGTCGCTTGTGGCTTGGGCTTGCACTTTTGTGGTACATTTGTGGTTCATTTGTGGTACGTGTTCACACAGCTTTAGGACTGGCAACAATCGCCGCAAACGGCTTTGCAAGCGCTTTGTCCTTGAAACTCGTAGACCTTCAATGAGAAGCGCTTGCAGTTGCTGCAATTCTAATGGACACTAGGGCAGTGGGCCCGTCCCACATCGGACGGGCAGCAGGCAACATGTGTATGTGCGGCCTCCAGCCGCACCCCATTTATTTCACAACCAGCCCGATATACAGCCGGTCAAGCAAGCCCGCATGCAGCGAAACAAAACTATGCACGTCCAAGTCCACTTGCAATGTGTGTGTTAATGATGTTCGCATGCTTGCATAACGCCCGCTTTGCATCCTTGGCATTTGAAAAATGTGTGTGAGCATGATGTCCACTTATCACTTCTGCAGTGTTATATGTAATGGCTGGTTTATGCACCGCTGGCCTTCAAGTGTGCCATCAACACCCTAATGGAACTCCCTCCACTTCCAGCCTGCTGCCGCACCCAGTTGCATGCTCAACCTGTTGCCTCCTGCTTTAGATCATGAGGTTGCTGCCGCTGCCGCTGCCCCTGCCCCTGATGTCGCTGCTGCCGCTGCTGCCACTGCTGCCTCTGCCCCTGCTGCCCCTGCCGCCCCTGCTGCCCCTGCTGCTGCTGGCCCTGTTGCTGCTGCCCCTGCTGCCCCTGCTGCCCCTGCTGCTGCTGCCCTTGCTACTGCTGCCCCTGCTACTGCTGCCCCTGTTGCTGATGCCCTGCTGCTGCTGCCCCTGCTGCTGCTGCTCCTGCAAGTGCTGCCCCTGCTGCCCCTGCTACTGCTGCCCCTGCTGCCCCTGCCCCTGCTGCCCCTGCTGCTGCTGCCCTTGCTGCTCCTGCCCCTGCTGCTGCTGCTGCCGCTGCTGTCGCCCCTGCTTCTGCTGCCCTTGCTGCTGCCCCTGCTGCCCCTGCTGCTGCTGCCCCTGCCCCTATTGCCCCTGCCCCTGCTGCCCCTGCTGCTGCTGCCCCTGCTGCCCCTGCTGCTGCTGCCGCCGCTGCTGCCCCTGCTGCTCCTGCCCCTGCTGCTGCTGCCCTTGCTGCTGCTGCTGCCGCTGCTGCTGCCCCTGCTACTGCTGCCCTTGCTGCTGCTGCCCCTGCCGCCCCTGCCGCCGCCGCCCCTGCCGCCCCTGCCGCCGCTGTTGCTCCTGATGCTGCTGCTACCCCTGCTGCTGCTGCCCCTGCTGCTGCTGCCCCTGCTACTGCTGCCCCTGCTACTGCTGCCCCTGCTGCTGCTGCCGCTGCTGCTGCCGCTGCTGCCCCTGCTGCTCCTGCCCCTGCTGCTGCTGCCCTTGCTACTGCTGCCCTTGCTGCTGCTGCTGCCGCTGCTGCTGCCACTGCTACTGCTGCACCTGCTGCTGCTGCCGCTGCTGCTGCCCTTGCTGCTGCTGCCCCTGCTGCTGCCACTGCTGCTGCCGCCGCCGCCCCTGCCGCCACTGCCGCTGCCGCTGCTGCTGTTGCTGCTGCTCCTGATGCTGCTGCTGCCCTTGCTGCTGCTGCCCCTGCTGCTGCTGCCCTGCTACTGCTGCCCCTGCTGCCGCCCGTGCTGCTGCCCCTGCTGCCGCTGCTGCTGCCGCTGCTGCCCCTGCTGCTGCCACTGCTGCCCCTGCTGCTGCCGCTGCTGCCCCTGCTACCCCTCCCCCTGCTGTTGGTGCCCCTGCTACTGCTGCCCCTGCTGCTGCCGCTACTGCTGCCGCTGCTGCTGTTGCTCCTGATGCTGCTGCTACCCCTGCTGCTGCTGCCCCTGCTGCTGCTGCCCCTGCTACTGCTGCCCCTGCTGCTGCTGCCGCTGCTGCCCCTGCTGCTCCTGCCCCTGCTGCTGCTGCCCTTGCTGCTGCTGCTGCCGCTCCTGCTGCCTCTGCTACTGCTGCCCCTGCTGCTGCTGCCGCTGCTGCTGCCCTTGCTGCTGCTGCCCCTGCTGCTGGTGCCCCTGCTACTGCAAGCCCTGCTACTGCTGCTGCCGCTGCTGCTGCCCCTGCTGCTGTCGCCCCTGATGCCCCTGTTGCTGCTGCCCCTGCTACTGCAACCCATGCTACTGCTGCTGCCGCTGCTGCTGCCCCTGCTGCTGTCGCCCCTGATGCCCCTGCTGCTGATGCCCCTGCTGCTGCTGCCCCTGCTGCTGATGCCCCTGCTGCTGATGCCCCTGCTGCTAGCCTGGCTGCTTTTCGGGCTAGACACCTGCCATCAGGTGCATTGGGGACGTGAGGCTCCCTCGCGCTGAAGCAGAGGCTGAAAATGTTTTACCGCATAGGCAGTGCGCAAGGTTGACGTGCACGCCACGCACGACACGCCCAAGCGCCGCATCCGTGTGCATCTACATCTACGTATGAAAAACTTAAGGGTGCTGGCAGCCAGTGCGAGCGAAGGGAAACAGCTGGAGAGCAGCCGCATACGCCAGGCATTGAGGCCGGGACTGTTTGTTTGACTGGGCTGTTGGTTGACGGGCCGGCCAGACCATTCAAAACGAAACATTGCGAGTAGACGCGCTGGCATCTACATTACCAGACCCACTACTCATCTATATTTTTAAGGCCTCCAAAATTCAGAACGGCTTTCGATCTTACCGCACAGTGAGTCGCGCTCGATTTCCTCGATGTACCATGCGGTGTTGAAGTTAGGAGAGATCGCACGTTGAATCGCAGGCCATTCCGAGCACATTTTTCTTGCCCCCTTAAGTTTTTTATATGTAGATAAAGATGTCTATTTGGGAACCTTAGTCACGAGCAGGGATCAAGTTGCATTCAGAAGCCCTACAACCTTGGACATGGGAGGGCCAACTCAGTAAGATCATTTTGTCAACCTCACAGAGAGCTTACAGCCTAGTGTGGTACAAACTATGCAGATTGCTTTTGTCCCCGATTTATACAGATCTTCAATTTGACAAAGCCATTCTGAATCTAGCATGCCTATCTCACAAACGGCACCCCCTCCACAGCCCCACTCCCCCGACCGCTTTGGGCCGAGCCTGCGACCTATGCAACAGATGTTACAAGTGTAGGGCGCAGCAGTGCTCATTCCGGCCTCCGATTCCCTCGCTGCCGCGCATGAGTGGGACAGAGCTTCGCGGCAGCGCGCGGCCTCCACGGCATGCGTCAGCCACCTCAATTGTGCGATTTGATATTCAAGGCGACCCACAGCCTGAACCACGGCCTGCTTCGCGGTCTTCTGCCTGGACGGAACTGTCACACAGCCACCGCAGTAACAGAGTGCACCCTGATGACAGCAGTCCTGTGGTGCCACTAACCCCCGAGGAGCAGGCGGGCGTTGACTTGGCAGTAGGCGTAAGCACATCAGCACTTCACAGTAGCGTCAGCTCGTCGACAATGGAGATTGGTCCATGCAAGCTGCAAGCTGCAAGCTGCAAGCTGCATCTGCAAGCTGCATCTGTTGGTGTTGCTCAAGCCGGCACTACACCTCAAGACAGCGCCGAGGACATGTTATTTAAGCGCGAGAGTGTGCTGTCAGCATCTTCAGCTTTCCTTAGGCGTGTATCAATAGGTGTTGGCAGGGAGTCCATAAAAATAATTTCACAAGCTTCCAAGTCAATTGCTGGTGCTCTGGCCGATGACCCCGCTGTCCGGTAAATGACATAGCTTGCAGCTGTGCATGCTGAGGCGAACAGCTCAGCATGCTTGGCATCCTACCTTTGCAGGGACAAGTGGCTAGAGCCTGTTACCAAGGCTGAAGGTGAGGACCCGGCAGCCAGGCAGCCAGCTGGCTCACAGCACTGGACAACAGCAACCTGCGACATTTCACCGTAAGCACTGACCTGCCCACTCAGAGGAAGAGGAGCCCCCTCAGCCTCTTGCGGGCACTAAAGGCCGCAGCTTCAAGGTTATTGCAAAGCAGTACGCACAGGTGTGGTGCGCTGGCTCCATACAGGCAGCACACGCAGAGAGCCAGCAAAGTCTGGTCCACCGGCCTGCTCCCTACCCTGGCCACTCAGGCAGCTGCTGGGATGACCGCTGGTGCTGGTGCCACTGGTGCTGGTGGCTGCGCAGGGCCTGCTGTACAGCTGCTGCGCGGTGGCAGTGAACCTGCCCTTGGTGTACTGCCTGTCGCTCATCACCTGGCACCACCGCAGCCCCCCTGGCCAGCAGCCTGTCTTCACGCCCAACACCCGCACCTACCAGCTGTCCCTGATGATGCAGTGTGTGTTCCCTCTCACCCTCTACGCCCTGGTGAGCAGGCAGCAGCTCCAGGCAGCAGCCCCCATCCCCTCGGGCCCAGCAAACCATCCAGCCCCCTGTGCCCCACAGCCAGCCACTGGGTGGGGCCTGCCTCACCACAGACCAGCTGTGTTAGGCCAGAGCCAGTCCGGGCAAGGCAGCCCAACCACCTCCTCCCAACCTTCATGGCAGCGCTCTGTCTACCCTCCCACCTCACCAGAGCTTGTGCCTCATCAAAGCTATTGCCTGCCGCCTAAGATCTCCCCTGGCTGGCTCTATGCAGGTGCTGTACTGCTGCATGAAGCGCACCTTTCGCGTGCCCCGTGGCCTGCTGGTGGTGGTGGCTGTGGTCATGACGTGCAGCGTGACCACGGCTGCACTGTTCTATGTCTTCAACGTGCACTTCTGGTGGGGTGTGGGCCATGCCTCCCTCACCTTGCCTGGGGCGTGGAATGAGGTCCAGCAGGTCTTTGACGCCCTCCTGCTTTCTGCCTGGCTGCCTTCAGGTTCTATTTTGGCGATTTCTTCTACATCGCCCTGACGTGAGTGGCAGCTGTATGGGCCTGCCAGCTGCACCCACCTTCTACATTGCCCACCTGCTGCCTCATTGCAACCATGCTTCAGCGCTGCTGCTCCCTGCACATACTCGCGCCCTCAATCCCTGCCTCTCACTGGCACGGGCCTTAACCTACCGCACCTTGCTCCAACGGGGGTGTCAGCCCCCGTGTCCCTTGCTAGGGCCTCCATTTGAGCCGGACCGGTAGTGGCCACTAGCGGGAATACTAGTGGGAATACTAGTGGCCTGACTCTATTGGCTATTGTGTAGAGTTGGCATGAAAAACATGCGTATGTTGTAAGCTGATGACAGCTCAACAAAGGGAGGCACACTACTGTGCCACGGCAGGCTGCTGCGGCTGCTGCGGCTGCTGCGGCTGCTGCTGGTGGGCCTTGAGTGGCTTGTCTCGCAGCTGCTTGTAGCCCAGGCCAGGGTACACCATGCCCTTGGCTGGCAGAGCTGTCTGCTTTGGCCACCAGCACAGCTCCAACGGGCGCCACCAGCTCTCCCCAATGCTCTGCATGTTCATCTATTGCTTGTCACTTTGTTGTCAAACTAAGCTTCCCATGTGTGAGAAGGAAGAGAGAATACACCAGACAGGGGTGCCCAGACATAGAGAAGTGTCCCGGGGCTGCTTGTGAGGCAGGGGCAGAGGGTGTGCCTCTGGCCACAGCCCTGACAGCTGGCCCTGGGTGCTGCCAGCGCGTGTGCAACGCCCGGGGCCGCAACAACCAGGTGTGAGAGGAAGCATGGCTATGGTGGGATCACAGTCAGGGGGGCCAAGGTGCGCTGCACTGACGGAGGTGCGCTTTTACAGCGGCCTCTGGGCAGCCACAACTCCATCTCTGCCCCTGCCTGCCAACTGCCCTGCCCCTGCACCCGCTGCTGGCTGGCAGGTATGTGCCGCCCATGTGTGCGGTGGGCTGGTACCTGCATGACGCTGTGGACACCACCCTGCGCGACCGCCTGGACGACATGCTGTTCACGGCTGTGGTGGAGACCTTAGTGGCGGCCTCCACCATCCTATACTGCATACGTGAGACACCCTGCATGGCTGGGCGGGTGGGGCCAGGTTAGGCAGGGCGGGCCAGCCGCTGAGCGTCAAACTGTACCGAGCCGTCTGTCCTCTGCTGCTGTCTGTGTGTCATCGCCACATCGCCGGAGGGCCAATGGGCCAGTTTGCTGAACTGGCCTGATCCCAGGGCTGCTTGCCTGCGCCCAGACTCCTTGCCCTGTGGTTGGCTGCGTGTGCTGTCTGGCTGCAGTGTTGATGCCGCTGTTCTTCCTGCTCAACGCCTGGCTGCAACTGCTGTGGATGGCGCTGCTGCACCCCATCTATTACGAGCTCTCCTCAGGCTTCTTGGTGAGCTGTGGCGGCCTTGCCTGTTGCTTGCGGCTGGCAGCTGACACCAGGGCTAGCTTTCCTGCCTGTAGTCGTGAGCTACCCCTGCCTGTCTGGACTCATTCTCTCGCCTGACCTGAGTGGTTGCAGGTGCGCAAGGCGCTGCGCCGCAATGCGCTGCGGGGCCGCACCAACATCCCGTGGTTCCTGTCCATCGTGCACGCCACTGTGCACAGCGTTAGCGTCAGCGCCATCA
>JASKMD010000169.1:0-17871 GCA_030144725.1 Haematococcus lacustris | reverse complement strand
AGCAGAGCCACCCCCCCCCAGCAGGCCCATGCAACAAGTGCCCCCCATGACAAAGAAGCGCCGCCCAACCAGAGTTAACACCCACGACCACAGCACCAAGCGCCAAATTCGCATTACCAACTTCCTCTCCCCGAAGACTCCCTCCGAGCCAGGTCCCACGCCCAGCACCAACCCCCACAACAACGCCTGTATAGGCCAGACTGCCATCACAACGGAACCAACAACCACACTTGACCCCAAACCCATACCCATCCTCAGCAACCTCACAATCAGCACACTCAACACACAAGGCCTCTACACAAAGAGACAAGACGTCATAGAGCTGATTCTGGACGACAACCCAGACATTCTAGTACTCACAGAGACCAAGATAGGCAGGAAGAGCAAGATGGCCCCAAGATGGCTGCAAACAATGTTACGTGACTACACCTGGTGGCACAGCCACCACCACACCGCAGGTACCATCCTAGCTGTCAAGCGCTCTATAGCTGTGGCAACCACAGCCAAAGCAAACACCGCTGACACTGCTGGGAGACTGGTCACAGCCACCCTGCAGCCCACAAACTCCACGCCAGTCATCCTGATAGGTACCTACTGGCCATCAGGACACAGCGCAGCAGCGTCCTCAGCCCGCCTCGCCATGCAAGACACCATAACAACACTCCTAAATGCACACAGATCACACCTCCCCCTAATGATAGGAGACATGAATGCCACCTGGCGGCCCAATGACAGGAGCAGCAACACCACCTACCCGCAGGACATGGAGTACAGGGCCTTCTTGCACTCCCAGAACCTGCAGCCAGTGCAACAAGAAGATAGAAAAGCCACACACAGGCAATGGAAGGAGGCAGACGAAACAGGCCAGCCACAAAGTACTGACAGCCGCATTGATGACATCCTCACACGCAACAGCCCCGGAAAACTACGGCTGCTAGCCTGCGCAAGCAAATGGGGAGGCGGGCTCAGCGACCACCTACCCCTTACTATGGCCCTAGATATCACGTCCACTGGCCTCAACATACCTGCCATACCCACATTGCCGACCTTAAGACAGACCTGCAAAAAAGCGCTCACAACTCCAGTCAGCAAAGAAGACCAGGAGAAGTTCAAGCAAGCCTGCCAAGACACGAACAACAACATTCCACAACTCCTAGCACGCCTGCAATTGACCCTGAGACCTGCTAAAACAGCGGCACAAGCACACTATGCAGCCATCACCAACAGTTGCGCCAAATCTATCCAGCAACTAACCCACATCGATGGAACCAGTGCACCAATAGTTGTGAATGAGCTGGCCACCCATATGCACAATCTCCTGGACAAATGCCTCAAGGTGGCAATAGAAAACTGCCAAACCAAAACCCATAATGCCACAGGTCAACAATACCGGCTGCGAGGCTGCAACAAACTCAGAAGCCACAAGCGGCACACCCACCTATGGATCAAGCATGCACAGCACCACCTGAGTGACTACAAGGGAAGCACCATCACCGACGCACTAACACATGTGCCTCCCCTCCCCTCCTGCAAAGTACCTGCAGCGGCCAAGCAGACAGCACTAGACATAATACGGATGTACCACAAAGACGGTACCCCTTTCCACACTGCCCTTAAACTAGCCTACAAACACACAAAAACAGACCTACAATCCTATGACAAAGAGCAGTCAGCTATCCATGCTGACAGACACCGAGCAGCTGCCCAGAAGCTCATTCACACCAAACCACGGCTAGCAAACAAGGCCATCTTCCAACCATCGAGCAAACGCCACACCATCACAGCCCTACACGATGACAGAACTGGTGCGCTGGCAACAGACCCCACACAACTTGTCCAGGTAACTGACCGCTACTTTACGCGAACGTGGGCCGCCACAGGTAGCAAATCAGGGACATACCTACCAGAACACTGCCTGAGAAAGGCACCTTGGGAGCAGCCCAATGCCATTGACCGCTTCACAATCAAGACGGGCGCCACCCAGCGAGAAGAGCCAGACCTGGAAGGCAACAGAGCAAAGAGGGCGTGGCTTAACTCCACGATCCAGGACACCGCAACCTTCCACACATGCCTAAAACAGCTGAGCAGCGGCAAAGCACCAGAACCAGATGACATACCTAACGAACTACTGAAAATGCTACCGGACGAAATCACGACCGCCATACACGACATGTTCACAGTCCTATGGGCGACAGGCCTCACCCCCACCGGATGGAAGACTAGCAACACTGTGCTCATCTACAAAAACAAGGGGTCCGAGACTGACCTAGCCAACTACAGACCCATCGGCCTTGCCAACACCCTCTACAAACTATGGACACGTATGATCACAGTGGCACTATACGAGTATGCTGAACAACACAACGTCCTTAGTAGCTGCCAGGCAGGCTTCCGCCGGCACCAAGACACTATGACCCAGCTGCAAAGCCTCGTCATGGCCCTCGAAGACGCCAAGATAGGCCAACAAGACATCTACGCACTCATCGTAGACTTTACCTCCGCCTTTAACACCACCGATCAGGATAAGACACTCTGGATCATGTATGACCTGGGCTTTCCCACAGACGCCATCGAGGCAGTAAAAGATCTCTACACCGGAGCGAGCAGCACAGTACAGCTCACACCACAACTGAAAGGCCAACCTGTTCCTATCACACGAGGCACTATCCAAGGAGACTCTCTCTCCCCCCTACTATTCCTAATCTACATGGAGCCGCTCTTGCGATGGCTGCACGTTGGAGGCAGAGGGTATGAGCACAGCTGCCTCGATGCAACCCAGCACCAGGACAACACTCTACGACACCAAAACAAACTGAGCAGCCTAGCCTTTGCAGACGACCTCATCATTCTCACCTCGTGCCTCTCCGACCTTAAGATCCAGGCGCATAAGCTCACAGAGTTCTCCACTTGGGGAAGCCTGCAAGTGTCAGGCAGCAAAACCAAAGTAACAGGCATACTACACCAAAAGGCCAAGACAAAAGTCTATGGCACAAATGACCCTACAGCCCAGGTGGCAGCCCAGCTCCATGGCCAGATTGAGGTGCAAGGGCAGACCACTCAGTACCTCCCCCCCACCCAGCCCTTCCTGTACCTAGGTGTCAACATCACCATGACCCTCGACTGGAAGCACCAGCATAGACGCATGACTGACACCCTCCGCTCCAGGCTTGAATGCCTCCGCACATCATACGCCTCACCTCGTCAGACCCTCCACATCGTGAAGACGGCAGTGGCCACCTGCTTGGCCTATGCCTTTCCAGTGACACCCTGCTCACCCACTGACCTAGAAGCATGGGACAGCATGATAACCACAATGATGAAGCGCAGGTTTGGCCTGTGGGTCAGCGCACCTAGCGCCATGATCCGTGAAGATACAGACACCTTTGGCCTAGGATGCACCTCACTGGCAGTGGAATACAACAGCCGCTGCGTGAAGACACTATTGGAAGGACTCCAAGCGGAGGGCCGCTACGGCAAGGTCACCAGGTCCATGCTTGCCATGCAGATCACGTACCTCTCGCAGCTGCTAGCCCAAAAGCCATCTAGACATCAGACTCAGAAGGAGCTGCAGAGATGCTCTCGCACTCGCCAGCTGCTCTGCGCCCACAACAGCTCCCTGCAAGTGGCACTCCAAGGCACCACCATTGACCCCCCTCTGTTGGCACAGCTACATGCTATACACACAGCATCGGTGGCCCAACCCCTAGACAAACACCACACTAGAGTGATGCGTGCCATAGTGGGCCCCCTCATTGCACTTGGCTTCTCTGGTCCCCACCAGCTCTTAGAAATGAAAGGCACCAACATCATATCAGGCAGAGAGTTGAGGGCCCTCGCCAAACAAAGGGGCAGGAGGGCAACACACAAACACATTGGAGCCCTAAACCGCCTGCGCCTGCTGCTTCAGCTAGGGGAGGAACCCACCTCAGACCAACTGCAAGCCATCATGAACCACCGGGACATCAACCTGGACCTGGACCTCAAACACAGGCAGACGCACCACAGCATGGGAGGCCTCACAGCCTGCCAGTGGACTGACAAAAGCACATACGCACTACCGGGGTGGAACTGGCAGGTCTCAATCGCCTCCAACCAAGTCATTCGCATCACCGACCTCTTCAATAAGCCTCCCGAACAACCCACTGCTGCCCCACCACCCCACACAAACACACAACACACCGGTGCAACCACAACCGACCCACAGAACATCAACAACAAGAGGCCTGCGCCGAAACCACCCACCGGCAACAAGAGCATGGGCAGAGTAGCCCTACCTGATGCCACTGACCTCCCATTGCCACACCTGAACCCGACCCAGCTATACACCTGGAAGGAGGACCAAGCCACAAGTGGCACAGTTAGCCACAGCCAAATGATGTTGAATCAGATGTTCAGGCACAGGGAGAAGATCAAGAAGGTCTTTGGCTGGCAGATTACTAACACCACATTTGGCCTAGACCTACGCCCCAAAGCAGCAAGAAGGACACACCAAAAGCAACAATCTAAAGAGGAGGTTGATGGCACCATGCAACAGCAATACTGGGTAACATGGCACCCGTCAAGAGTTGAGAAATGGGCCCTACCCCTCTACGCCAAGAACGGCTACCACCCGCAGAGCGTAAAGCCCTACCTACGCAGCCAACTCAGGGACGACGACTGCGACTGTGAGCTATGCTGGTCACCCAACAGCAGGGAGAATGATGCAGATGCTGCAGACATGTATGTCTGTGACACATGCCAACGCACGTACCACTGGCAGTGCCTTCTTGACTGCAAATGCGCCAAGCCAAGTGAAAGACCTGGCTCAGATGACAACGCAGAATGGGAATGCCCCTCTTGCGCACCGCTAGCTCCACACGAGAAGGAGGCACGCAGAGCCGCTGCTGACGAGGAGATAGTAGAGGTCCACTGGGAACCCAGCGCGGAGGCATTCACCATGCTAAATCACCATACAGACTTCTGCGAGCACATGGAGGAGTACAAAACAGAGACGGAGGCTAGGCAATACGCACTCACAAGCACACGCAAGGACGGCGACATTAACGACGATCTGATGCGACAAAGCATGAGCGACACTGCACGTGGACAATGGCAGTCCACCCACGGCGACCCGCTACGCTCCAAAATTAGATTTGATATCCTCCCCACTAACCCGCAACTTGACATATGCCCAACTGGAAGGTGCGAAGTGTGGCTCCGACATGCAGACTTCTACCCCTGCCAACCAACCCCAGCCCCCACACAAGCCCTACCCCAACCAATCACACAGCAGGTCGTAGCCGTCTACAACACAGATGGTAAATGCGTGGGAGTCATTGCACCCGCCTGAGCAGCAAACCTGCTATCTAGATACAACGCAACACAGAAGAACGCCCCGACACCCCTAAACACCAGCTTTGCCGCAGAGCTTGCCAGCCTCTTGGCAAGGCATGGCCAAGCAACCGCTGATGCCACACACACAACCCCCACACCAATCGTCCACATCCTGAGACGACACCTGGAGATCACCAAGGAACGCTACACCACCCCTCTCCACTGCAGCCCACTCTTTGAAGAGTACTACAGCCCATGCGAAAAAGACAAACTGTTTGGCTCACTGGGCCCCCCCTTACTCTGCCAGCACCAAGGCATGTCATGGGCCCAACCCACCAAAGCAGACATCACTATGGCTGTGCGACACGCCCTACACGCAGCACAAGCCCCAACACACACACCAACCCTCACTGCCATGCTCCTGCCCAACAAAGGACGCACAAACTCTGCAACATACATGCGGTGGATTTCTGAGCACCCCCACCTGTGCACCAGTGATTCGTTTTTCAAAACGACCAAGCTGATGCTGGTCACGAAGGGTCCTGGACCATCAAATGGCTGGTTACGCGGTTGGTCACGACTGGTTACGAAAAAATAAAAAAACCTTTTACACCATTAATTAATTATATAAAAGCATTATATACAAAAACATCACCATCTCCATCAAAGCATATGTCCATCATCATCACCACCAGTTTATCACCAGCCCGCCCTTGACAGCCAGCTTACACACCATAGCGCCCCTTCTTGTTGGCAGCATCCAGCCACACCCCAATCGCCTCGTGGTATGGGAAATCTGACACACCATGTGTGACAGTGTGGAAGGCCCTGGCGTACACATTCAGGTGCTCTTCATTGAGCCTGTTGCGTGTGTCATCCTTGAGGTATGCCATGGCTGAGAACATGCGCTCCTCCTCCACTGAGCCTGGGACCATCACCATCGCGAGCTCTGCCAGCCTGCCATACTCAGAGACAAAACTCTCCAAAGCTGTCATGGGCTGCTTGCTCAAACTCTGCCACAGCTGGCTGATCCCTATGCCTGGGCTGTTTGCAGCATCACGCATGACTTCAGCAAACTGGGACTGTTGCGTGGCAAGGGTTTCACTACAGAGGAGGGGAGGGACCTCCGTGCCATCTGGCAGGCATGCTTGCTGGCAGTAGAGCTGCTTGATAGCCTCAAGACGTTCCAGGAAGTCCTCACCACTGGGTTTGGTATCCCAGTAGTTGGGGTACACAATTGCCAAGGCCTTGGCATGCCTGCCAGCCACAAAGCGGTGTCGCAGGTCTTGCACCACAGCTTGCGCTGCAGCTGTCAGCTTCTGCTTTGCAGCTGCAAAGTGGTGGAGGAGGTCGGGGGTGTGCTCAATGTCTGTCATGGGGGTCTGCCAAGCTTCAGCAGGTAAAACACTGCTGCAAACTGCGTGACGGTGGCTGAATCTTCCATTTGCTCCTTGCGTTTTGCTGCAGCTCTGTCTCGCCCAGTGGTGAGCGCAGCCTTGAAGGCTTGCACTGCTGCTGAGCTCTTCTGTTTGGCTGCAAGGTTCTGCTTGTGTCTGGCGCTGTCCTCATGCTTCTGAATGGTATGCAGATGGCTGTTTAGGACTAAGTCGCAAGCGGTACAGCGCACGCGGTACAAGTTGCCTTGCAAGCCGAAATCTACCACCAGCCACATCTCGCGGCCTTCGCACCATTCAGACTGGAATCTGTTCGTGGTGCCAGCGGGCCTATTGGCTTTCCAAACACCATCGCTGTGCCCCCGCCTTGCGCGTAACTCGGACATGGCACGAAGCCAACGCGGTTACGAAGCAACCCAGGCCAGCCAACGCAAGGGCCCGTTTGGTAACGAAAGCCGGGCCTCGAAAACCAGCTTTTGGTTCCGATCGTTACGTATTACGCAAAAAACGAATCACTGCTGTGCACCAAAATTGGCACCTTCGCACCCCATGCGCTGCAGCCAGACCCGCCGCAAGCGTGGGCTGGGAGCATACCGTACACCTGCAGCAACAAACACCACTCACTGCTCGTACTTATTCACAACTCGAGCGCAATACATCATCTGCAAGCACGGAACCCACTATGGCTCGACAGCTTGCGCGGCGCCTTGAGTCAGCTCGCTGGTAGGAAGTTCCTACCCCCCTTAAACACACGCCAACCCCCCCCACCGCCGGCCCACACAAGCTTGACAGGGGCTGGCACCTACAGGAAACTACCCCAAGATACACCAACACCCCCCACAGCCCTCCCCCCCACCTCTCACACCCCCGATACCCACTGGAGCGGCACCCACCTCCAATCAAAGGTTGGGGACTGGAAATCATGGACATACACCGATGGCAGCTGCACCACAGCACCAGGAGCAGTCCAACGCATTGGAGCAGGCATCTACCACCCCCAGGGCACACAACAACACCAAACCATCAACCCCAGTGGAGAGGGGGCTACCAACACGATCACAAGAGCCGAGCTCGCAGCCATCAAGGCAGCACTAGACCAAGGCAGCACACACACATCGCCACCGACAGCCTCACCGCCATGTTTCGAATAAGGATGGCTGTCCTCCAACCCATGCGTCTCCACCTGCACAAGCACAAGGATATCCTTACCACCATAGTACAAACAATCAAAGCTAGCCCTACCACGATACACCTCTTCAAGGTGAGAGCACACAATGGCATCATTGGCAACGAATACGCCGACCACACAGCCAAACTGGCAGCACAACATGATAACCATGACATCACCATCCCAGGTTGCAAGGATCCCTACCACGACATCCATTGGCTGCAAACTCCTGGGAAGGAGGACCACCCCCCCCGGCCACTAGGAAACCTGATGGGCAGCCTGAAAACACACATGCACACCAGACATAGACTTGGACTGGCCAACCAAGACTCCATCTACTACGAGGCATGGCAGTCTATCACCCTCATAGCGCACAAGATGAGCAACTTCCTTTGGCGCGATGGGGCCATCACCACGCCACAACAACGGTGCATAATGCGCTATAGAACTGGCACTCTCTACAATCAGAAGCACGCAGTCCGTTTTGGGCTCAGCGACAGCACAAACTGCCCACTATGCGGCCAGCCGGACAGCGCTCTACACATCCTGTCAGGTTGCACTGCTACGAACAAGCTAGTCACGCACCGCCACAATGCGGCCGGCCGCGCCATCCTCCGAGCCGTGCAGGATGGAGCCCTCGGCGCCGGCCTGGTCTTCACCGATGTCGGCGACCTGTACGAGGACAGCGACACAGCTTCTCCGATCAAAAGCAAGCTCAAACGCAGAAACCTGAGACGCGCGCTCGACATAGACCCCACCACTACAGGACGAATCACCTACCCGGACGCCGTGATTATCTCCCCAAACGGGCCCTACGAAGGACCGGCGACGAAGATCCCGCTGAGGCATAGACATGTGACCCTGATAGAAATAAAATATCGCATGGACACCGACCCAACGGAACAACTACACAAAGCGACCGCGCAGCACGCCAACTTGCTTCAAGCACTTCAACCAGGCATCAACTGTGCCTCCGCAAAACAAATCAACATCATGCTAGGAGTGGGTGGCACAATATACAAGGACCACACCCATAAGCGACTTCTAGAGCTAGGAGTAAATGACACAAACGACAACCTGCTGAAGTGGCTACACCGACATGCGATACAAACTGTACATGCACTCGTTGTAGCGAGACGGCAAGCTGAACCGCCGAAACAGCAAAGAAAGCAAACCAAACAATGGACACGAACGGCAAGGGCACCGGCTGGATGAGCTATGCGGGGGAGGGAGGATGTTGACATGGCCCCTGGGTGCGCCCGGTAGCCTGGCAACCCTCCCTCCCCACCCCCCCCGACTGTCTCCGGTGGGAGGGTAGCAAGGGCACGCCCCGAGGCTACTCTCCCCCCTTAATGCACGCCCGACCACTCCTACAATTTAGTCCCTGCGTTTGTCCCTGCGTTCTACCGACCTTGTCCGATCGGGCTGAAAATTTGATAGATAGCAGTTTTCAGAAAATAAAACAAAATTTTCAAGAAAAATATTTGGAAAAACCCAAAAGCTGCTGCACTGTGGCCCGCAACCTATCCCTGCACTTATCCCTGCACCTAAGCCCCAGGGCCGCAGCGCAGCCGCCTTTGATTTTTCAAAATATATTTTCTGAAAAATATGTTTTATTTTCTGCAAACTACCATCTATCAAACTTTCAGCCCGATCGGACAAGGTCGGTAGAACGCAGGGACAAACGCAGGGACTAAATTGTAGGAGTGACGGCGAGGGCGTAGTCTTTCTTTCTTTCTTTTGGGCTGGGCTGGGCTGGGCTGGGCTGGGCTGGGCTGGGCTGGGCTGGGCTGGGCTGGGCTGGGCTGGGCTGGGCTGGGCTGGGCTGGGCTGGGCTGGGCTGGGCTGGGCTGGGCTGGGCTGGGCTGGGCTGGGCTGGGCTGGGCTGGGCTGGGCTGGGCTGGGCTGGGCTGGGCTGGGCTGGGCTGGGCTGGGCTGGGCTGGGCTGGGCTGGGCTGGGCTGGGCTGGGCTGGGCTGGGCTGGGCTGGGCTGGGCTGGGCTGGGCTGGGCTGGGCTGGGCTGGGCTGGGCTGGGCTGGGCTGGGCTGGGCTGGGCTGGGCTGGGCTGGGCTGGGCTGGGCTGGGCTGGGCTGGGCTGGGCTGGGCTGGGCTGGGCTGGGCTGGGCTGGGCTGGGCTGGGCTGGGCTGGGCTGGGCTGGGCTGGGCTGGGCTGGGCTGGGCTGGGCTGGGCTGGGCTGGGCTGGGCTGGGCTGGGCTGGGCTGGGCTGGGCTGGGCTGGGCTGGGCTGGGCTGGGCTGGGCTGGGCTGGGCTGGGCTGGGCTGGGCTGGGCTGGGCTGGGCTGGGCTGGGCTGGGCTGGGCTGGGCTGGGCTGGGCTGGGCTGGGCTGGGCTGGGCTGGGCTGGGCTGGGCTGGGCTGGGCTGGGCTGGGCTGGGCTGGGCTGGGCTGGGCTGGGCTGGGCTGGGCTGGGCTGGGCTGGGCTGGGCTGGGCTGGGCTGGGCTGGGCTGGGCTGGGCTGGGCTGGGCTGGGCTGGGCTGGGCTGGGCTGGGCTGGGCTGGGCTGGGCTGGGCTGGGCTGGGCTGGGCTGGGCTGGGCTGGGCTGGGCTGGGCTGGGCTGGGCTGGGCTGGGCTGGGCTGGGCTGGGCTGGGCTGGGCTGGGCTGGGCTGGGCTGGGCTGGGCTGGGCTGGGCTGGGCTGGGCTGGGCTGGGCTGGGCTGGGCTGGGCTGGGCTGGGCTGGGCTGGGCTGGGCTGGGCTGGGCTGGGCTGGGCTGGGCTGGGCTGGGCTGGGCTGGGCTGGGCTGGGCTGGGCTGGGCTGGGCTGGGCTGGGCTGGGCTGGGCTGGGCTGGGCTGGGCTGGGCTGGGCTGGGCTGGGCTGGGCTGGGCTGGGCTGGGCTGGGCTGGGCTGGGCTGGGCTGGGCTGGGCTGGGCTGGGCTGGGCTGGGCTGGGCTGGGCTGGGCTGGGCTGGGCTGGGCTGGGCTGGGCTGGGCTGGGCTGGGCTGGGCTGGGCTGGGCTGGGCTGGGCTGGGCTGGGCTGGGCTGGGCTGGGCTGGGCTGGGCTGGGCTGGGCTGGGCTGGGCTGGGCTGGGCTGGGCTGGGCTGGGCTGGGCTGGGCTGGGCTGGGCTGGGCTGGGCTGGGCTGGGCTGGGCTGGGCTGGGCTGGGCTGGGCTGGGCTGGGCTGGGCTGGGCTGGGCTGGGCTGGGCTGGGCTGGGCTGGGCTGGGCTGGGCTGGGCTGGGCTGGGCTGGGCTGGGCTGGGCTGGGCTGGGCTGGGCTGGGCTGGGCTGGGCTGGGCTGGGCTGGGCTGGGCTGGGCTGGGCTGGGCTGGGCTGGGCTGGGCTGGGCTGGGCTGGGCTGGGCTGGGCTGGGCTGGGCTGGGCTGGGCTGGGCTGGGCTGGGCTGGGCTGGGCTGGGCTGGGCTGGGCTGGGCTGGGCTGGGCTGGGCTGGGCTGGGCTGGGCTGGGCTGGGCTGGGCTGGGCTGGGCTGGGCTGGGCTGGGCTGGGCTGGGCTGGGCTGGGCTGGGCTGGGCTGGGCTGGGCTGGGCTGGGCTGGGCTGGGCTGGGCTGGGCTGGGCTGGGCTGGGCTGGGCTGGGCTGGGCTGGGCTGGGCTGGGCTGGGCTGGGCTGGGCTGGGCTGGGCTGGGCTGGGCTGGGCTGGGCTGGGCTGGGCTGGGCTGGGCTGGGCTGGGCTGGGCTGGGCTGGGCTGGGCTGGGCTGGGCTGGGCTGGGCTGGGCTGGGCTGGGCTGGGCTGGGCTGGGCTGGGCTGGGCTGGGCTGGGCTGGGCTGGGCTGGGCTGGGCTGGGCTGGGCTGGGCTGGGCTGGGCTGGGCTGGGCTGGGCTGGGCTGGGCTGGGCTGGGCTGGGCTGGGCTGGGCTGGGCTGGGCTGGGCTGGGCTGGGCTGGGCTGGGCTGGGCTGGGCTGGGCTGGGCTGGGCTGGGCTGGGCTGGGCTGGGCTGGGCTGGGCTGGGCTGGGCTGGGCTGGGCTGGGCTGGGCTGGGCTGGGCTGGGCTGGGCTGGGCTGGGCTGGGCTGGGCTGGGCTGGGCTGGGCTGGGCTGGGCTGGGCTGGGCTGGGCTGGGCTGGGCTGGGCTGGGCTGGGCTGGGCTGGGCTGGGCTGGGCTGGGCTGGGCTGGGCTGGGCTGGGCTGGGCTGGGCTGGGCTGGGCTGGGCTGGGCTGGGCTGGGCTGGGCTGGGCTGGGCTGGGCTGGGCTGGGCTGGGCTGGGCTGGGCTGGGCTGGGCTGGGCTGGGCTGGGCTGGGCTGGGCTGGGCTGGGCTGGGCTGGGCTGGGCTGGGCTGGGCTGGGCTGGGCTGGGCTGGGCTGGGCTGGGCTGGGCTGGGCTGGGCTGGGCTGGGCTGGGCTGGGCTGGGCTGGGCTGGGCTGGGCTGGGCTGGGCTGGGCTGGGCTGGGCTGGGCTGGGCTGGGCTGGGCTGGGCTGGGCTGGGCTGGGCTGGGCTGGGCTGGGCTGGGCTGGGCTGGGCTGGGCTGGGCTGGGCTGGGCTGGGCTGGGCTGGGCTGGGCTGGGCTGGGCTGGGCTGGGCTGGGCTGGGCTGGGCTGGGCTGGGCTGGGCTGGGCTGGGCTGGGCTGGGCTGGGCTGGGCTGGGCTGGGCTGGGCTGGGCTGGGCTGGGCTGGGCTGGGCTGGGCTGGGCTGGGCTGGGCTGGGCTGGGCTGGGCTGGGCTGGGCTGGGCTGGGCTGGGCTGGGCTGGGCTGGGCTGGGCTGGGCTGGGCTGGGCTGGGCTGGGCTGGGCTGGGCTGGGCTGGGCTGGGCTGGGCTGGGCTGGGCTGGGCTGGGCTGGGCTGGGCTGGGCTGGGCTGGGCTGGGCTGGGCTGGGCTGGGCTGGGCTGGGCTGGGCTGGGCTGGGCTGGGCTGGGCTGGGCTGGGCTGGGCTGGGCTGGGCTGGGCTGGGCTGGGCTGGGCTGGGCTGGGCTGGGCTGGGCTGGGCTGGGCTGGGCTGGGCTGGGCTGGGCTGGGCTGGGCTGGGCTGGGCTGGGCTGGGCTGGGCTGGGCTGGGCTGGGCTGGGCTGGGCTGGGCTGGGCTGGGCTGGGCTGGGCTGGGCTGGGCTGGGCTGGGCTGGGCTGGGCTGGGCTGGGCTGGGCTGGGCTGGGCTGGGCTGGGCTGGGCTGGGCTGGGCTGGGCTGGGCTGGGCTGGGCTGGGCTGGGCTGGGCTGGGCTGGGCTGGGCTGGGCTGGGCTGGGCTGGGCTGGGCTGGGCTGGGCTGGGCTGGGCTGGGCTGGGCTGGGCTGGGCTGGGCTGGGCTGGGCTGGGCTGGGCTGGGCTGGGCTGGGCTGGGCTGGGCTGGGCTGGGCTGGGCTGGGCTGGGCTGGGCTGGGCTGGGCTGGGCTGGGCTGGGCTGGGCTGGGCTGGGCTGGGCTGGGCTGGGCTGGGCTGGGCTGGGCTGGGCTGGGCTGGGCTGGGCTGGGCTGGGCTGGGCTGGGCTGGGCTGGGCTGGGCTGGGCTGGGCTGGGCTGGGCTGGGCTGGGCTGGGCTGGGCTGGGCTGGGCTGGGCTGGGCTGGGCTGGGCTGGGCTGGGCTGGGCTGGGCTGGGCTGGGCTGGGCTGGGCTGGGCTGGGCTGGGCTGGGCTGGGCTGGGCTGGGCTGGGCTGGGCTGGGCTGGGCTGGGCTGGGCTGGGCTGGGCTGGGCTGGGCTGGGCTGGGCTGGGCTGGGCTGGGCTGGGCTGGGCTGGGCTGGGCTGGGCTGGGCTGGGCTGGGCTGGGCTGGGCTGGGCTGGGCTGGGCTGGGCTGGGCTGGGCTGGGCTGGGCTGGGCTGGGCTGGGCTGGGCTGGGCTGGGCTGGGCTGGGCTGGGCTGGGCTGGGCTGGGCTGGGCTGGGCTGGGCTGGGCTGGGCTGGGCTGGGCTGGGCTGGGCTGGGCTGGGCTGGGCTGGGCTGGGCTGGGCTGGGCTGGGCTGGGCTGGGCTGGGCTGGGCTGGGCTGGGCTGGGCTGGGCTGGGCTGGGCTGGGCTGGGCTGGGCTGGGCTGGGCTGGGCTGGGCTGGGCTGGGCTGGGCTGGGCTGGGCTGGCTGGGCTGGGCTGGGCTGGGCTGGGCTGGGCTGGGCTGGGCTGGGCTGGGCTGGGCTGGGCTGGGCTGGGCTGGGCTGGGCTGGGCTGGGCTGGGCTGGGCTGGGCTGGGCTGGGCTGGGCTGGGCTGGGCTGGGCTGGGCTGGGCTGGGCTGGGCTGGGCTGGGCTGGGCTGGGCTGGGCTGGGCTGGGCTGGGCTGGGCTGGGCTGGGCTGGGCTGGGCTGGGCTGGGCTGGGCTGGGCTGGGCTGGGCTGGGCTGGGCTGGGCTGGGCTGGGCTGGGCTGGGCTGGGCTGGGCTGGGCTGGGCTGGGCTGGGCTGGGCTGGGCTGGGCTGGGCTGGGCTGGGCTGGGCTGGGCTGGGCTGGGCTGGGCTGGGCTGGGCTGGGCTGGGCTGGGCTGGGCTGGGCTGGGCTGGGCTGGGCTGGGCTGGGCTGGGCTGGGCTGGGCTGGGCTGGGCTGGGCTGGGCTGGGCTGGGCTGGGCTGGGCTGGGCTGGGCTGGGCTGGGCTGGGCTGGGCTGGGCTGGGCTGGGCTGGGCTGGGCTGGGCTGGGCTGGGCTGGGCTGGGCTGGGCTGGGCTGGGCTGGGCTGGGCTGGGCTGGGCTGGGCTGGGCTGGGCTGGGCTGGGCTGGGCTGGGCTGGGCTGGGCTGGGCTGGGCTGGGCTGGGCTGGGCTGGGCTGGGCTGGGCTGGGCTGGGCTGGGCTGGGCTGGGCTGGGCTGGGCTGGGCTGGGCTGGGCTGGGCTGGGCTGGGCTGGGCTGGGCTGGGCTGGGCTGGGCTGGGCTGGGCTGGGCTGGGCTGGGCTGGGCTGGGCTGGGCTGGGCTGGGCTGGGCTGGGCTGGGCTGGGCTGGGCTGGGCTGGGCTGGGCTGGGCTGGGCTGGGCTGGGCTGGGCTGGGCTGGGCTGGGCTGGGCTGGGCTGGGCTGGGCTGGGCTGGGCTGGGCTGGGCTGGGCTGGGCTGGGCTGGGCTGGGCTGGGCTGGGCTGGGCTGGGCTGGGCTGGGCTGGGCTGGGCTGGGCTGGGCTGGGCTGGGCTGGGCTGGGCTGGGCTGGGCTGGGCTGGGCTGGGCTGGGCTGGGCTGGGCTGGGCTGGGCTGGGCTGGGCTGGGCTGGGCTGGGCTGGGCTGGGCTGGGCTGGGCTGGGCTGGGCTGGGCTGGGCTGGGCTGGGCTGGGCTGGGCTGGGCTGGGCTGGGCTGGGCTGGGCTGGGCTGGGCTGGGCTGGGCTGGGCTGGGCTGGGCTGGGCTGGGCTGGGCTGGGCTGGGCTGGGCTGGGCTGGGCTGGGCTGGGCTGGGCTGGGCTGGGCTGGGCTGGGCTGGGCTGGGCTGGGCTGGGCTGGGCTGGGCTGGGCTGGGCTGGGCTGGGCTGGGCTGGGCTGGGCTGGGCTGGGCTGGGCTGGGCTGGGCTGGGCTGGGCTGGGCTGGGCTGGGCTGGGCTGGGCTGGGCTGGGCTGGGCTGGGCTGGGCTGGGCTGGGCTGGGCTGGGCTGGGCTGGGCTGGGCTGGGCTGGGCTGGGCTGGGCTGGGCTGGGCTGGGCTGGGCTGGGCTGGGCTGGGCTGGGCTGGGCTGGGCTGGGCTGGGCTGGGCTGGGCTGGGCTGGGCTGGGCTGGGCTGGGCTGGGCTGGGCTGGGCTGGGCTGGGCTGGGCTGGGCTGGGCTGGGCTGGGCTGGGCTGGGCTGGGCTGGGCTGGGCTGGGCTGGGCTGGGCTGGGCTGGGCTGGGCTGGGCTGGGCTGGGCTGGGCTGGGCTGGGCTGGGCTGGGCTGGGCTGGGCTGGGCTGGGCTGGGCTGGGCTGGGCTGGGCTGGGCTGGGCTGGGCTGGGCTGGGCTGGGCTGGGCTGGGCTGGGCTGGGCTGGGCTGGGCTGGGCTGGGCTGGGCTGGGCTGGGCTGGGCTGGGCTGGGCTGGGCTGGGCTGGGCTGGGCTGGGCTGGGCTGGGCTGGGCTGGGCTGGGCTGGGCTGGGCTGGGCTGGGCTGGGCTGGGCTGGGCTGGGCTGGGCTGGGCTGGGCTGGGCTGGGCTGGGCTGGGCTGGGCTGGGCTGGGCTGGGCTGGGCTGGGCTGGGCTGGGCTGGGCTGGGCTGGGCTGGGCTGGGCTGGGCTGGGCTGGGCTGGGCTGGGCTGGGCTGGGCTGGGCTGGGCTGGGCTGGGCTGGGCTGGGCTGGGCTGGGCTGGGCTGGGCTGGGCTGGGCTGGGCTGGGCTGGGCTGGGCTGGGCTGGGCTGGGCTGGGCTGGGCTGGGCTGGGCTGGGCTGGGCTGGGCTGGGCTGGGCTGGGCTGGGCTGGGCTGGGCTGGGCTGGGCTGGGCTGGGCTGGGCTGGGCTGGGCTGGGCTGGGCTGGGCTGGGCTGGGCTGGGCTGGGCTGGGCTGGGCTGGGCTGGGCTGGGCTGGGCTGGGCTGGGCTGGGCTGGGCTGGGCTGGGCTGGGCTGGGCTGGGCTGGGCTGGGCTGGGCTGGGCTGGGCTGGGCTGGGCTGGGCTGGGCTGGGCTGGGCTGGGCTGGGCTGGGCTGGGCTGGGCTGGGCTGGGCTGGGCTGGGCTGGGCTGGGCTGGGCTGGGCTGGGCTGGGCTGGGCTGGGCTGGGCTGGGCTGGGCTGGGCTGGGCTGGGCTGGGCTGGGCTGGGCTGGGCTGGGCTGGGCTGGGCTGGGCTGGGCTGGGCTGGGCTGGGCTGGGCTGGGCTGGGCTGGGCTGGGCTGGGCTGGGCTGGGCTGGGCTGGGCTGGGCTGGGCTGGGCTGGGCTGGGCTGGGCTGGGCTGGGCTGGGCTGGGCTGGGCTGGGCTGGGCTGGGCTGGGCTGGGCTGGGCTGGGCTGGGCTGGGCTGGGCTGGGCTGGGCTGGGCTGGGCTGGGCTGGGCTGGGCTGGGCTGGGCTGGGCTGGGCTGGGCTGGGCTGGGCTGGGCTGGGCTGGGCTGGGCTGGGCTGGGCTGGGCTGGGCTGGGCTGGGCTGGGCTGGGCTGGGCTGGGCTGGGCTGGGCTGGGCTGGGCTGGGCTGGGCTGGGCTGGGCTGGGCTGGGCTGGGCTGGGCTGGGCTGGGCTGGGCTGGGCTGGGCTGGGCTGGGCTGGGCTGGGCTGGGCTGGGCTGGGCTGGGCTGGGCTGGGCTGGGCTGGGCTGGGCTGGGCTGGGCTGGGCTGGGCTGGGCTGGGCTGGGCTGGGCTGGGCTGGGCTGGGCTGGGCTGGGCTGGGCTGGGCTGGGCTGGGCTGGGCTGGGCTGGGCTGCAACACAAGGGAGGCAACAGTGGGAACGTTGTGGGAGGTGATGAAATGGGTGGTGATGGTGGTGGTGGTGGTGGTGGTGGTGATGGTGGTGGTGGTGGTGGTGGTGGTGGTGGTGGTGGTGGTGGTGAGGGGGACTGGGAGGGGGTGGTGAACATGGGGGTACTAGGCGTGATTGTAGGACCTGCAGCAACCGGGTGTGGTAGCGGTTAGGCTGGATACTAAGGGCTATGCTGCGCAATGCTAGCTCCTTCTAAGCTCTTACCTTGATCCTAAGCTCTTACCATGGTCCTTCTGGCCTCTTGGCTGCTCACAACACGTTGCACCTGCCTTGCGTTGGTGCATCAATGCTTGCGATTCATTGCGGAGAATCGTTGCGAGGAAACTGGCCGCGAGGCTAGCTGCGATGCTGGCTGCGATGCTGGCTGCGAGGCTGGCTGCGAAACTGGCTGCGAGGCTGGCTGCGAGGAAAATGGCTGCGAGGCTGGCTGCGAGGTGAGATCCTCGCACCGAGCTGCCTCGCAGGTATGCTTCTGCGCTGCTGGACCAGCTGTGTGGCCGCGAGGTTGTGTGGCCGCGAGTATGTGGCTGCGAGTATGGGCTAGATGTGGCTGCGAGTATGGGTAACCTCGTGCGATGCCATCGCTACAATACCGGCTACACGATGATGCGACTAAGGCACGGGTGTTGCACGGATGCCTTGAATGCAAGTGAGGTGGTCATTCCGTGCAAGGCAAGCCGCGAAATCTTCGAAGTGCTTAAAGGCATTGTGCGACTCCGTAGTGCATTCCGTAGTGTGTTTTTTGAATGTT
>JASKMD010000168.1:0-150000 GCA_030144725.1 Haematococcus lacustris | reverse complement strand
CATCACGTGGAATGTCAGGAAGGGTGACTATTACTACCTGTTTTCCTCACCGCGTCCATGGTCTTGAGCTGGAAAGGCATGGTGGCGCGACCCTCAGGCGCCCGCGCTCGCCGCAACTGCACATCCCTTGCCCGGGCGGCCTCTCTCAGCTGCTGCTCTGTTGCATCCAGCTCCAGACTCAGCTGGCTGATGGCCTGCAACCAGGTGGGCAGGCTAGGGCAGACTTGCTCCACCCTGTGAGCCCAACTTGGTCTACCCTTACCTCCTCTGACCTCCCTAAGGCCTACCTGGCCACACCGGCAGCAGGCTATGGCGGGCCTGTCTCACCCTGCAAGCACAGCCTAGCCTCCCTCAACCACCTGCCATGAGTGCAGCGGCTGGTCAGAGACAACTGGCTGTCTCTGTCAGGCCATGTCTGCTGCTCATTATGGCTGAGCCATGATTAAGGTAGATGGACAGGGACAGGCCAGCTGCTACTGCTGCTGCTGCTCCAAGGCCCTCTGCTCAACACACATTGCCAAAGGGAATAGATACACTTGCTTTTGCCTCGAGCATCTGCCCAGCATGGTGCACACCTCATAACAGAAATGCCAGGTGGCTGTCAACGCCTGCTCTTCTGCAACCTACGGTGCTAGAGACCCTGGCAGCGCACCTCCCAAGCCCTGCCCACTTTCCTCCTACATGCCATCACCCTCTCCTTCCGCCCCCACCTCCCTCATCACCCACCAGCGCAGCTGCCACTGCAGCTGCCACCAGCGCAGCTGCCACCCACCCACTAGCTCTGCCGCGCATCGGGCTGCCTCCCTCACCACTCACCAGCTCGCTGTCCCTCCGAGTGGACATGGGCAGGGGCAGGTCCGGGCTGAGGGCCGGCTCCCTGACGCGCGTCCCTCCTCCATTCAGCCGGTACCATAGGCCCTTAAGGTACGCACCCGTCTGCTTCACCAGGTCAACCAGCTCCGTCTCCCGGGCCTTGCGCAGTGCAGGCTTAATGCGCATGGCCACAAACTGAGCGGGGCAGGGCAGGGCAGGGCGGAACACATGGGGTCATGCTGTGTCATGTAATGGTATGCCAGACTAGAAATGGGTAAGGGGGCACGGCCTTGGAGAAACAGATGTCAGTAGATCAGCCAGGATATGCATAGCATTGGGAGTGCAGAGATGAAGTGTGGACGCAAGGCAGGGTTGTTATCCTGTGCAAAAGCAGCATGGATGCACACGGGTGATATGTAAGATCCGGGTAGTGTTTGAGATTCTAGAGTGAGGCACGTGTGTTTGGAAAGGGGCAGACGCAGGCAAGATGGGGACATGGAGGGCATAGGTAGGGTCAAAGGCAGGTACAGGCAGGCAGCAGCACAGACAGCACTGCCACTGCCTGCTTTGCTGTCCCCTGCCAACCCTGCACTCCTTGCATCAGGGGTAGCCAACTGGTTTGACAGTGTTGGGGCTGTCGTGGGATGCGCACCTGCTCTGCCACCTTCTCTGCCTGCCCCAGCTTCTCAATGCCACTAGCCAGCTGCTGCGCAGCTTCCTGCCCCGCGGAGGGGAGCAGCAAGCTGCTGGCAGCTGGACCTTGGCCCGCCCCGCTGGCGCTGCCCATGGCAGCCCCAGGTGATAAGCTCCCCGTCTGTGGGCTGGCTGCTGTGGGCAGTCCAGCCAGACTGGCTGCGATGGCTGGGGTAGCCGGGTTGGGGCCGGAGTCCTGGATGGCAGCATTGGGTAGGCTGCTCCTTAGGTAGCGGGCATTGCGCTGGTCTAGGGCCATCATGGCGGCTGCCTCACTGCATTCCACACAGGCACAGGAGCAGGAGCTGTCAGACTACAGGCAGTCGGAAAGCTGGAAAGCTGGTCGACTGGCAAGCTGGCAGGCAGGATGGTAAGCATGTGAACAAGCGGGCAAGAAGGCTGGGGCTGGTCTGCAGCATCGTGTGGTTGGGCAGTAATGGCCCAGGCCCTGATGAAAGCATACTGGGAGGGGTATGCAGGGCATACGTGGGGAAGGGCAGGTGTGGCAACTCCATAGCCAAGCGTTCACGCAGCTCCATGGCATAGCGGCGGGCTGTGTCCCGCACCACCTGCTCCACTTCCAGCGCTCCACTTCCACCTGTGGTGCTGCTGCTGTTGTTGCTGCTGCTTTTGCTGCTGCTGGTGGAAGCAGCGGGCAGGATGGAGGCCAGGCCTGATGGAAGCGTGCGAAGTCCAACCTGGAGCAGAGCAGGGGCAAAGCAGGGTGGGGTGGGCCTCAGCTAAAAGGGAGAGCTGGGCTGGGCTGGGCTGGGCTGGGCTGGGCTGGGCTGGGCTGGGCTGGGCTGGGCTGGGCTGGGCTGGGCTGGGCTGGGCTGGCACACCCCTTCTGACCTTAAGCTGCTCTGCTGTCAGCAGCATCTCTGACACAATCTCCACTGCTTCTTTACGCCTCTCTTGCTCCTCAAGCTCCAGGTCCTTGATGACGGACTCGTCCATGTCTGTCATCCAGCAGCCACATGGTGCACAAAGAATCATTGCAGTAACCCCATGCACAGCTTTTGACGAAGCAAGGGCCTTGCCAATACCTATGTGTCACGACCTCTGCCTTGGCTGCTATACCCCCAAATCCTGACCCAGCTGCCATCAGCCTAGCAATGCAGCTGCTGTGGACACACACACTGTAAGACATGTCCGTTGCAACACCTTCTGTGATGCTCTGAGTGGCTGGCGTGTAGACAGGGGAGGGCAGGCGTAGGAGGAACTTTGCACGAACAAAATTTCTGTAGAGCGCTCGCAGCTCTATCAGGGAGTTGAGACGTGCCCTGCGAGATGCTGCTCTGGCAAGAGCATCGACGTGCCCCGCCCAGGCAGTAGTAGGCGTGGTGACGGAGCTGCGCATTACGCGGTGCAACAGGGATAGAATACAGTTCAACCCAATTGGCACTTGTTGCTGCGTGTACGTGATCCGCACCTCGCTGCAGATGCGGTCAGTGCCCAGCGGTCAGTACCAAGGTCACGGTCTTGCGAGGTACGGAACCCTCTGACACACGGCGATGCTGGCAATTGCCTGCGCACGCGTCCAACCCTGTCGTCGTCGCATCAACGACTTGGACAAGCTGTAGCCTTTCAGCGGCAATCACCTGGTCTGCAGCTGCGTCCGCGGCAGCGCTAATGATTCCCGCGGAGCTCTTACTCCAACGGGCACGTCGCGCCAGGCTTGCGCCCCGCGCGCGTGCTGTGCTAAACTTTCCATCGCTAGGCTAGACGGTGGTGCAGTTCAAAGCGTCGATGTGCCTGTTCATAAAGTTCTTTCATCGTCATGCCACTTTACATTCAATTTTCATGTATGCGTGCCAGTAATGCAAGATCACATTAGTGCGTAACTAGATGTCGGCCTAGCAGCCTATGATCGGCCTAGCAGCCTAACGGCTGACGGCTTAAGCGGTGTAAGCCACATCATCAGATGTAATACACGCTCAAACTTTGTATTTACATGTAGCTTCTGCATGCTAGCTGGCGAGGCCGAGGCCCTGGCGCGGGGCAGCTCGAGACCGAAGCCAGCGGCCACGGAGCGTAGCGACGTCCATGCGAGGGGCATGAGACAGTCGAGGGGTGTAGGACAAGCAAGCGCTTAAAGATTGAATGGAGAAGTTGTGAGGCAAATGATAGCAGGCATGACTTTCGAACTGTAGGGTGCGCAACCAACGACTTTAACGTTTGCAAGAACAAGCCCCATTCACACCACCGAACATGACCGTTCCAACTTGAGAAGCAAAGAAAGTAGGTAAGAGAGGAAGTCCCCAACCTACTGCCAACACAATGATTGCAGGCTCGCCAAGCAAGGTTGACTCATGACCAAGTAACCTCGATTGTTGAGCTGCAAATCCAAGCGTCAGGTGTGTGTCTCGTCAGCTCTGTTATACAACGGTGACAGTGATAAACAGAGGTTACCGATAGGTAGGGCTGCCGCGCCGACGCTCAGGGCTACGGCTGCGGCGCCTGTCCCGCATGGGGCTGCGGCTACGCCTCCTATCCCTCATGGGGCTGCGGCTGCGGCTCCTGCGCCTCTCCCCATATGCTGCTGCTGCAGGTGCCGCTGAGTACACAGGGGCGGCAACTGCAGGAGCTGGCATGCTGTATGACGGCGCACCACCGTAGCCACCACCACCGTAGCCACCACCACCGCCACCATAGCCACCACCACCGCCACCAAAGCGGCCTCCACCACCGCCACCCCCATAGCCGCCACCACCACCACCAAAGCGACCACCACCACCACCTCCATAGCGAGAGCTGCCACCACCAAAGCTGCGGGCTGAACCAGCCAGCTGCTCCAGTTCAGGGGGCACATGCTGACCAGCTTCAGCCATCACCTACAATCGACACCAGTAACAGCAAGATTGCCATGATGCAGGCCCATGCACACCCATGACCATGATACACCCTCGTGCCAACTGTGGCTCTTGGGTCAGCCCAGGACCAACGCTACACTAACAACGAGGGACACATGGTGCGTGTGATGCCGGTCAGCAGCAGACATATGCAGGCCCAGACTGCAGCGCACCGTGGCCAGTTCGCGGGCATGCTTGCCATCCTCAAATGTCAGGAAGGTGTAGCTCTCCCCTGTAGCACCAGCACGCCCTGTGCGCCCAATGCGGTGAATGTAGTCCTCCACGCCTGCAGGTCATGAGCATGCGCAGTCTGCTATGCAGGGATACAGAGATGAATGCATGACCAGCACAGGGTCAAACATGTCTTATTGTAAGCACTCATCCAACTCATTTTTCAGGGTCTACAGGCATATGCAACAAGCCTGAACAAGACTGGTGTCAACTCTGCAAGCTCACCAGTGGGGAAGTCATAGTTGACCACCGCCGCCACATGTGGGATATCCAGGCCACGTGCCGCCACATCAGTGGCAATCAGCACTGGGGTCTGGCCTGACTTGAAAGCAGCCAGGACATAGTCACGCTCTTGCTGCCGCTTGTCACCGTGGATGGCAGCAGCCCTGAAGTCACGGCTGATGCTGTGCGCCAGCTGGTCGCACATGCGCTTGGTGGTGCAGAACACGATGATGCGTGTTCCACCTGGCTTGGAGCGCAGGATGCGCTGCAGCTCAGGCAGCTTCTCATGGCTGCTGCCCATCACCTGCAGGCCATGCACAGCAGGGTGCTACATCTTGAACATGCACAACTGCATTGCTATGAAACTATCCACATGCATAGCAGGGCAGCTGTCTCCTCTTTGCACAAGATAAGAACAGCTCAGCCTCAGCATGCCAGGTGGGAGTGGCCGGCAGCGAGCAGCTTCTTACACCCAGTGAAGCTCAGCTACTACAGCAACGCGAACTGCTTGCCTCCACGCCTGCCTGGAGGCCTGACCTTGACATACTGCGTGATGCTCTTGTTGGCCACAAGCTTCTCCTCCACCCCGCCAATAAAAATGTGCACAGTCTGGTTGGTCACGAACTGGGATGCAATCTGCTTGACCTCCCGGGGCCAGGTGGCAGAGAAGAACAGTGTCTGGCGCTGGCGAGGGATGGTGCGTACAATCTTTTGAATCTGCACAGGACGCGAGCAATGCAAGATGAGGACACACCAGGTTGTGCAGATGACAAAAAGAGTCTGTGCCAAGCAGCAGACAGCATTCATGCCGCAAAAGTTCAACATGCAGCATCCATAAACCATTGACACGTCATGGCATGTACTTGCTGCCTCCAAGCACCTCACCTGTGGCTCAAAACCCATGTCCAACATGCGGTCTGCCTCATCCAGCACAAGGTAGCTGACATTGCCCAAGCGGACCTACGACAGGTGAGGCATGCAGTAAGGCGAAGGAAAAGAAAATGACGGTGATGACAATAGTGACACTTTGGCTCTACGTAAATCACCGACACAGACAGGACCTGACTGCTAGGTTCACAGTAGACTGATTGGCTGCGCCATTCATCGTTCATTGCCTAAATTAGCGAGCACTTAAGTCAGTGAGCTGAAAGCCGACAGCATGCCTCACCTGACCACCTTCAAGGAAGTCGTTCAAGCGACCAGGCGTACAGATAGCCTATGACAACACAAGACACAAACTCACTACACCCACGTGCCTTGGTGTTGCCATACTGACAAGTGGTGCACCCATACATGCAAACACAGACTGGATGACCCAAACATGCACACATACACCTATACCCGCACACAGGCCACTCACATTCAACCCCCCCCCCCTCCCATACACCCCCCCCCCCCCCCCTTCCCCCACCCCATACCCACGATGTGAACACCCATGGAGATATCCCGCAGCTGAGGACCCTTGGGGGCTCCACCGTACAAGCAGCTGCATCACAAGCAGCGGGGGTGGTGCCTAGCTGTGTGTAGCACTGACGGTCCCAGGATGCAGATTGTCAGTGCAGAATGACCCCTAGGGGACATAACTCTGTAGCAGCCTTGCAGCAACTTCACAGCTCACATTGTGCCACTGCAGTAATTGATCAAGCAATATAAACCATGCATGGCAAGGCAACAGTCACAATGCCACAATGGTGATGCCCTCACCCGTCATTTCACATGCGCACCCTATACACTGCTACTTCATAAAAGCCTACAGCTGACACAGCTGAGCTGCTGTGTGCTTGCAAGGAGCCCCTGCTAGGCAGGGGCTGTACTGGGACTCGAGCCAGCCATTGGCATATTGGATGCTCAGGGCAAGGTACCCGTTGCATTCCACGCTAGCTTCCAACAACAGCCTGGTCCTGGCTGGTCAACACTAGCCCACGCCGTAGCACACACCAGGCAGTGCCAGCACAGCACAGCACACACACAGGCAGCCCAGGAAGGGCAACCAGCATGGGCACCAGCTGTACTGACCTGGTGTGGCCTTGCACGGCTTGGTGAGAAGGGGCCCTCGCGCCCGGGCCGGTATGCCTTGTGGCACGCAAGCTGGTGGATCACTGTCCAATGCAACAGCCTTACGACTTCAAAGAAGAAGGAAGAGGTAAGAAGCCTGGTAGGCCAGCTGCGCTCTGAGAACTTAGCGGTTGACGGGCCTGCTCCCAGTGTGACAAACACCAGCACAGGAGAGAAGGGTGGGATAGATCAGGCCAAAAGCTCCTTGTCAGGCGCTTCTGGACTGATCTATCACACTCTTCTCTCTTGTGCTGGCGTTCTGCCACACTGGGAGCAGGCCCATATCTGAGAAGATAAGGGGCATTGTCATCGTGCTGGGCAATGCCCCATATCTTGCGACCTCTGCTCGAGGCTTAGCCGCTTGCATTCCTGGTCACTGGTCGTGATGATCAGCAGGGGCAATGCCTTGGACCGGGTGCTTCATGCTCCATGCTCCGACTCACGTGTTGCGGATGCCACTGGACCGCCCAAACTTATCAGCCTCAGCCTTGATCTGCACTGCCAGCTCACGAGTGGGGGCAAGGACAAGCAGCGTGGGACCTGCTCGAGGGTCTTTTCGGGACTCCTTGATGTGCAGCATGCCTGGAAGAAGGAAGCCGCATGTTTTGCCACTGCCAGTCTTTGCAATGGCCACTAAATCACGGCCAGACATAGCCACAGGCCAGGCTGCAGCCTGAATGGGCGTAGGGCAGGGGAATCCAGCGTGCCGAATCTGCAAAACACAAACAGCGTCCGCTGAAAAGATGTCACGGCAAGACCGCTCAGCCTTAACTGCAAGGTCAGCTCGTTCACTTACCTCTTCCATGATATCCGGGGGAAAGCCCACGCTTTCAAAGGTTTGCAGGGCCTCAGGGACATTGTCGCCCTCCACGCGGAGGTCGTGCTTGCGGGCATACTCAGCGGGCGGCAGGAACCCGGCAGAGTTCTTGGAATGCACCTCGCGAACGACTCCTGGCATGCTAGAGCCAGTTCCCCCTGGTGCGCTGCCATATCCTCCTCCTCCTCCTCCTCCACCTCCACCACCCCCGTAGCCGCCGCCTCCACCACCGTAGCTGCTGCCGTTCGTGTAGGAGGAGGGTTGCTGCAGCAGGCAAAGTGATTTGGGGGTAAGATCAGAGTCTTGAGCTTGGTCCAGTCTGCGCATTTTGACATTCAACACGCACCCTGTAGTCATCATAGCCACCAGATGGAGGCCCAGCAGCAGGGGCAGAAGCAGGGCGCTGGTAGGTTGTCACGTTCGTCGATGGGTTCCAGTAGTACCGCAGGTTGGAAGCCGGGTCGTGCAGCGCCTGCGAAGCAAAGAATAAGCCAGGCCGATGAAAAACAGCCCAAATGGCTGGCACGCTGATGCAGTTGCTTCACGCCTGACCTGCCAGGGCGGAGGCAGGCCAGGATCGTCCACGCGTACAGGACCACTCATTTTGCCACAAGTGGAGGTACAGAGAGTTTTGGCTAGGAAAGCATGACCATGAGCTGACGGTTGCACGGTTGTTGCTGAGTTGTGGCTGCCAATCTTACAAAGCAGTGAAGCATCACTATAGAGTGCAAACCATTGTGTGCGAATAGCTTGAAATAGACTAGCGAAATCGGTGGCCAAAAACATCCACGGATAGGCAAACGCCAGAGGCAGAGTATACTATTGCACTGCCATTTGTAGCAGTAAGTCAATAATGATAGTTGTTTGCGAATTGAATAGATTCCTAGGTTTTCCATGACCATTTCGTGTATTGCTTGCATGGTGGGAAAGAGTCGTCTTTGCCCTGTTGCCATTCGTGAGAAGTAGCATAGGTCAGCTCACAGTGAAGCAAGTATGCAAAACCGTGGGCTTCGAGACGGCAGAAACCTGCTCGCGTGCTAGCGCTTTCCCTTCTCACTACGCTGTTAAGGATGGATCCCGCGAGTGAGTGCACAAAGTGGCACAAGTGCAACATGTCCGCTGCTCGAGCCGCGTGCCCGCCCTGTGCCGCTTCGCAGTTCCTTACTACAATACTGATGCTGGTAACAAGATGATGTTGGCAACCTGCGTTCAAAGTAAGCGCGCTTCGCAGCACGTGCTGCAAGTCGGGCTCTCAGTGGCTGGCTCAGTGGTGGTTGTGCTTTCTGCCACACTGGTTCAGGCTCTCCCTTGCGGTACAGCATCATGCACTCCACTGCTCCCCGGCTTCAAGACAGTGATGGTAGAGGATTGGGCCCCTTTGGAGTATACAAGACAGACACCGCTCATCGTAAAACGATGGAGTCCACATCTCGAGGTAGTCATTTGCCCCCGCTCTAAATGCTTGTCCACCTACAAAGCAGGCAGCCAGCTTGTTGTCAGCACACCTCGAGACTGCCTCCAAGCATCCCAGGCTGCGTGCCTGTGAGGTTCTTTTCATTGCCCGAGGTGCACTGCATGGCCACTGGCACCTGCACGCAGACAGCCGGGTGTTCTATGCAGCATCTTTCAACAGTGCAACTCCCCGAATATCCCGGCCATGGTCTTCGCCTGTGGTGGACGCTTTCTATGACGTGGAAAGGTGCGCTGAGCAGCACCATCAGGCTAGCAGGGTATCAGGCCCAGGCATGGAAGCGTCTCAATCCCCCGCATGCGGCTCGCCAGTGCCAGTGACCACTATGGCAGCCTGTAGCATTGCCCTGGGAGCCCACCCAGCCCATGTGACCAAGAAATCCACCCACTGCTTCCACCCGCCCCAGCAAAGCTTGGTATCACAGCTGTCTCGTGCTGGCCACAAGGCAATACATGGTGCATGTGGCTTAAAACGAAGATTTGAACATGGTACCCACCTGCTTGAACCCACCCACTGTGGCACCTGATTCCCAGCACATGATTGAGAAACAGTGCAACTGAAGCCCCTGCTCTGCGCAATAACAAACCAAAGGTGCCAAGGTCGGCAAAGCAGCCTGAGCTATTGACATGCCGGATGCTAGTCTCAGCTGCTCTCCACACTGCCTTCTGGGTCATGGGTTGAAATTGAGGCTGTGTCCGGGGGGCGGCCCTGCCCCCTCCTTCAGGACCCCTGCTACTGCTGCTGACATGTAGGCTCAAGGATGCCCATCCCTCCACCCTGAGCCGCGCCCTGGCCTGGACACCCAGGAAGGTGCGGAGCTGTGAGCAGCTGCAGCTGTAGGGTTCCGTGTTGTCTGGGCTGTAGTAGTATCGCCAGATATGCGGTCTGGGCTGTAGTAGTATACTCGGCGGGCTCAGAGTCACACCAAGTTCACACCACGTTCCAAAATATCTTTGTACAGCAGGCCCAGCCCGTTCACAACGCTATGCAGGAACGTAACCTGCTGCCGTGCCTGTTGATTGTGGGTGGTCAGCTCCAGGGATTGCAACCCTGGCATGAAACTCTTAGCAATCCCAAGCAAGCATGCACCCCGTGGCAGCTGCCTAACCCACAGGGCTTGTTCACAGGCACCAAGGGTCTACCCGCCAAACACAAACAATTGAAGAGTGCAGGATCATGCCAGATCAGCTGAGCACATTGTGCAAGCGACCACGCGTGGAGTAGGTGGATGCCTTGCGATCAATGCGTGATATACTCGAGCCCTCATAAGCCGTTGACACGGTCTACACACCCCTGACTGCCACCTAGCTCCTTACGAGAAAGACATGCAAGCACAAAGCACCTGCTGATGTGGCCGGTCCATTGTGGCTGACAAGTCTCAGCGAAGGTCACAGAAGGCCCTTCCCAGAGCTACCCACATGCCTGGCAGAAGGGTGAAGGGACAGGTCGTGAATTAGATGCTTGCCAGCTGATAACATGGCTTGTGAGTGGCTGTCAGTAGCAGGACGTCAGCAAGGTAGGCATAGAAGAAAGTCAGTGGAGTGAGAGACCTGGGTGCAGCAGAGCAGCAGCAACTGCCTGCACAAGCAGATGCAGATGCCTTGCCTTATCAAGGCCCTGGCTGCTGGGCTCACCTGGAGTCGGCTTCTGGTGCCGGCTGTGCTACACATCAGGGTTCAAGGGCAGGCAGGCTAGGTCCTGGGTCACAGCTGTGTGTGGTGTCGCCCCTTGCAGTACTCCGTCATGACTGCCAAGTTCAAACGCTTCCACGATCCTCCTGCAGGCCAGGTGAGGTGACGTGGGCTGAGCCAGGCTGAGGTGGCAAGGACCGGGATGAGGTGGGCAGGGCTGAGCTGCTGAGCTTTATCAGACGGGCTGTAAGGGTCCGGGGGGAAAGGAAGCCTTGGAGCCTTGGGAGGCCACGAGGCTAGGCTGCTCCTGATCTGCTGCGTGCTCCCTTGAGGGTCCTGCACTGCTGTGTAGCCATGCCCACCTGGGCCAGACCCCTGCCCTGGTGATGATGCGAGCTAGCATAAAATGACCTGGGGGGGAAACGCCCACGACACCCCTTCATACCCCCTCCGCAACCCCTCCACACTCCACCACACACCCTCCACACACCCTCCACACACCCCTACCGCTGCTCAGGGCAGTGACGTAATGTACGACCTTGACCGTGGCACCAAAGCCACCCTGCACACGGCTATGCTCCAGTCGCCGATCGCTTATCGCAACGTGGGCGCGCAGCCTGTGGGCCCCAGCGTGATGAAACCTGGGTCGGCAGCAGGGCGCAGCAGGGAGGAGCGGTGGGCACACATGGGGCCAGGCACCTATGACACGCGGTTGCCACATGAGGTACAGACCTCCACCTGCTTGGACACAAGGTGGGCCGGGCGGAGGCCATGCAACCGTGCAGCCTGGGCTAGGGCGCTGTTCCAACACTCCACAAAGAGCTGGGTACTGCACAAGGATCTCGCGCTTCACAAACGCTCTGACACAACCTCAGGTCCCTTCAGATTGATAGCAGCGTCACAGCCAGCTCCCTTTGCCGCTTGTCGCTGCTGTCCATTACTGAGCCATGGCTGGGCAGTGTTGGTCAGCTGCTGGGCAGTGGCTGGGCAGTCTCTTGAGAAGTCCTGCCTAGCCAAAGTCGACCCTGGGTAGCTAATGGCAGCAGCTAGTGTGGGATGAAGATAGCTGGGCTTTAGCTGGGTCCCGAAGGTGCCACCTGTGCCCACTTGTGCCACTGCCCCGGCAGCCTGGAATAGGGGAGCTTTACCAGCGAACCAGGCTTTACTGGCCCCCTCTTTACCCCAGTTTTACTCCGTTATGATAATTTCTCACTTAATGTTTGGCTCTGTCCCCATCCCAGCTTGTTCCCGTCCCAGCTTGGTCCCGTCCCTTATATGCCTGCCTCCAGGCCTTTGAGCAGCATGGCTTCCCGCTCGCCCCGTTTTGCGCGGGCGCCTGGCGCCTCCAGCCGCTCGGCCTTGGGCTCGACTTGGAGTCCCGACAAGGACGCCGCGGCCTGGGCGCAGCGCAGCCCCACCATCTCAAAGACGCAGTACTTGCGGCCTCAGGTGCGTCGATGGGCAGCTGGGCTCAGGGGCATGGGGCAGCGGCCAGGGTCTGAGGCAGGGATGGTAGCAGGGGAGTATTGGCCTGAACCCTCCAAGACTGCTGTTGCTGCTGGGCGCCTGGAGGCAGAGGTAGCCTGCATCCCACGCATTACTTGCCCCTCCCACCTCCCCTGCCAGCCCATAGCCTGCCATTGCCATATGGTGCCACATTGGGTGGGAGGCAAGGGGTGCTGCTGCTGTGCCCTGTGCAGTATCTGCCCACCTTCTTCAAGCAGAAGGCTGAGGCAGCGCCTGGCAAGTGACCAACAAGCACCACCAGCACCTCCAAGCCACTGGGGCAGTAGGGATGGGATGGCACCTTAGGTCACTCCATTAGGTTGGTATGCAAGAGGCAAATGTTGCCCCTGCTTTGTGCGCATGGACGAGGATGGGTGCTTCCTGCTAGTTGTCAGATCAGCTTACAGGGGCTCACACAGAGGCTTACACAGTGTAGGGCAGTGGCTGCGGCAGGGGCAGTCGCAACAGTAGTGAGTGTCCTTCACATACGCCACATCACCTTTGGACTAGTAGGGGTGAGATGCCTGCCATGCCCATGGGTTACTAAATTCTTTCAAATGGCTGGGGTGAGGAGGATGGGAAGAGGGGAGGGCGCAAGCTGCTAGCAGCCATGCCAGCTGGCTAGCTGGCGGTCACTTGCTGGCCACTGTGTGAGGCCCCACCACCCCTGTAGTAAGGGCACTCGCCGCAGGTACTCAGCATCTGCATACAGGCATGGGCAACGTCCCTGCCCCTGCTGATGACGTCAACATGCCTACCAGCAATGCGGCCTCCCAGTGGGGGGTCATGAACACGCCCGCCAGGTCATTAGCGCAGCTCCACCTCTCCTCGCCAGGGGAGCCAGTGATAGCCAGAACATCAGACACTAGCCTGTTCTCTCACCCTCAAAGGATCTGCGGCTCAGCTCAACAGACATACCAGTCCAACAAATCTTGTCCAACAAGGAACAACATGTCGAACTGTGGGTAATCTCACTCAGCTACTACAAACACGTTGTAGCATCCTCGGTCGCACCCTTAATGACTACAGCCCCCACATCGATGGCACGTTCGTGGGCGAACCCCACACCACTGGGCACCTCATCAAAACCCGTTGCACTAGTAAACACCAATGAACAACAGACATACCAGACTGGCACCTTCAGATGGTGTTAAGCCCCAATCACCAACATGATCACCACTTAGTGGTGTTGTCAACAACGGTGTGATGACCTGTCTGAACGCTGGGTTGCTAAGGAGGACGGAATGTCTGTATCTGGATTAGTAATGGGTTTGGTATGTGAAAGTACTGAATGGGGACTGAAAACTAAGACAGAGTGTGATGGATATCACTTCCGCCTCATTCCGGTTGCCGGCACTCTGGTTGGATGGCGACCTGATGCACCACCCAGCACGGCCACTGCGCTTGGATAATGTTGCTGAATCCCTCGAATGTCGCGGAATAAGAAACGCAAGCGCCCCGCACACAGTGCAGCCGGTAAGCCGCAAAGCTTGACGAAAGACTGGGCCCCCCTGACGAAGCGACGCAGTGTGCACCACGCGATACTGCGACTCCCTAAATCAAGTCGTTGCGCGTGTGCTATGCCGTCCCATGTATGTAGGTGCCAGTGGCAGTGGTCAGCAAGAGGTAGTTGGAGAGCGGCGCCAGGTCATCAAGGCTGCCATTCGTAGCCTCGTGGAGGCAGCGCGGCCTGATCTCAGCCCAGCGCAAGTTGACGCTATTGTGGCGGAGGTCAACAAACGCATGACCATGGGCAGCAAGCAATGCTGCCTAACAGCGGTCCTGTGCCTGTCAGTGTTGCTCCTGTCCTTCCTAGGGCAGCCCACTGAAGGCTTCCCAGCAGCAGGTCCAGCCCCAGGCCCCCCTCCCCCACCTGACCCAGCTTGCCCTCCCTGCACTCACCCCCGCCTTGCCACACGCAGCTCCCCCCGCTCTGCAGCCGCCCCAGCACAGCTGCCCCCCCCAGTGCAGCTCAACATCTTGGACCCCAAGCTGCTGGCACAGATCAAAGATGCCATGGAGCTGCTGACAACCGCCAGGGTGCTTGAGCATCTGATGCGTGGTCCCCACCACAGGGACCGGCTGCCCAAGTTCAGGCAGAGGCTGCACCGGCTGCAGAGTACCGGCGAGGCATTGATGGTCGGGCCCGTAACAATGCATAGGCCCTAGTAGTTTGAGCAGGCTGTTAGCCTTACAAAGCCCAGTGGTCAAGGGGGATTAGCCCCAGGAAAGAGTGCCACCGGTGTGGGGTTGGTAGTCATCAAGGGTGCGACCGAGGATGCTACAAGATGCTTGTAGTAGCTGAGTGAGATTACCCACAGGCAAGCATGTTGTTCCTTGTTGAATAAGTTTTGTTTGGCTGAACGCTGGGTTCTGAAAAGAAGGATGGCTAGCATTGCTTGAGACGTCAGCCGGTGCATACTCCTGCAGTGGTGCTACGTATACTGAGCAACCATTGTGTGCAGCCACTGGTCAATCCCTGGTCTCTGGTCTGTGTTGCCTTTACACCGCAATATAGCCTGTGGCTGTAATCATGACGCACGGAAGTGCCCTAGCCCTCAGGCCTAGTAGGCTGCCAAACGTTCGTAAACTGAACAAACGTCACACGCGTCAGGGTTTCGTCCCCACGAGGCTTCAGCCCGCGGGACGCGCGACGTAGCTAACGCCATGGAGTCGCGTCGAAGAAGCTTGTGGCAGGAGCTGCTGGTGCAGGCAATTGCGCTAGGGGGCTTGGCATTGAGCATGCGCATGGCTATGAAATACCTGGATCCTTACCGCGAGCAGCGAGATCAGGTACAGGCTCGACGAGCTGAGCTGCCACGGCCAGGTGCTCGACCCAAGATGACGCATGTATCAGGTCACCTAATGCCACCTCCACCACTCACCTCACGGCTGCACCTGCAGAGGCTGTGCATGCTTATGCATTGCCTGGCACTTGCGTCTGTGAGCCCCCTGGTCTCTGGTCGCTGGTGGTCTCACTGCACTTTGCTTCAGCTCCTACCCTGCCTGGTGTCCAGGCCAGCAAGCGCATCAAGTTCTTACGCAAGATGCTGGGCAAGCAGCTGGACTTGAACGAATATGAGCAGGTGGGACCCATCTAGACGTATCAGACACATGAAGATGCCGGTCATTGTGGCGATGAGAGCTAGTAGGAGCGCAGGCACATGGGGTACGAAGAGCTGCCCAGGGCTGGGCGGGGGGTAGGGTGGCAGACTGCCCTGGGTCAAGTGTGGGCTGAGGTGTTAAGCGAGGGCTGAGGGGCCTGTGGGGCCTTCCCCACTGCCAAGCTTTGAGCCAAGGAAGGAGCCTGGAAGGCGACCTAGCAACCGCCCTGCACTGGTCAGATGCCTGACTCAGGCACCTGCACTAGTGCTGTACTGTTGCCGAGGCGAGCACTCTGGCCTGGGCCTGTGGTGCTCATGGGAACCCACCTCAGCACTCACCTGTCGTTACTGTGCCCAATCTCTTTGTTTTGTCTGCCTTTGCTGCCATACTAGTAGTTGGTTGGAAGGCGGTTCTGCATCAAGATAAACTGCTGTAGTGTTTTCTCCCATCTGCTGTGCTAAATGGTTAACCCCTCCCTGGCCTGCAACCCTTGCTACCTGACCAAAACCCTGGCTGCAGCTACTGGCCGTCAATGTGGTCAACCCTGCGCACATCGACGAGTCCATTGATGACATCTCCGGCCTAGATGGTGCGGCTGGTGCAGCTGACCCTGACCCCTCTGGCCCAGCCTTGCAGTGCCTCTCACTCACACTCAAGGGGCTGTCCTGCACCTACCCACTCACCTCAACACCGAATGCTATGATGGACCCAGCAGCAGCCAGGAGGAGTCCGGTCAATATAGCCGGCAGGCCAACCTGTGGGCTGCTCACCTCCCTGCACCCTTGTACACTGCTACTTAGCCACCTGTATGTTTGTTGCTGACCTGGCTGCCCACTGCTGCTGCCAAAAAACACCGCGGGCTGCCTGTGTCCTTAGCTTGTACTGCTGGTCCTGGTGGCCAGACCTGATCCAAGAGCTGGAGATGAAGGTGCTGATGCCCATGGTGGAGCCAGAGCTGTGAGTGGCAGGCTGGCTGCAGAGGGGCAGCAGCAGTGGGCAGGGTCAGGCGACCGGCGCAGTGGGTAGTGCGTGTTGAGGCAGGACAAGGAGCCCTCTGTAGGTGGCAGCAGCTGAGGGCCGCCTATAGCCACAACACCTGTTTAAGGACATCTGGTCAAGGGCATCTGGTCCAGGGTGTCTGTTCAGGCCTTGTGTGGAAATGGAGACCCGTAGATGTTGGGGTGTGGTTGAGATTGTGGCAATCAGACCTAGCCACCCACCATCATGAGCACATGTCATGGCATTACGAGCTAGCCCAGCAGTCCTAGCGCCAGCAGCACTTGGCCACTGCGGGTGACAGCAGGTCTGGGTGCAGCAGGGCAGGAGGTGGCCCCTGGGATATTGCCTCAGGGCCCTTGCATGGTGATGTCCAGCTGAGTCCTCAAGGAAAGGTCCGTAGCTTGGGCCATGAGCTCAGTCTAGAATCCACTAGGAGGTGAGTAGCTCAGTTTCAAAATCAGTACGTCAGTAATGCTCAGTCTAGATATCTGTACCTGCTGTTGTGTTGATCACACCCAACAGCTATGCACGAAGGCCAGCAGCTGGGCGCGGAACTCCTCTCCTCTCATGCCTGGGCCCTGCCGCCAAACCCGCCATAGGTCCACTTCTGGCTCAGAAGTACCCAGCAGTTTTGCCCTGAGTCCTGCAGCCTCACCATCAACGCCTCACCATGGCCTCACTGAGGCCTCACTGGGGCATGCTGGCTGCCCTGGCCCAGGTTCTGCACCACGCTGTTCAAGCCAGCCCGCGGGGTGCTGCTGTACGGGCCCCCAGGCACTGGGAAGACCATGCTGGCCAAGGTGACTTGGCAGGGGTGCTGACATGAAGCAGGCACGGCAGGCAGATACAGCAGGCAGGCATTGAGGCAGGCACAGCAGAACAGTAGTGCTGGCCAAGATGATGGCTGCAATAGACTGCAATAGACTGCAATGACTGCAATAGATGATGTAGATGGATGACGGCAGGCAGGCACAGCAGAACAGTAGTGCTGGCCAAGATGATGGATTAGAGGGAAAGAGGGAGATGGGTCAGGCACTGCAGCCACATCAGGCCTATGAGGTGCCCCTGGACCACCATGCTGTGGCGGTGGCGGTGTTGCTTCCCTGGATGAGTGGCTGCCCTAGGAGGTGCCCAGGTGGCTCTTGATACTGTGCACCAGGCCACACCTCGACATTGCCATGATCTGTGGCATGCCTAGCTACTACCTACACCCAGCATTAGATGGCCCCACGGAGGGTGGGCAGCTATGTGCATTCAGATGTCTTGTGCATCTGGCACTTAACCAACCCCTGCCCAGCCCTGCATTGCTCACCCAGCGTTGGGCAGCAGGCATTGGTGAGGCTGGTGGCATCAACCCCCTGCGGGTGCAGTAAGCATGAGAAGCAAGCATGAGCAGCGGCAGCCTGGGACGTTGACCTGGTAACCTGGGCCCTGGTGGCAGCCGCCGGCTGCACAGGCCCTGCAAGCGCTATGCCTTGCAGCAATGCACGTTGATGATCATGGTTTCATGGTTTGCAGGGGCGGGGCAGGGACAGGGCAGGGAGACTAGGACTACCCTTTGGTTGCGGTGTGGCCGCTGCCGCCCCATGTGGTGGTGTCGGCATCGGGGTTGAGACAGCTGTGCTGTGTGCAGCCCTTCCTCTCTCACGAGGGCCCTCTCTCAGCCCATGCCAGCTGACGGCCATCAAACTGTCTTCCACTATTCAGCCCTTCTCACTGCCAGTGCCACTGCCACTGCCACTGCCACAGGCTCTTGCCAAGCACAGCGGCTGCTACTTCCTCAACATTACTGCAAGCTCCATTATGTCAAAGTGGCTGGGCGATGCCAACCGCCTGACCCGCGCTATCTTCACGGTGAGGTTGCTGACGTCATAATGTTGCTGGTATACATGGGCGAGGTGCTGGTCAGGCAGGGGTCTGCTGCTGCCGGGCTGCGCTATCGCAAGCCCGAGCAGGGTGCTGCTAGTCAGGCAGGGGTGGCTGCCATTCTGCATTGCTTGGGCAGGGCTGTGCAGGTCGCCAGGCTCGTGCTGGGGACGGCTGCTGACAGCCAGGACCTGCCTACCACTGGAGTGCTTGGCACTGTCAGCTCTCGAGACCATGCAGTCAGAGCATGCAGTCACACACTCTGCTGTCCGCTGCCTGCTGCTGCAGTTGGCTGAGAAGCTGCAGCCTTGCATCATCTTCATAGGTGAGTAGACGGCCTGGCTGTGGCGTTGGAAGGTGCAGTATGGAAGATGGTTGGCTGGGGCTGGGCCTGGGCCTGGGGCTGGGCCTGTTGGCAGCAAGACACAGAAGCACTGTAGAGCTGGCAGCCATCGCTGCACACCCACAATAGTCCAGCCCATCAGAAAGGCTTTAGCTCATCCTGTGGTCAGCTACAGAAAACACGTTACCTGACCCTGACCCTGACAGGCACCCTGACCCTTACCCTGACCCTGACCCATATGAGCCTTGGACCTGGGATGACCTGGTGCGACTTTGGGGACGATAGTGTGACTTGGTGTGACCTGGTGCGCTGTTGAGCAACCTGGCGTGCAGATGAAGTCGACGCCATGCTGGGCAAGCGGGGCAGCAACTCGGAACATGAGGCAAGCTTGTCGCTGAAGACTGGTGAGTCAGTGGCAAGGGTGCAGCAAGGGCATGGCATGGCTTTGAGCGCTGCTGAGCTGCCGTGCCTTTCTGCTGCTACTGCTGCCACTACTGTCGCTCAGCTGTGGGAGTGACCCATTACCAACTGAGCCACTCACTGCACAACATGGAGCGATGAGCTGTTGCTGTTATTGCTGCTGCTGCTCCGCATGGGGCCGGCTGCCATCCCTCCCTTGACGCACAGAGTTCATGCAGCTATGGTGAGTGCACCCGGACCTGCTGCAGCGCCCAACAGCTGTCAGCAGGGCCACAGCTGCGATGTTGGGTGAGCAGCAGCACTGACCTCCCCTCCTCTGCCCACCTCACCGTCAGCATGGCATGGCATTCACCTGCCAGTGTTGCTGCTGCACACAGCCTCATGCTGCTCACATGTGGCAGTGTTTACCATGAGGCACTGAGGAGGTCAAACACCATAGTCTGAGTAGCTATCAGTCTGGCCAGTGAAGGTGCTGGGAGTGGATGCAGCTGGGCAGTCAGCAGTGGGCACATGTTTGTTTTACTACCCTAATGGCAAGCAGCAGCAGCAGCAGCAGCAGCAGCAGCAGCAGCAGCAGCAGTGGCACATGACCAGACAGGCGGGCGGGCGGGCGCACATTGCGTTGTATGTGCAGCCTTCATCAATGTGAGCATTGACCATGGTGATTTTTTCGAGATGGTTGTGCGTTTGGTATGCTGCATGGCAGGGATGGCATGGAGTCGACACGGGGTCAGCGCATTGTCGTCATGGGTGCTACTAACCGCCCAGGTAAGTGAATGGACGAAATGTTGGCCTGCCTGCCTGCCTGCCTGCCTGCCTGCCTGCCTGCCTGCCTGCCTGCCTGCCTGCCTGCCTGCCTGCCTGCCTGCCTGCCTGCCTGCCTGCCTGCCTGCCTGCCTGCCTGCCTGCCTGCCTGCCTGCCTGCCTGCCTGCCTGCCTGCCTGCCTGCCTGCCTGCCTGCCTGCCTGCCTGCCTGCCTGCCTGCCTGCCTGCCTGCCTGCCTGCCTGCCTGCCTGCCTGCCTGCCTGCCTGCCTGCCTGCCTGCCTGCCTGCCTGCCTGCCTGCCTGCCTGCCTGCCTGCCTGCCTGCCTGCCTGCCTGCCTGCCTGCCTGCCTGCCTGCCTGCCTGCCTGCCTGCCTGCCTGCCTGCCTGCCTGCCTGCCTGCCTGCCTGCCTCCTTCCTCCTTCCTATGCTTTTTCTTTGGGTGTTGCAACCCCTCACCTCCACGCTGCTGACCTGCCTTCGTTCCTCTTCATGCCCCTGCTTTCGTCCCCTTCCCCTGTCTATCACTCATCCCTGCCTCTGCCCCTGCCCCTACCCCTGCATTCGCCCCGGTCCTGGCCTCTCCCGCCATCTCTGCCCCTGCCTCTACCTGCGGCCAGGCATGGTGGACGAGGCAGTGCTGCGTCGCTTCAGCATTCAGCATGAAGTGGGCCTGCCTGACCCGGCCCAGCGAACAGCCATCCTGCGCACCTACCTACGGCGCCATGCCAGGGAGATGGGGTCAGCAGGGGGGCCAGCCGTGGAGCCAGCACTGCTGGAGAACCGCTCAACAGGCGGGTGGACAGGGCGGGCTGACTGAAGCTGGCTGAGACATGCGTGTGTGGAGTGTGACAGCATGCGGCAGTGCCATAGCATATGTCTGTGTATTTATTGCAAAGCAATCAGGAGAAACGCCACGTAGTGATGAGAGTGTGGCAGAGTGTGAGAGGGGGTAAGGTTCATGAGAATGTGATAGGTCAGTGTTGAAGGTGTGATGCACGGCGGTACGTGGCCCATGGAAGTTGAGCTGCCATGCAAGTAGTAATGAACAGGCCAGGGGTGGGGTAAGGCAAGGAGGTGAAGAGAGGCCAGGAGAGGGGGAGTGATACAGCACAGTAGGTAGGGTGAGGGGGCCCAGGGTGAAGGGGCAGGGGGCTGGCTGGCTGAGTTGTGTGCAGGGCAGGGTGAGGGGCAGGGTGGGGCCCCACCCTAACTTCCCAGCCCCTGCCACGCAGCGCCCTGCTGTATGTCTGGATTCTGTCGGCGCCTGTCCTGCTGCTCCCGCTGCTGCTGCTGCCCCTGCTGCCTTCTATTGTTGTTGATCGTACTGCTGTCCCTGATGTCCCTGCTGGTGTCGTGGTGCAGGGGGGCGGGGCCAGGGGCCGCTGGATCAGGTGGCAGCTCGCACTGAAGGCTTCAGTGGGTCTGACCTCATGGAGCTCTGCTCTCAGGTCAGGGCTGGCTGGGTGGCTGCCCGTGCACCGACTGCGTGAACGCTGCATCGAGTGTGACCATATACATTGGTGGCCAGGCTGGACGCCGCTACGCAGGCATGGGCCTGCTCATGCCCACCATGCACCCATAGATATTCAGTTTCAATTGAATTGGAAATCAGCACTGCTTCTTGAAAGAAAGAAGAAGAAAGAAAGAAAGAAAGAAAACTACTCCGGTACAAACCGGCGTGCATTAAGGGAGGAGCTTCCGCCTGTGGCGCGGCCTGCTCCCACCTCCAAACGTTGGACACAGGCTGGACATGTCCCCACCAAGCTGCCCTAGCTGTAGCCACAGACCACAGCTAGCACCCAAGGCAAACAAAGAGGCATGAGAGGAGCAAAGACTAGTGCACTCGGCAGCTGGCCTTATCTCTTCTCCTCGTTGACGAGAGCAATTCCAGCCTTGTCCGCCGGATGTCGCACTAAAAGCTGAAGTTCAGGCTCCAAAAGTCCAAACTTCAGTTGTCAGCCAACGTCCCGCGTTGAGGTAGCTCTGCTCCCTCCTTGACGACGCCAGCAACTCCACAACAGCTCGGTGACCCGCAGCGGTCGTGTGCGGCACCCGGACCTCATTTGTATTCCGCTGGACAAAGCGGTGCCCGTTCAAGCCTGGGAAGGCTTTCCCGTTGCATCCCAATTTATATACCGCTGGGTGCGGTGGTGAGGTAGCTTAGCCAATCCGTGCGACCGAAGTCAACGCGGATTGTTACCAGGGCCACCGCGTGGAGGTGCCTCACCGCCAGCCCCGCACTGCTTCTTGAACCAAGCTGGTGATGATGGTGTGATGTGGTGTGATGTGTGTGCGATCTCTGCGGTGCCCTTTGCAGGCAGCCCAGCGGCCCTTGGCGGAGTTTGTGCTGGCCAGCCGCCGCGCTTCAGCCGCCGTGCCCCCTTCAACAGCAGCCAGCACCAGTGGCCGTGCAGCCGGGCAGGCAGGCAGCAGCGGCAGCAGCAGCAGAGGGCTGAGTTCCAGCATCAGCCGCACTGCAGGCAAGGCAATAACACAGCCGGTCGTGCCCAGGCGGCACCAGGCCAGGCAGGCGGCAGCGGCGGCAGCAGCGGAAGGGGCAGGCGGCACTGGGATCAAGGATGGGGCAGGTGAGGGGCCCGTGCAAGCAGGTGTTGTAGGCAGCGGGCAGTGAGGTGTGTACAGCGGGTTTGAAGCTGGTGGTTGTGACACAGCAGCAGGCTGCCGGTGCTTCTGCTGTTACGTTGTATTGCAGACAGTCACAGCACAGCCATGAGGCGCACCAGCTCACTGCACTGCAGCAGTGCCCAACTGACAGCTGCTGGTGGACACGTGCTGGCCTCTATACGCCCTCAAGCATGCCCATATTGCATCCTTTGAAACATGGCATTTCATAGCGAGCGCTGTAGACAGTGCTAAAACAAAAGCACTGGTTGGCAGTGCCAGTGGTGCTCTGAGCATGTGGTGCTGTGTGCTGCCCTGAGGCGAGTGCTGCCACATGTGGCCTGGCCTTCCATAGGGTTTGAGGACGAGCAGTTCATGGATGCTGAGGAGGCGGATCAGAAGGCTGACCAGCCTGCTGCCCCAGCTGCCGCCCCGTCCATGCGGCCGCTGCAGCTCAGGGACTTTGAGGCTGTGCTGAGCACGATGCGGCCCTCCACCTCCAAGGCTGTAGAGTACATGCAGGTGAGGCGGCAGCGGGTGGCCAACATGTGCCTAAGCGCATGCCAGAGCAAGGGCAGGGGCAGGGTCCACAGGGGCAGGGGTCACATGGGCAGGGGCAGGGGCAGGGGCCACAGGGGCAGGGGCAGGAGTGAGAGCAGGGGCAGCAGGGGCAAGAGTGCAGATGCTGGCAAACCAGGCGACATGACAGGCAGTAGCAATGAGTGGAGTCGAAATGGGACGCTGTGCCCCTTATGTACCCCTTGCTGCTGGCCTGTCAGGCAGTAACATATGCTTGCATGCGGTGTGGGGGACCAGGCAGCTCTCACCCCACTCCCTGCTGCAGCATGTCATGGCTCTGGGTTGCCTGTGCTGTGCAGCGTGCGGGAGCTGGCGGGCTGGGAGGGCTGGAGGGCAATGGGCTGGTGGCGCTGCTGGACGCCATGATGCGCATGAGCCAGCCTCCCTCAACACCCTCCTAGCCCAGCCAAGCAGCCACGCTCCACCTCTTAGCTCCCTCGTAGGAAATCCTCAAGACGCGGTCGCAGCCGGCAAAGGGGTTTGGAGGGAGTACGGGGAACATGAGGTATGCGACTAGCTCAGGGAATGCGACTGGCGTTACGTGAGGTCACAGACAATGGATGGGTGATGCGCGTGTGTTGTCACTCAATTACCTGGTGGCAAACAGCATCGATAGGCTGCCACCAGACACAGTGTTGTGAATGGGAAGCTGAGGGTGAAGGACGGCGAGTCACCCCATCAGGTCGCTTTACACTTCACTGAAGCGACTCGAGGTGAACGGACTCATTTGCCCCCCTGCCGCCACCCCCCTGCCGCCTCCCACATCAGCTCAGCTCTTGGTACCACACACTGAGTAGATAAACTTGTCATGCACACTGCCTGGCCGCAGTCCACCTCACTTTTGCCTGGTTCCTGTAACGGTGACGGAGCGACAGCCCAGAAAAGCCTCCAGCGTTGCCAACCTACCGTCCATGACCCTCACTTCACTGCGCAACTCCTGCACGCCTATCAAAATTGCCCCAAGTTTGTCGTCAATGCCGCGCAAAAGATTCTCGCATGGAGGTACTGTCGTTGGCGGACCAACGACGGGGGCAGCCAGCGACGCTGGTGCGCCGGCGACGAGCATGCTCCGCGACGCTGTGCCCGCGGCCGCGACGCTGGACATCAGGCCGGCCAGCAGCCCCATCCCCGGCCCCGCTATGCCGAGTCCCTCCAAACTCCTTCCCTGCAGGAGCTCCGTAGAAGAGAGGTCGGGCTGACAAGCTGGGTCAGCCACCACGAAGCCGGACCCCTGCACCACTGCCTGACCACTAGGGGCCTGGCTAGCCAGATAGGCTGGGTTAGTCTGCTGTGCCTGCCTGGCTGCAGCCTGCAATGCCCCTCCAGCCAGGGCAGCAGCCAGCGCCTGACTCATACCAAATCCTCTGCGACTCAAGTTGAGCGGGTCACCATGACCTGTGCAAGCAGAGAGAGGAGATTTTGGCAAATGTTGCACATCAATGCAAGCAATCATGGCCTGCCAAGCACAGCATCATCACCTAGGTTGTTGTCCACATCACTAGATGGCGCATACACTTCAATAAGTGGCACATACAAGTGTAGCCTGTTGTGGCCCTTGGCAAGACACAAGCATAACGTAGCGCTGGGAAGCCAGTACACGGACCGCAGCATCAATCTGACATCACAATGACAGTTTGGCCGGGCATGGCTTAGCAGCAGCAGCAGCAGCAGCAGCAGCAAAAGCAGTGTCATGCTACCTTAGCCTGACCCTGACCTTGCTTGGCAGCCTCCTCCAGCATCAGCCGCACGCCATCAGCCTGGCTGCCTGCCAGGGCCACAGGCCGCAAGTCAGGGCTGCAGCCGCCATCCACTGGGGCAGGGCCCATACTTTTTGACAAAGAGCCCCGCTTCAGCCCTCCACCAGACTGCAGCGCCCCTTGCACCCTCGACCCTGTGCTCACCTCCCCCTTGGCCCCTGACTCTGCCCCTGTCCCCACGCCTCCTCCTGCCCCTCTGCTTGCATCCATGCCTGCCCTCACCCCTGTTGACTCCCCCTCCACACCAGGCGTGCCACGGCAGCCGCCCAGGCCCTCTTCTGCTGGGCACGTGGCCCCAGCTGCAGCCTCAGGTGCAGCCACCTCCGTGTCAGGCCTAACCTCATCCTTCAATCCAACTTGAGGACCTGGCGCACACCTCTGCACACTGCTGCCAGGTTGCCTGCTGCTGCCACCCAACTGCTGCCCCCCAACACATGATGAAGCATTGTCAACGCCAGCGCTACTGCTGCTGTGACCAGCACCTCCCTCACCAGCCCAGCTGCTGTGACCAGCACATGGTGCAGCCGCATCCGAGGTGCTGCAGGCGGAGGCTTTGGAGGCGCCTGACTGACTTGTATCTGGGTCGCTCACATCCAGCTGTGCCACCGTGCAACATGACTTGTCAGGTGTGATGGACAGCAGGCGCAGCCGGGCAGCCACCGCTGAGCCTGGCAACTCCAGAGCTAAGCCGTAGCGTGCTGCTGTCGCTGGCTGCAGCGGCTGGCAGCGCTGCGTCTCGCAGTAAGAGAAGTGGGTGCTGCCTGCCGCCTGCAGCTGCACCTCAACCAACCGGGCACTGCTGTGCAGCTGCAGCACACGTTTCTGCGAGGTAAGGGCGTTGAGGGTATAGAGCGAGGTCCAACGTGAGCTGGAGCAAGTCAGGCCCTTGGACTTGGCTGCTCATCTGCACAGCCATCCTCAGTGACTTCTGGTGAAATAGAAGTGCAGCTAATCAGCCCACCTGAAGCAGGGGCAAATGCCACAGGGTCAGCTCTAGTGGCCCAGCGTCGCCGTCGGGTTTGATGAAAATGACAGGCGCCTCCGCACTCACACGCTGTCCGGCCCATGTCGCAGTGCTGCCTTGCGCGGGCCATGCCGAGGTTATGTGCATGAGTGCAAGTGCTGGTGGGGCCATGACAGACTTGCATCCATCCTGGCATGGGGTGGCTTGCTGCAGTTCTTAGCTGTGTATCGGGCAAGACACGAGCCCGTACATAGGCACTGGTACCTTGATTTGGGTGCGTCCAGCCCCAGTGCACCTTGGCGTGTGAACCCACACTATGAGAGAGACAGAGCTTGTAACGTCAGAGCCAATTACCCTATTCAACATGGAACTTGGTGTTGTCTGTGGGTAACCTCACTCAGGTTCAGTTCAATTGTAACGCCCTCGGTCGCACCCTTGATGACCACAAACCCCACACCAGTGGCACAATCACTCCAACAAGTGGAGACCACTGGGCACCTCATCAAAACTGACTGCTAATAAGGCTAATAGCCTGACTAGCAGCTGCCTGGCCCCTTGTAGGTTCTGGTAGGCTGGGGTTACGTGTTTTTTCCATGTCGAGCTCCAATTTCCCCCAGTTCCGCCCAACTCCGGTTGCCTGCACTAAGGTTGGATGCACACCCAGCACGGTCACTCCGCTTTAACAGTGTAACCCAGCAACCGCCAAAGCTCAGGTTGTCATTTGCTACAAACTCCACACTGCCACACTACTGTGCAAGGTGCTCCCACTGGACCGGGAGTGAGGGAGCAGTGCAGTGTGACTGTGTCCCCGTGCCATCAACACTTGCATACAGCACACGGCACAGTAGCTCAGACTAGCCAGGGCAGCAGCCAGCACCTGGCTCATACCAAACCTGCTGGCACCACAGGTCAGCGGGTCACCATGACTTGTGCAAGCAAAACAGAGGGGGGCTTTGGCAAATGTTACACATCAATGCATGGTGTGCTGAACACATCATCATCACCTAGGTTGCTCATGGGGCCAGGGGTGCTGAGTCTGTCAGCCTGTCAGGCTTCTTGCTTGGCTAATGGCTGAAGGATTGATCTGTTGCATCACATGCTCATGTTTGCAGCCGCCTCCAGGCTACCCAGCGCTGCGCCTGATAGGCTGGCGAAGGCTCATCCGCCGATGAAATCAGTACCATGCCCCCCATCTCAAACTACTTTATCTGCACGATACACATGGGGCACAATGTTTGAAACGTTGACTGACGCTGCAGAGCAAGAATGCTGCAGCCAGGAGGAGGAGGCTGCAGTTGGCTGCTGTGTTGGCTGTGGCGATTAGCTAAACCAGCGACATGGCAAACTTCACGCAATGAGTCAGTGGTGCAGCAGTGCTAGCTGCTGGTGGTAAGTCAGAGTACCCCGGCGGGGTGCTACTGGCTGACACCCCTGCTGGCCTTCCTTGCTGTGGCATGCCAGGTGCTGAGAAACTGCCTCATCGAGGGTGCTGCCAGCGCACAAATGTAAGCACCATGCCATCAACTCAAGTGCTGACTCGTCATAGTCATATCTAGGCGGTGGTTAGCCATGGCACTGCTGGCTACATGATGTCTTCATCCCTCTTGCGCTTGAATGCCGCAATGAACTGGCTGTTCATGTGTGTCACTTCACTGCGCAGGTCCTCTAATGCGTGCTCCATGGCCTGCACTGGTGTCTTCACTCCAGTAGTTTGCACCTTGACCACCATCTTTGCGTCCAGGGGGTGCGGGATGCGATACCCAGCAAACACAACACTCTTGTCAGCATGCAGCTGCATGCGAAGCAGGTTGCCCATGGTGTGGTCCTCTTGGAGCATGGTAAATGTACCAGCGTTGCCTATCTTGGTGTCTTGCGTGAATGTAACCTTCCTTGCATTCTCAGGGAGCAAAAACCTGGACAGCACCGGGCCAACACATGATGCCGAGCTGGGAACCTATATGGTGAAGTATACATTCATAGTTCACCTCGCGTAGCGGTCTGGCTGATTCATGGCAGGTCGCCGAGGGCTTGATGCCAAGGGCGCAGCCCGGCTTTTTATCCGAAGCGCATTGCGGCTTTCGCTGGTGTTTTCTCAGCGCAGTATGGCATCCTTCGTGCGGCACATGTAACAGACATGAGTGCAGGATATTAGTTACCACCCACATCTTCATTGTGATCTGACAGTCATGACGGCAAGCTCAATGATTGCAGCATTCACAAAATGCTGCCATTGTGGCTGGATGCGTGCAGGACCTGCACTGCTGGCCCCCTTTGATAAGGTTTTAGTATCTGTTTTTGCTTTTTGTCGTCAGGATAGGATTACACGCACCCGCTTACAGTTAAGAATGATGCGTAATGCCTATAGACTATTGAATCTCTTGCTGTATGAAGTTCATTACATGCCAGTCATGCAAGCGCGGCGTGTCATGTCTCCTGCATCTCGTTGTCCTGCGTGAGGGGCGCGCTGCTCTCGCGAGTGCCAAGGGTGCAGCGAGGGTTATCCTTGAAAACAGACGCGCAAATGGCGATGACAACCTCGCTGCAGCAGGTCGCCAAGCTGGCTCTTCAGCAATCGCTGATGCCAGCTACACAGGCTCTTGCCCAGCGATTCAGCACGGCTGCCCCAGTTGCCCCAAAACCAGCAGCTCCAGCTCCAGCGGCTCCAGCAGCAGGTCCTCCGGTCCCGCCTCCGGGGCCCCAGCTCCCCCCGGACATGATGGAAGTTTTCGTGAACGGGCAGGGCGTGGTTGTTCCCAAAACCTCAACAGTCCTGCAGGCTTGCGATGCTGCCGGCGTTGACATCCCTAGGTAGGGCTACCACCTAAGTCATGAGTATCTGCTGCTGGATTAGCTGAACGGAGCAGGCCTCGCCGACCGCTTGGATGCGCAGGTTCTGCTACCATCAGCGCCTATCCATCGCAGGCAACTGCAGGATGTGCCTTGTTGAGGTTCGTAGGTTCGATAGGCAGCAGGCCCGGTCACCAACCCCGCACGGTCACTAGCCCCGTGCGGTACTCGTGCAGATTGAGAAAAGTCCAAAGCCTCAAGCATCGTGCGCGATGCCCGCTGGGCCCGGTATGCGCATTAAGACGGACACGCCGGTTGTGAAGAAAGCCCGCGAGGGCGTCATGGAGTTCTTGCTGGTACGCAGCCGTGGTCGCAGGGTATGTCGCAGGCATTAGGCAAGGGTTCCTTACCGTGGACGCTGTGTTGTTCCTGCAGATCAACCATCCGCTAGATTGCCCCATCTGCGACCAGGGTGGCGAGTGCGACCTGCAGGACCAGGCTATGATATTTGGCAGTGACAGAAGTCGCTTTGTTGAGACAAAGCGGACAGTTGATGACAAGAACCTGGGGCCCCTGGTCAAGACAGTGATGACGCGATGCATTCACTGCACCAGGTGCATGCGACACAGGCCCGCAGCCGCTCAGCGGCCAACAGAGAAAAAAGCAGATTAGCAACAGGTGCTTTACATCCACAGTCAGCGCCCTGTACCCCATGCTGGCTATCATCCTTCCCTAGCCTCTCATGGCTTGCCCCACAGCTGCTCAGCTCCTAGCATGCATGACAACATGGCCTGCCTGGTTTCTCCTTCAGGTGTGTGCGCTTCTCTTCTGAGGTGGCCGGTACTGCTGAGCTAGGTGTGACAGGCCGTGGCCGGGACAGTGAGGTGGGCACATATGTGGAAAAGCTGGTGGCCAGTGAGCTCTCTGGCAACGTGATCGACCTGTGCCCAGTGGGTGCTCTGACTTCTAAGCCCTACGCCTTCACAGCCCGCAGCTGGGAGCTGAAGAGCACCGAGAGTGTGGATGTCAGCGATGCACTGGGCGCCAACATCAAGGTGGACAGCCGTGGCACTGAGGTCATGCGCATCACACCCAGGCTGAATGAGGATGTGAACGAGGAGTGGCTGTCAGACAAGGGACGCTTCCAGTATGACGGCCTCAAGCGCCAGCGCCTCAATGTGCCATTGGTCAAGGTGTGGGGTGTGTGAGTCAGTTCAGAGTGGTGGCAGTGTAGTTGGCCACGCAAGGTGGTGTGTTGGGGCAGAGGGCTGGGTGAACGGCCGGGTGATGGGGGAAGTTGGAGATGTCAGTCCAATGGGCATGCTGCTGGGTGCTGCTGACTATAGTCATGCTGCAATTCAATGCATAGCAGGATTTGTGCCTCAGGCACTGGAGCCATAGCTACCTGCAGCACCAGCCAGAGCATCAGCCACAGCACCAGCCCCTTGAGCAGCAGGCGGGGCACGTTAGCAGCGAAACCAGGGCACTTTGGCCCTGGTCTTGAGCTGAAGCACAGGCTCTGCAGCGCTGGTTACATTATCCTGTTTGACAGACGCGGTGAGACTAGGCCTCAAGCCAAGGCAAACAGGCATGCAGGCCAAGTCAGATCTCAAGTCAGTGCAGTCAATGGCCTGGTGTGCACACTCCCAAACTCTCACTATACACACGCATGACACCATAGGCTGCCAGCTGACTGGCTGTGGTCTACGTTTGTGCTGCTGTCACCTGCAGGGCCCCAAGGGCCTGCAGCCTGTGAACTGGCCTGAAGCCTTCCAGGCAGTGGCCAAAGCCTTCCAGGGCGTGCAGGGCGATCAGATCAAAGCCATTGTGGGCAAGCTGACGGATGCAGAGACTATGATTGCAGTGAAGGACCTGCTGAACCGCCTGGGCTCAGGCAACTACAAGCATGAGGATGACGTGGGGCCTGTGCCCATGTCAGCAGATGTGCGTTCTACTTACTTGGGCAACACCACGGTGGCAGGGTTTGAGAAGGCTGACGTCATCTTGCTGGTGGGCAGCAACCCGCGATTGGAGTCACCCGTGTTCAACGCACGGCTGAGGAAGACGTGGCTGGACGGGGCGCAAGTGGGTGGATGACTGGCTGTGCAGGGGGAGCTGTGGGTAGGCAGTGGGCGGTGCAGTGGGCAGGCGGCTGGGCAAGGTGTGGCAGGGTGGTGAGCGCATGGTCTCCTGGTAGTATGTGTAGTATGTCGCACTGTACAGTAAGCAGTGACAGTGTATAGGTACCTAGGGTGTCGTGAGTGGCTGAGGTCAGTGTCTGGCAGTGGACAGATGCTGGGCAGGGCCCAAGACTTACCGTGAGTGGCATCAGGTGCCAAAGCACCAACTGTGTGAGGGGTGCAGCTGGCTGGGAATGTCAGACCCTGACCTTGACCCTGACCCGGCTGTGTGAGGGGTTGTGGCAGCCAGAGCAGAAGGATGGGTGTAGCTACCGCTACCCAGGGACCCTGCCAAGGACCTGTGGTGGGTGATGGTGATGGGCTCTGCACATGGCCATGTGGTGGAGGCAGCAGCCACCTGGGACCTGGCTGCTGGTGTGGCTGCAGATTGGGTTGTTGGGTGAGGCAGTGGACCTGACCTACAAGTACGAGCACCTGGGGTCAGACCCTGCTGCCCTGGCCAAGCTCAGCTCCAACCCGTTCTTCGCGATGCTGAAGGCAGCTAAGAACCCGGCTGTGGTGGTTGGACCAGGGGTGCTGCGCCGCCCTGACCGTGAGGCGGTGATGCAGGCCGTGCACAAGCTGGTGGAGCAAGCAGGTGCGCAGTCCACGGCAGGGGTGGGGTGGGATGCAGCGATGGGCAGGTCAGGGTGGGGTGGTGGGTTAGGGCTAGGGATGGATGGGTCAGGGTTAGGGTCAGGCAGGGATTGCTACACAGACAGCATCAGCAGCAGAACTGGCAGCACTGTAGCAACAGCAGCAGCAGCAGCAGTTCCCTGGCAGGTGTGGCAAGTGCTGTTGGTACAGCGGCTGCCAGGGCATTGACCGAGCAGGTGGGCCTGCACCCTGGGTTGCGTGCTGCAGGTGTGGTGCGGCCTGACTGGAATGGCTTCAACGTCCTGCATGAGAGTGCCTCCCGCGTTGCTGCTCTGGATCTAGGCATCCTGCCCTCAGCATCGGCACGGCAGGCGCCGCCTGCTAAGCTGGTTTGGCTGCTGGGGGCTGATGACTACGCGCCAGAGGATGTGCCAGAGGACGCGTTTGTCATCTACCAGGCAAGCGCTGGGCTTGAGTTGAAGCCGAGCTAGCCCCAAGCCTGCGCATGGAGCAGGCCAAGTCTTACTGTGGACTATGCCTGCGTTCTACTCAAGCAGTGGTAGGGTTGTGGCAGCACTGAGTTACCCCGCTCCTCATGTGCCCAGCTCCATACCTCATCATCCTGCAGTGCTGCACATGCTGCTTGCAATACACAGCCCAGGTGAGCACACAGTCACTGCAGCCCCATGCTCTTTGTGGCGTGCCCTGGCTGGATACCAGGCTTGCGACTGCTAGCGGTGGTACCTCGTGTTGCAGGGCCACCATGGGGACCGGGGCGCCTCTCGTGCCGACATTGTGCTGCCAGGCGCAGCCTACACTGAGAAGGCCGGGCTGTATGTGAACTTTGAGGGGCGGGTGCAGCAGACGCGCATGGCAGTGCCGCTGGTGGGGGATGCTCGGGAGGACTGGAAGGTGGTCAGGGCTGTGTCTGAGGTGGGTGGCTGCTTGCCTGGCCGAGGGCGCTAGGGATAAACCACGCAGGCGTGATTGAAGGAATCTGGAGGCATGTGAACTCTGGCAAGGCTACTGAGTCAGGGCAGGGTCAGGCCGGCTGGTCAGTTTCTTTCCAGTATTGCTGACCAACGTTGCCTGCTATGCTACCTCCACATCCACACATAACATGTTCCTGTCCCCCTATGTTGCGGTTTTGCAGGTGCTGGGCACTCAGCTGCCCTATGACACGGCTTCTGCTGCTAAGGCTCGCCTGGCTGAAGTGGCGCCTAGCTTTGCGGTGGTCAACACGCTGCAGCGGCCAGTGTGGCTGAATGGAGAGGTGGTCAAGGGCCTTGAGGCGCTGGCAGCACAGCAGAAGCTGCAGCCAAGCCTTGCCCTCAAGACTCCCATTGAGAACTTTTACATGACAGACGCCATCAGCAGGGCCAGCGCCACCATGGCAAAGTGTGTCCAGGCACGGGCTGCCAGCAAGTACTGAGCCAGGAGAAGAGCAGTATGATTTGGTGGGAAGGGAGGCCAGGAGGTGGTGAATACCTGCTGTGGTGTATGGAGGAGGGGCGCAGCAGAAGGGAGCGCAGCAGCAGCAGCAGCAGTGAGGGGGATGAAGGGGTTGGGGTCCAAGTGTGACCACCCCCAGACCTTGGTGTGACCTCAGCAAAAGCTGATGAGCTTGCGGAACAGTTGCTGGGAACAGTCTGCACCTGGCTCCTGCACCTCCAGTTCACTGACACAGTGCTCCTGTGGTGGTGCAGTGGGGCATGGATGAGATGCATCCATCTAGGAGCAGTGGTACGCCCCCTGATGGCCAGGAGGTCATGGGCACCTTCTGGGCTGAACAACACCAGGTTCACGCGGGTGCAACAGACAAAAACACTGTTTTGTAGTGGTTCACACTTAGTGTGTTCGACTGCAATGAAGGCTCAAGGTTGAGGGCCAAGGTGCTGATTGGTGGTAGGTACAAGCGGCTGCGAGCTGTCATCAGCTCACATTCAGTAAATGTTTTTCGTGCCAACTCTACACTAAGCCCAGCCCCAGATGTAGGTGGTAGGCACTCATGCACCATGTTCATGTGCATTGGGTATACTCCACACAGCCCATTAACAACATTTAAGTCGGGCCACTAGTGGTCCCTAGTATTCCCGCTAGTGGCTGCTAGTGGCCACTACTGGCCTGGCTCGAATGGAGGCCCGAGTGAGGGACAATGGGGCTGATGGGCTTGTTGGAGGTGAGGCTGATTGGCAGTGGGAGGCTGGGCTTTGAGTACGGGCGGAGCGAGTAGTTGCTTATGATAGGGACAGGTGCCTGCGCTGTGGCATGTGGCATGTGAGCAGCCACAGTAATGTGAGGCACTTTCTTTTGAGACACAGCACGCTGGCTCCATGACATGGTGACCACATGCATGGACGTATGTCTTTAGGGGTAGCAATCCTAGCATTCCCAACATATGTAACATGGAGCCACTGCCGCCCCGCTGTCTCCTGCCACCCATCCATCCTTCCATACAAAGGCCCACACCCGTATGTGTACCCAACGTATGTCACCGCCCGCCATGGTTTGGAAGCCAACCATGGCGCTGGTTAAGCTGGTCGTCATAGCTCAAGTGGTAGCCAGTACAACAGCCAGGCGCGTCCTCCTGCTCTTGGCCGCAGCAGTCCCAAAACTGCAGCAGGCCCTGGCGGCCCATGATGGCCTTCAGTTGGTGCTCTGGGGCGTCACTTGAGCGCACAAAACCAAGCGCCTGCGTACATGTGAGCTGCAACGATTAGGGCTGAAACACTAGTGCCGGTCTGCACAGCTGTTGACAGGCGGGGGGCGGCCAAGCCACCTGGCATCTGGATACTTCTTGCAACCAACGAGCTTGGGGGGTTATATACCTTGGCCACTTCTCCCCCCGACCAAAGACTGCTGTGGTACCTGAAGTCAGGTTACACAGCAGGCATCAGAAGGCATACAGGTGTGTTACATTGGAGCAGCAGCAACCTGCAGGACTTCACGGTGTTCAAGTGCGCTGTGAACGATGACTTGCACGTTTTGCATGTCATGACACGAGCAGTTGCTGTAGGGGCCATGCACGCTAACGCTTGCATCTTTGTGGACGGTTCGTGCACAACCGGCACGAGTTTTTAAGTTCTGGTTTGTGTGACATCGGATTTCCCATCGTCAATCCCGTCGTCAACCCCGCGTCTCTGCAGCCAGCAAACGTCTCGTTCACATGGCAGCCCCCCAGGTTCCCGCTCGGGAGCTCTTTATTAATGGCGCCTGGGTGCCTCCCGTTCACGGCAAGTATTTGGACATCGTCAACCCCGCGACAGAGACGGTGATCGGCAAGATCCCCGCAGCGACGCAGGAGGATGTGGATGCCGCGGTAGCTGCTGCTACCGCCGCGGCTCGCAGTGGCGAGTGGACGAAGACGACAGGCGCATACCGTGCTGGATTTCTCAGAGCCATCGCTACCAAGGTCTTTGTCAGCTCTTTGTCAGCTTCTGGCACCGATGTTGACTCACAGGACAAAGCAATAGTGCACACATAGTCCTGCTGGGGTCCTTTTCACAAGCACTACTCCCTCACTACAAGGTTGCTGGCTGCTGCTGCCTGCTGCTGCCTGGGCTCAGATGCGCGAGCACAAGACCGTGCTGGCCCAATACGAGACCATGGATTGTGGCAAGCCCATTGACGAGGCGGAGTGGGACCTGGTGAGGAAGGCATGGCCAACCAGCTAGCCCATGCCCATCATCTTTTCCAGCTAGCCCATCCTCCCAGCCTCCAAGCACTCTATGCTTTGCTCACCAGATGCCGATTGACTCAACCCAGGCAGGTGCAGCTGGTCAGGACACCATGCATCACAGCTGGGCGTCATGGACCAGCACCTCAGGCGGCATTCGTGTCCCACCACCACTGTGGTCAGCATCCAGGGAGCAGGGTCCAGAGTCTTGCCCTGCACCCTGTGACCCGGCAGGATGACGTGGCTGGGTGCTTTGACTATTACGCGGGCCTGGCGGAGCAGCTCGATAAGCGGCAGGGCACAGCCATCGACGTCGGCTCCGATGATTTTCAGGTCAAGGTGTGTGAGGGCGGGCTAAGCGTCATGAAGAAGTAGGGGCCTGCCAGCCTGGGATGACTGAGCAGCAGCTGGGGCAGCAGCTGGGGCATCTGGACAGCAGCAGCTGGGGCCAGGGATAAAGGAGGGAAATGCTGACAGGCTGGGAGAGCAGCATGAGTAGAGAAAGTGAGGGATAGTGTTGGTTCAGGAGGGGAGGCAGTTATGCAAAGTCAGGGATGGGCAGTGCAGCAGAAAGAAGGGCTGGGCACAACAGGGTGGCCAGCTACTGGGTCGCAAGGACGCCTTGGCAAGTTCCTCATGCAGGAGCCGAGTGCCAGGTGGCGTGCCACAATGCATGCCGACTGCCGCTGCTGTCACTGCTGCTGCTGTCACTGCCGCTGCTGTTACTGCCGCTGCTGTCACTGCCGCTGCTGTCACTGCCGCTGCTGTCACTGCCGCTGCTGTCACTGCCGCTGCTGTCACTGCCGCTGCTGTCACTGCCGCTGCTGTCACTGCCGCTGCTGTCACTGCCGCTGCTGTCACTGCCGCTGCTGTCACTGCCTGGCTGCTGTCACTGCCGCTGCTGTCACTGCCGCTGCTGTCACTGCCGCTGCTGTCACTGCCTGGCTGCTGTCACTGCCTGGCTGCTGTCACTGCCGCTGTGGCGGCTGCCTGGCTGCAGGTGCGCCGGGAGCCCCTGGGTGTGGTGGCTCTGATCACACCCTGGAACTACCCCCTGCTCATGGCCACGGTCAGTGCCCGCAGCCCACCGTGACTCAGCTGACAGCAGCAGCCTAGTGGCTAGCATCAGGGACAAGCAGGCCAGCATTCGCCCCAGAGCCCCACCTCTGGTTCAGCACAGTAGTCCAGGACATGTGTGGTCATCGTGCTCTGCAATGGCATTGGAAACAGGCAGGCATGCAGTGGGTGCAGAAGCTCACCAGTCCAGCTTCCTGTCTGCTGGACCTACCTTAGGCGACTGCCCAGGTGGGCTGCTGCTGCCTTCCGACCCTGGCCTGCGCAGTGGAAGGTGGCGCCCGCCCTGGCCGCTGGCAACTGCTGTGTGCTGAAGCCTAGTGAGCTGGCCAGTGTGACCTGCCTGGAACTGGCAGGCATTGCCCAGGAGGTGGGCCTCCCGGCAGGGGTCCTCAATGTCATCACTGGCCTGGGGAGCGAGGCAGGGGCGCCACTCAGGTGGGGCGGGGAGGAGGGTGCGAGGGAGGGGAGTCAGGGTCTTGGAGCAAGGGAGCAAGGAAGCAGGGTTAGGGTTAGGGGGGTGAGGTTAGGGGTGATGTCTGACCCTAACACTAACCCTAACCCTTCTCTCGCAAACCCTAACTCTTTTCGGGCAAGGGAAGGAGGAAGCGGGAGTGTATGCGTATGATAGCAATGGAAGTTGGACCAGGAGGGTAGGAACATATGTGGATGCAGGGAGGGAGGATAGGTGGCAGGGAGGGGAGGGAGGGGAAGAGGGCATACCACTCCCAGAGTATCTCGGAGGCTCGCAAACTTGCGGTTTGCGTCACGGGAGACTACGCCGCTTGCTGTGCCTTCCCCGCTGCCCACAGTCCTTAGTCCAGGAGGCAGCATTCGCTCCCAGTGATCCAAGCAGGTGCAGGCAGGTGCAGGCAGGTGCAAGCCTGCCAGCCAGCAGGTTCTGCCCTATCCTGGCCTTGTCCGCCCTCCATTTGCCTCCACCGCCTCATTGTCTCGTTGAGCGATTGGCTGGCTCAGCAAGACATAACCAGACTCTGCCACTGCCGCATGATCCAATTGAGGCCACCTCCTGACATGTGCTCTGCTGCAGCGCCCACCCTGGAGTAGCCAAGGTTGCGTTCACCGGCAGCGCTGCCACAGGCAAGCGTGTCACTGCCGCCGCCGCTGCCAACCTGCGCCCCGCCACACTGGAGCTGGGAGGCAAGAGCGCCCTGCTTGTGTTTGAGGATGCGGAGGTGGACAAAGCAGTGGAGTGGGCCATGGTGGGTGGGCCAGAGGCTAGGCTGCCTGCCTGCCTGCCTGCCTGCCTGCCTGCCTGCCTGCCTGCCTGCCTGCCTGCCTGCCTGCCTGCCTGCCTGCCTGCCTGCCTGCCTGCCTGCCTGCCTGCCTGCCTGCCTGCCTGCCTGCCTGCCTGCCTGCCTGCCTGCCTGCCTGCCTGCCTGCCTGCCTGCCTGCCTGCCTGCCTGCCTGCCTGCCTGCCTGCCTGCCTGCCTGCCTGCCTGCCTGCCTGCCTGCCTGCCTGCCTGCCTGCCTGCCTGCCTGCCTGCCTGCCTGCCTGCCTGCCTGCCTGCCTGCCTGCCTGCCTGCCTGCCTGCCTGCCTGCCTGCCTGCCTGCCTGCCTATCTTGATGTTGTCATAGTTGATGTCGCTACGGTGAACGTGTGCTGTGCAGTTCGGCAGCTTCTGGACCAACGGCCAGATCTGTAGTGCCACCAGCCGCCTGCTGCTGCACGCTGACATCGCACCCGCCTTCCTGGACAAGCTGAAGCAGCGCGCAGAGAGCATTCGGGTAGAGGACCCCCTGACCAAGGGCTGCCGCCTGGGTCCTCTGGTGAGAGGGGCAACCAGGGGTGCAGGGGCAAGGTGGTCGCCAGTCTCAGTGGCTGACAGTCTCAATGGCTGCCCCGGCTTAGCATCAGGCACCAGGGTGTGTGTGTGCGTGCGTGTGAGCATAAGAGGGGATGTAGGAGTTGAGCCCCTGGCCTCCTCCTTGCCCCGCTCACCAGGGCCCTGGCAAACTCTTGTAAGGTGAATTGGTGGGCAGGGAGGGTGTTGAAATGGTGGACTGGCTGAGCTAGTAGAGGGGTAGCTAGGAGTGTTATGTTTTCATCCCATGTTGCAAGCGGAGCAGCAGTCCGCTCACCTCCAGCCAGGGCACTGTTGCCTGCAGGTCAGTGCTGGGCAGTATGAGCGTGTGAAGGCGTACGTGGCAGCAGGGCTGGAGGAGGGAGCGCAGCTGTTGACAGGCGGGGGCCGGCCAAGCCACCTGGCATCTGGATACTTCTTGCAACCAACGGTGGGACCGAGTGATTTACCCTGTCCCCTGCCTGCTACACCCTTATCCTGACCTACCCTGTCCTATTGCAGTGGTCAGCTCGCCAGCAGCTCGTCTCTGTGGCGGCCTCTTCACCCTGCCCTCTGGGCTGAGCCTGATTACCCTGGCCCCCCTGCTGCCCCGGCCTCCCTCCTCCCCTGGCCCCTCCACCAGATCCTATGCTGAGCCTGGTTTCTCTGCCCACGGCCACCTTTTTACCAGGTGTTCACAGGCGTGAAGCCCCACATGCGAGTGTGGAGGGAGGAGATCTTTGGCCCTGTGCTCAGTGTGATGACCTTCACCTCCGAGGCGGAGGCCCTTAAGCTGGCCAACGAGTCAGAGTACGGGCTGGGCGGCGCCGTCATCTCAGCGGATCCACAGCGCTGCCAGCGGGTGGCAGAGGGCCTGGAGTGCGGCATCGTGTGGGTCAACTGTTCTCAGCCCTGCTTCAGTCAGGTATGCTAGGGAGGAGTCACTGGGTCCTGCAGTCACAGTGTTTAGTGCCGCTGCCTTCACCATGCCTGTACCACATACTGCCATGCTCATGCATGCCACCAGCCTGGGTCAAGCGCACTCTACGCTACACGCCGCGGAACTCAGCCTCCCAAGTGCCCAGACTGCTTCACACCATGTGACAGTGCGGCAGCTGGCTTCAAATCATTTGTGAAAAAGATGAAAGATGGCAGAGCGGCAGCTGGCTGTCAAGTTGGCCGCTGATGCGCTGGTGGTTGCCTTTGACATGCACTGACGCACTCCTTACCTTCTAGCAGGGTTACTGCCTGCCACTTGCCGACCAGCGCAACCTGCCTCCACGACACAGGGTGCATAGTTATCAAGCGCTGGGCAGCTGACTTGGGTGTGCGGTTGGCTGTGATTGGAGAGGGAGTGTGGAGAGGGTGCTGAGTCCAGGCCAGTGGCATGATGACTGCCGCAGGCCCCCTGGGGAGGCGTCAAGAACAGTGGCCACGGTCGGGAGCTGGGCGAGTGGGGACTGGATAACTTCTTGTCTGTCAAGCAGGTTGGTGCAGTAGGTGCCCAAGGAGCAGGGAGGGTGGGCGGTGGGGCAGCGGTACCCTCATTGCCACACAGCAGGCCAGGGGCGGGTAGGGCAGGCAATGGGTCAGTCCAACAGGTGCCCCTTCAGCCTGGGACGGCGTGTGGCAGGGCGGCAAATGCAAGCAGGCCAGCAGTCCCTAGTAGGCCAGCGTCAACGGTCCACAAGCACCAGCACCCATAGAGGCAAGCAGGTCAGCAGGTGAGGGAGGGATAACCTCAAGGAGCAAGGGTTCGCAAGCACCAGTGCCCAGCATGCATGTGCCCAGCAGCTGCCTGGCTCCGTTGCAGATCACCACATATGTCTCGCCAAACATCTGGGAGTGGTACAACCCGGAGCAGCCGTCCAAGCTGTGATCACCGCAAAGCTGTTTGACTGGCTGGGATGGCTGGGAACAGTCTGCACCTGGCCAATGCATGTGCCCTAATGAAGTGGTGTTTAGGCTCAGGGTTAGCGCTGGTGCCGGTCATGCTGATTGATGGTGCAATTCTTAGCGTGAGTAGGTGCAACACTTGGGGCATGCTGGGTGTAGCAGTGCCCTTTGGCAGTGCCCTTTGCAGTGAATGGCCAGCAGCCCTGTGAGAGGCAGCTGAACAAGCGCAGGGCCACCAGGCCTGCAGGCTGGAAGCCCCCAGCAGGGCAGGTGGAACAGCGCCTTGTGCGCCCAGCCTGGAGCCAGCTGCGTGACCAGCCGGTGCGGGGCATGATGTGGTGCCCTGTGGTAGCCCCCCGCAAGCCCCCGCAGGCCCCACGCAGCAGCCAGGAAGCCACACAGCCTGCAGCCTCAGAGCCAGGGCCCAGCAGTCCCCTGCCAGCCAAGCGCAGCAAGCGCACCAAGGCTGAGACGGCAGCTGAGCCCACCCAGCCTACCAAGGGCAAAGGCAAGGGCAAGGGTAAGGCTGCCAAAGCAAAGCCCGCACCACAGCCAGGCAGGTGGCTGGACAGGGACTGCAATGCAGCATTGAACATGCAGCGCGTTGGAGAGAGCAAGTGGCGCCCACTGGAGCTGTGCTACTGGCCAGAGCAGGGAGCTCTGCTAGCCAAGGGCAAGGAGTACCCTGGCCTGGGCTACAAGCGGCTGCGAGGCAAGCCACCCAAGGCCCAGCAGCAGCCTATAATGTGGTCATGGTCATGGTAGGCGACCATGACCATGTGTATACCATGTGCAAGCCATGTGTATGCCCATGTGTATGCCATGTGTACGCCATGTGTATGCCATGTGCATGGGAACTCCACACAGACAAAACACTAGTTTGTAGTGGTCCACAATGAGTGTTCGACTGCAATGAAGGCTCAAGGTTGAGGGCCACGGTACTGTTTGACTGGCTTTGCGCTGCTGGTGGCTTGCTGGGCATAGGTGACTAATGGCATGACTGCAACAACAAAGTAAGGAACGCAAAGTGCAGGCTAGGAGCGGCTGGGCGACTGAACACCCCAGGCCAGGCGGCACAGTGGCAACATGCAGCACAGTATGGTGTGCCTTGTTATGAGCTGTTCCAGCTTACATTTGTCCACGTGTGTCTTATATAGGCGCTCCTTTGCTCTCAGCAGAAACTCATACTAGATTGACCAGCTTCGTGTTGGACAGTAACGCTTTGGGGGTATAGAAGGCTCGGTCCGAGGGGTCGGCTTCAGACACCGCACATGTTCTGCTTGGGTGGTTGATTCTAAACATATCGTCTTCAAGCGCGCCGCCACGAGATCCATCAGGGAAAAGTCGGCATTTGTGAGGACTGGCCAGAACAACCACACCCAGGTAGGTGGGAAGGAGGCTGACTATGCCGCCACTGCCAACAGCCTCAAGACACTCAGGCAAATTAGTAACAGCATTTTTCAGAATCGCGGCTTGAGATTTTGCACATAGCCATATGACATGGTTGTAAGATTGGGGTTTGAACGAAAATTCATAAATATGCATGGTTGGTGAGATATCGCTAAGGTGATGTGTTGTACCACTCGGTGTGGTGCAGTGTAGCACCATTGGGTGCATTGTAGTCGTGCACTGGGGACAGGTGCAGTACTACACCATGAGAACCAATGTGATTTGTAAGAACAACCATCTTCAAACCAGTAAAATACCAATGAATTATCAACATAACTACTTTAATACATCACAAAACTACTAGACTGTATATGGTGCAGTTTATGACGATGAGGTTTGGTGCATTGTTGCGTTCTAAATATTAAGTATATAATTCACGAATTTCGCTGATTACTACGAAATTTTTCACGATGTTGGTGGGCATGGGCCAATAGTCTCATTCCGAGGCGAACCGTGTACAAAAAACACCCCCTCAAAATCGATAGTTGTGCACTAATTTGCGTGTGTGGAGGCACACAGTTCCTGGTCAAGCTAAAGCGCCCTGATGGTCTCAATGCGGGCTGAAATTGCAATTCTTACACCTAATGGCATTAGCTACTTGTGGTACGATCGCTGATCACTTGTAAGAGCTGGCTTACGTCATTCTGTGGCCCACGTTATTGCTGATTTCTTGCTAGGGCCAATGCATGTCATTCTTGTGGCAGTTGAAGATTTTGAAGGGTTTGGGATGTCACATATATATAATCAATAGCTGAAATGGGTGCTTCCTGCGCCTGAACAACACTAGCTGGTTGTAGACCGGTTGCTGGTTATTTTCCTTTCCTTGCTGAAGAATAAAAAGGGTTTGGACCTCATGAATAAATGTTTATTTATTTATTTATGCCTCGGGAACTAGACTACAATTGTGATCATGGGGTTGTTCGGGGAGCATGGTAGAAGCAATGTGCCTTACAAACCACGACCACACACAATGCGCCATGCAATGTGCATGACAATATCCTTGTGGCATCGTTTTTTTCGTCGTCATAGACAGTCCAAGCACCCCACACAACATCTATGCCCTACCACGCCGTGGCAAGACATATTCATCTTCTGCGCTGGTGCTATGTATTGCTCAGGCTGCTCACGGGTGCCTATGTGCACTTATCTACATGGGGGTGGCAGTTGAGATAAAGCCGGCTGTCAGAAAACCAGCAATGACTGGAGCAGACAGGCTTGCGCACGACATGCAGTGTGCAAGCAACAGATAATGAACAGACATCAGGCTGACAACAGATGTGAGGCTGACAACAGATTGCCGTGGGCTAAATGGCAATGCAATGCTAAGCTAGATGACGTGGCTGAGCTGTGGACATGACGTGGCGTGGCTGAGCCGTGGAGGCAGCCAGGACGAGGCAGACCCTTCCTGAAAGGCCTGGGACCCCAGCTCAGCCTGTGGGCGGGTGAGATTGAGCCAGCGGCACGGCAACAGGGCCTGGCTGACAGGCTCAGGAGCGCACAAACTGCTGGCCGGACTGCTGGTAGCTGGCCACCATGCTGCGCCCCAGCTGGCAGACGCCCAGGTGGCTGAGGTGGATCCACTGCGGGATGACCCCCGGCAGAGTTGCGTTGAAAAACTCCAGGCCCTGCATGGTGCACATGCATCCTTGTGGCTGGGTGTAGGCACCAGAGCCCGGTGGCCTCTTCCCAGGAGACATGTCACCATTACCACTGCTACCACTGCTACAACAGGAGTTTGGTGGCATGCACTGCAAGAGCTGCATCACTTTGCATCACTTAAAGCACCCACCCACCCACCCACCCACCCACTGAAGGGCCCACTACAACTAATCCATGGATAACTAGTTTCCATGGATAACTACTTTCCCATTGCACCGCTTGCTTCTCTTGTGCCATGGACCATGGTGGGGTGATCATCATTCCACGAATCTCTCGGGAAACCCAAGTTGCTTAAATAAACCACCGCCCGTCTTTATGCACATCGCGTGATGGTTAAGAAGAAGCGGAAGGGCACCAACAAGCAAAAGAAGGGCCCAGCAAAGAAGTTGAAAGGTTCGTGTCCCTAGCCGACTGTGAGGTACCCGAGTTACGCGCTGTGTAATCACCCGTCGCTCCTGTTGGTTCCATCGCAGCGTCTCATTCCCCTCAAGGGAAACAACGACGGGAGCGCCGAGATGGCTGGGGAACAAACAGACGTCAAGTGAGTTGCCGCCCCCGCCTTGTGTGTCCTCGCACTAATTGTGTGACACAAATTGTGTCACTGCATGGTGCCCTTGCCTGTCAAAGTGGCCTGTCAAAATGTTGGTTGTGCTTGATTGTAAGTAATCAAGGCCCCGGGTAGCGCTGTGCTGCGCGGCTGCAAAAAGACGAAACGCATGTTGATGGCGCACTTCCAGCTGCGGGCTGAAGTGCACTCCCAGCTTCGGGTCATCGCCTCGCTGTTTGTGCTCCGGATCTTTCTGACATGCCTGGTGGGCTACCCCAACCCGGGGTATGCCTGTGCACCCACACTTCCAGCCGTGCACCCCCCCAAGCCCCTTATGCACTCTCCCTACCCCCACTCCCCCCGCGTGCCCCTGCCCAGCCCCCCCCTCCCAGCCTGCCAGCATGGAGTGGGATTGCGATTCTGACTCCGAGTCAGATTGTGCCTCTGAGCCGGAGTCACAGTCTGACTCAAAGCCAGAGCCTCAGCCTGTCACTCAGCCCCCCCCGAGGCGTTGCAGCGCCCGGCTGGCAGTGCTTGCACCGGCAGCACCCACAGGGCCTCCCTTGCCCCTTGACAGCGAGGACCCTGTCATGCTGAGGCAGCTCAAGGACTTCGTCGACCCGAACCGACCCGAACTTCGCCGACCCGAACCCGACAGTCTACAACCAGCTGCAGCGGCGGCGTGTGCGCCCAAGGCAGCACCGCCACCCCATGCTGATGCCAGTCATTGACGACCCCAGCAACTAGGCGTTGCTGGCCAAGCTGCAGAAGCTGGGCAGCATCGATCTGAGAGGTGACAACAACACCATTGGAGCGCACTCCATGCAGTTGGCGGTGGCCATGTAGCAGCACTACTCCAACCCAGGCAAGTGATGGTGGTGCTTAAACTCTGACCTGACCTGACCGGACCGGACCTGACCTGACCTGATACCTGACCTGATACCTGACCTGATACCTGACCTAATACCTGACCTGACCTGCATGCACATGCAGAGCGCTTTGTCAAGCTGTACGCCAAGGCGCCGGGGCCCGGTTGAACCGGAGCGGCAAGGAGGCTCAGCTGTGCATCAAGATGGCGTGTGGGTATGGCATTAACGCCCAGAGCTCAGAGCTGCAGGCCGCCACCCTGGACAAGGGGCATGTGGCTGAGATGAGAGAGGCGGCCGACAAGCACCGCCGTCTGTTAAACATGATGAAGCAAGGGTCCTTGCAGGACACCCTGCCCCTGCCCTGCCGCATGCGGCATGCAATACATGTGTGCAGATGGCTAGAGCAGTGGCAGCAGCCCCCCACCCCACCTGTGCCAGGGCAGCCAATGCGCGGCAAGCGTAGGGGTGGTCCCCGGACCCTGACCTGCCCACCCCCCTTCACCCTCACCCCCATGCCCAGGGTGGGGGTGCACTTCATCAAGCTGGGCAGTAGGGTGCTGCGTAGGGTGTGCAAGCAGCTGGGTCTGATCAAGGAGTCTCAAAGAGCCTTCATCTCAGAGCCAGCACTGAGCCAGCACTGGGCTAGGTGGTTCAACACGGGCAAGCTTCGCAACAAGGGGTTTCAATTTGAGAGGACTGTGAAGACATACGGTGTCAGCGTGTGCGTGCACTACACGCGCCCCCTCCCCACTCCTCCTGCCCCACCCCCTGCGGCCAGCAGCAACAGCCGCCCTAGTGCAGCAGCAGCAGCAGCCCATGCAGTGGGACTCCCCCACATAGGCAGGGGCATAGCTGAGCAGCGTGAGGTTGTGTTCGATCCAGCCACCCAGATTGGGGTGGGCATCGACCCCGACGTCACCCAGGCAGTCAGCGCAGCCTCAGGGGTGTGGGACCGTAAGCTGGACCGGTGGAAGCTGACCAAGGGCATGCCAGCGGCCTGAACAACTCCCGCCGTGACACCTAGCGGTGGCTTGCACCAATCAAGCCCCACCTCCAGCACCTGGCAGCAGCCAGCCCAGCCGGCACCTCCCTGGTGGCCAACCTGAAGCACATCACCGTCACCATGGCCACCTGGGACGCGGTGTGGGAGGTGTACCTGGACCCCAAGTGGGCACGGCAGCGGCTGAGGCTGTACGGAGCCCATGACCGGACACTGGAGCAGTTCTTCAAGAAGGTGAGGGTGGGTGGGTGGGTTTTGTATTGAGAAGTGGTGGGATGGCATGAAGAGGTGTTGACTGTGCCATGCCTAACCTGGTGCCACCATGTCAGCCACCATGTGTGTGCCTTGTGTGCATGGCTGCAGTTGGAGGACATGGCTGAGGTGTCCATGGAGCGCCATGGGCATGCCACGCAGCTGGTGGTCTTCTTGGAGCAGTTGGTATTGGCACTGGGGTGGGGTGGGGTGCTAATGCGGTGCTGCGAGCCTGCTGCAAGGTGGTGTGCAGGCCCAGGGGCACAGACCAGCTGAGGGGCAGGGTGGTGCTCGTGGATGAGCACCGCACCACCTGGGTCAGCTCAGCAGTGAATGGCCAGCAACCCTGTGAGTAGGAGCTGGACCATGAGCAGCCCACCAGGCCTGCAGGCTGGAAGCCCCCAGCAGGGCAGGTGGAACAACGCCTGCCACGCCCAGCATGGAGTCAGCAGCGTGACCAGCCAGTGAGGGGCCTGATGTGGTGCTCGGTAGTGGCCCCCCACAAGTCCCATGCAGCAGCCAGGAAGCCACACCGGCAGCAGCCTCAGGGCCTGGGCCCAGCACTCCCCCGCCAGCCAAGCGCAGCAAGCGCACTAAGGCTGAGCAGGCAGTTGAGGCCCAGGGCAACGCTGCCAAAGCCAAGCCAACCGCACAGCCAGGCAGGTGGCTGGACAGGGACTGCAATGCAGCGCTGAACATGCAGCGCATTGGGGAGAGCAGGTGGCAGCCGCTAGAGCTGTGCTACTGGCCAGAGCAGGGGAAGCTGCCAGCCAAGGGCAAGGAGTACCCTGGCCTGGGCTACAAGCGGGTGCGAGGCAAGCCACCCAAGGCCCAGCAGGAGCTTGCTGAGGCACAGTAGTGTGTGCCCGCCTTTGTTGAGCTGTCATCAGCTCACATTCAGTGCATGTTTGTCATGCCAACTCTACACTGTTACCCTAGCGGTCAGGCAATAATGTAGGTGGTAGGCACTCATGCACCATGTCCATGTGCATTGGGTATACTCCACACAGCCCATTAACACCATTTGAGTCAGGCCACTAGTGGTCCCTAGTATTCCCGCTAGTGGCTGCTAGTGGCCACTACTGGCCTGGCTCGAATGGAGGCCCTAGTGAGGGACAACGGGGCTGGGTCAAGCCACCTGATGGGTCGTGCGAGTAAAGCTGCAGCGGTCGGGGGCTCACCTCCATGTCCACCGCCGGCAGTGGCTGCTGGGTAGGGTCGCTCAACACCTCGTCTTGCTGGTCACGCACGATGCGAATCCACGGGAACAGGGTATCCCGGTTTACCACTGCCTGTCGCGCCACCACCACCGGCAGCCGCGGGTGCAGTGACGCGAACTCCTTGCGCACCGCCGCCAAGAAGTTGCGCAGGTTCGCGGCGTAGTTTGCGGCAGCAACGATGTCTTGTGGGTAGTAGGCGTCTGACTCGCCTTGCACCCACAGCATGCCGCGAAGCCGTGCCGCAGGGCCTGCTGCACGCATGGCAGCCCACGTGCCGTTCACCATTGCGTTGTAACGGTCCACGCCTGGCGACCAACTTAGCTGCGGCGCGGCCACAGAACAGCAGCATGAGCTGCTGCTGGAAGAGCGGTTCCAGTAAAAACAATCTCCCAACACAGTGACTGGAGCAGTGGATACGAGGGGGCAAGTGGATGAAGGATGTGGCTCCATGCTGGCAGGGCACTCGGTAGCTTTTTCTTCAAGACATTCAGCAGGCACTCTAGGCTTCTCACCTTGAGACTAGTAGAGCCAATGGCCGCCGGTACAAAGCCCACTCTGTAGGACAGGTTGGCTGCCAGGATCCCGTTCCCAAAGGCAATGTCAGGTCCTAGGGTCAAGCCACATATGGAGCCTGTGCAGCCATTGCTGATGCAGCCCACGCATGGCTGGGCATCTGTCCATGCCCGGGTGGCCAGCGGAAACATGAGCAGCCTGCCTGGTCTTGGCTGGACACAATCAGGACCCATTCTGGAGTAATCGGTGCCATCAAAGGCATTCTCGCCCACCATGTTGCTCTGGCCTGCTAGGATCCAGACATCCAGGGTCTCGGGGTCGTCAGGCAGAGGGCTTGAGCGTGGAGGTGAGGGTGGCGCTGGGGGCGAGGGAGGGGCAGGAGGCAAGGTTGGTGGGGGTGAGGGCAATGGTGGGGTAGGGCAGGGGCTGGGAGGGAGGGGGGAGGGGCTTGGGCTGGGTGAGGGAGGGGAGGAGGGTGGGCTGGGTAGGTATTGAGGAGAGGGGGACTGCGGTGAAGGAGGGGAATGAGATGGTATCACATTGGAAGGAGTAGGGCGTGGTGGGGCAGCAAGTGCTGCAGAAGGGGTTGCGGGTCGACGTGTAGGAGGTGTATATGGTGGTGGTGGAGGAGGGGGAGGGGGGCGGATACGAGGTGACAACAGTGCTTGAGCTGGAGGCCTGCGGCACAGCGCTCATCGCCTTCTTTTACTGCCAGCCAGTTGCTGCCAAGTGATGTCAGCAGCACTGACCTGGGAGGTCTGACAGCCTGTGTGTCCCAGCATAGCAACACAGCCAGAAGTAGCCCAACGGGCCAGAGCCGTGCCATGGGCCCTTGCACCTTGGACGCCTGTCTCTGTTACGAAACTGGCTGATGTACCTACAGCCGACAAGTCATGAGCACGGACGTTGACTTTGATGCCGACAAAGGGGGTGCGGCTCAACTCTCCTACGTAACTGCCCAGCGTGGGTGGTAATCTATGCGAGTACAGCTGGATGCGTAAGTTAAGCAATCTGTGATTTGTCGCACAAATCAGTCTTACCCGTATCAGACTACTAGCGGGCTGATGCGTGTATCAAGGGCAGTTTTGACGTGACAGCGGCCGAGTCCAAGTTCCAAGTCCAAGGTTGACACGCATGCACAGATGTGTTTAATCACATGGCTGATGATGCACGCCGTACTCAGCCCCCTCATCCCTCACTAGTTCACAACCATGATGTGCCAGACTAGCTAGCAAACATAGCTTGTGAAGTTTCCCTGGCCGTGCATCCCCAATGCACCATGGATTGATCCGCATCGCCCACTGCTGCCGCTATCTAGGGTTCCTTTAAATACATGCTTTGCGAGCTGTAGAGCGCTGGCTTTAGTAGGATTCTTACCTGCCGTCATTGCTTGTAATTGTTGTGCTTGCTGTAATTGCCCGGTGGTAAATCAACAGTCACGACAATATAACAATCAATTATTCTTCCGTAATCTATAGGGATCATCAAGATGTTTGTGATATGACATGTCACATATGATATGTCCGTTACGCAAACACAGACCAGTGTAGGCCCAACTGGACACATGCGTGCTATGCCTGCTCTGGATGCCTTCCATGTTTGTGTTTCTGCAGTGGGATGGCCTGTTCACATTGGAAGTGTGCTGAGCTAGTGATGAGCCAGCGACTAAGTCATGCCATGGCATGCCGTTGCTTTGGCACGTTTATAGGCTTATATAGTTGCAGGTTGCCAGAGGTGTACTAGCTCACATATTAAGGTGGTGTTAAGCCTCATGACTGCGCGTGCAACTGGGGCCACTAACTGCTTGGCGGCAGGTAGGGTGGAGAAACTGGCATGTTGGCATGACCTTTGGGTGTGGCAAGGAGTGCGCATCAGGTGCGCACATTATCAGCACAACACTAATACCCGCAGCCGTACCGGGCTGTCAGGAATGTGCCACCATGCATGGGGTTTGTTGTCATCTAGGGTGCACCCGTTTACCCACAGGTCAACACCTCGACATGTCTTGCATGGATGTCTCGACATGCATGTGTGGTGACCCTGCTTGCAGCTGCTGGCAATGCTATTGGTGGTAGCGTGCTGCACTTTTGATTCAGGCAGCGGCGGAGTCATCCTTGCGATGCTAGGGGGAGGTAGCCGGAAATAGAGTCATCACATTGCAGGCGGCTGCTGTGGCCTGCTGAGCTGCAGTCCAGGTGCGCTGAGCCCCAGCCTGTCCGCTGCCTCCAGCTGGGCCCTGCTGGTGTGGGGCGCCAGGGCCACCTGCAGCAGGGCCACCTGGCCAGGGATGCCGCGCAGCTCCCTCTTGCCCAGGGGCCGGGCCACCAGGGGCGGCAGCAGACCAGGCAGGCACAGCGGCTGGCCCTGGGAGAGCAGTGAAGCTGAGGGGCGCTCAGCACCCTCACCACCAGGCCCTCTGCCTGCCTGTGTGCTGCTGTGCAGCTGCTGCTGGGCCGCATGCCACTGGGCTGTGACTGAGCTCACTGCACCACTGCTGGGAGGCTCTTGAGGTGGAGGGTGGCTGACATCCAGTACAGCTGGCCCAGGGGCAGGGCCGGTCACGAGCTTAACCTCTTGTCTGCCTTGCGCTGCAGCAGGCTGGAAGGAGACAACACGCTTGGGCTGGGCAGTGGAGCTGTGTGTTGACCTGGCAATGGAGCTGCCAACCTGCTTGCTGCCCTGGGCTGACCAGCTGGCTGTGCTGGCGGCTGGCTGGTCCGCAGCAAGTGATGCCAAGGCTCGAGCTTCCTTGGTGGTGATGGTGGGCTGCAATGCAGCCACGGTGTTGGTCCAGGCTGTCTCAGAGCACCACACCTGTCAGTGCACCAGCAAGGCAACAGAGCCACGGGGCGGCCATGAAGGGAACATGGTGGTCAGGGCCCAGTGAACGGCTTGATGCCTTTCAACGCCATAGCTATGCAACAGCTAAGATGCTTGATGCCCCACCCACCTGGCCTGAAGCTGCCAAGCTGTTGATGCGTGCAGCCCGGTTCAGGCAGCGGCCCCGGTAGTTGAAGCGACCATTGGCAGGCGTCAGGTCACAGGCCACCTCACCCACATCTACACCCGCCTGCACACATCCGTCCAACAAGTAAACAGTTAATGTCTAGCATCAGAATGAGTCATAGAAAGATCTTGTGCACCCTAACGGTGCATGCTGAGGGTGGCCATCAAGGTCAGGGCCTAGTCTTGATCACACAGCCACGGCACCCGTAGAGCACCTGGTCAGGCTGCCATGGTCAGGCTGCATAGGTGAGGTGACGATCACCTTGAGTCGCAGGCCTCGCAGCAGACGCACAGTGCCTTGCGCTGCAGCCCTCTGCTGCTGCCCCTCATCATCCCCGGTGGCAGGGGCCTGGGTGCCACCGGCCTTGCTGCCAGAGGTGTCCAGGCATGCTGTCATCTCCTCCCCAAACAGGCTGTCCAGCAGCGCCTGTGGCCAGTCCATGTCCATGCAGGTTGTGAGGGTGAGCAGCGCCCAGTGCAGGCACTGCAGGCTGCAGGGGAAGGCGGCCAGCACCATGCCCTCCTCCTCCGCGCTGGACACCCAGTAGCCAGCAGGCAGCTGTGGCCCCGACACATGCAGCAGCAGGCGCTGGGCAGCGGCCTGGTACAGGGCCACGCACTCCTGCAGGCAACAGCAAGGAAAGAACTTGACAAGCTGACCATGTGCTGGCTATGTCCACGAGTGCTGTTGCTTGACGGTATGAAGATGTGCTGGGCCATAGACAAGGGCTGTTGCTAAAATGCCTAGCCGAAGCTATGCTGCTGCCAAGCATGTTTGCAATGTCTTTCTGATCTTGAGCAAGACCCTTGCAGGCCGTGCTCACCTGGGCCAGCTCTGCATTCCAGGCCTTGAGGTGGGACAGTCCCACCACTGACATGAAGGCAATGGCAGCTGTGCCATAAGGAGCGTGCAGCACACCTGGCTGCACCTGTCTCAGTGTCCTGTACAGCAAGCAGCCAGCACCACACTATGACGGCCTGCTCTTTCCTCGTCAGCTGCTCAGCTCCCCCTGTGACGCTGCAGCCGCCTCACCTCAGCGGCCCCAGGGCCCACAGGCGGTGAGCATGGTCCGGGGTGTTCAGGCAGGCGCAGTACAGCTCCAGGGCCGTGGCGCCCTTGCCCTCACCCAGCGCCACCAGGTGCTGCCCCATGTGCACCACGCTGATGCCAGCAGCCCGCAGCTCCTCGACAGGCAGCTGCACCACCAGACCATGATGTCAGCTGCTTGCTATGTGAGCAACTAGATCATGCTGGGCAGCTGTGGTGAAGTCACACTTTCTTATCAAACATGCTCTGAGCTTTGTGCTTGGCTGTGCCTACCTTGACAAAGGTGGCAGCACTGAGCGTGACCTGACCCCCATGAGCACAAGCCTGCATGCCAGCAGCAGGGTAGCAGCAGCAGCAGCAGCAGGAGGGTCAGTGCCACATGAGCATGAGCTGAGGGGTATGGGGGCTGGCTGCAGCACAGGCCCACCTGCACTGCCTTGGCCAGCACCAGCGCTGCCCCGCCATACGTGATGGAGCTGGCCCCCATGCGCCTCTGCACCAGCACCTCGTCGGCAGCCAGGCCGGTGTGCAGGCCCTGCAGCAGTGGGCAGCACAGGCATGGGGCAGTGGGCACCTGGCATCGCTGACTGCACAGTCACCCTCAGCTGGCCACTCACCACCCTGACCCTGAGGCCCGCCAGCACAGTGAGGGCCGCAGGCATGGCCGCCTCTACCTCCTGGTACAGCTCACACAGCCGCTGCCAGCCCACCCTGACTTGGCCAAGGGGTTGCGCAGGAGCCTCCTTGCTTGATGGTTGTGACATGGATACCTGTAGGTCAGGCTATATACATCAGTAAGCTTGGATTGTAAGCTTCAGCTTTTGCTGGCGGTGTCCTGGCAGGGCATGTCTTGTTAAATAGTTGATCATTTGTGCCACCCCAGTCCCATAGATCCCTGCAGGTGAAGGCATGCAGCCGCACGTCCAGCCCATGTTGGCTTCACTTGTAATCCATGGCCCAGCCAGCTACGAATGCCATGGATACAAGCTAGCAGTCAGGCATACAAATACGATATGTGCCGTGCAGCTAGGGATACCTGCAGGGCATGTCTTGTTACAGAGTTGATCATTAATCATGCCAACCCAGACACTCTTGGTGAGGCAAGGCAGGCAGGCTAAGCATTGTCATCATTATCCTGCACTTCAACCGCATGCATTCACACTCGCAGTAATGCAGGGAGCAGGTGGATGGCTCCCTTTTGTCATCATGGTTTCAATGTCACACACGCCTTTCTACTCGAATTTAAACATAGTTTCAACTCGAAGTTATGCATACAGTACTATAAGGGTGAACAGCATCCTTGCAAAGCCATAAGTATAAAGAGTACTCGTAAGTGCTAGAATTCTTGTTTTGTCTTCTTGCATGCTGTCCAGTTGTTCTTACATCTCCCTCAGCCCAACTTTCCTCGTTTCGTACCAGGTTTGTACCAGGTTTTAAGGCAAACAATTGAACTTTGCTCTCACTGATTTCTGTGAGTGCGCACTTCTGACTTAAGCCTTTGCCAGTCACTTGCCTGCGTCCTGTCACCACGCTCTGATTGCCAGGGAGCTGTCGTTGCCATCTGGCGTGCTGCATGGTGCGCCATCAAGCCCAGAAGCCCCTGCAACACGGTGGCTCACACCACGGAGCAACAGGCATGAGTGCTTATGCTCATTGCATAGAAAGCCACATTAGTCAGGCAGGGAGGCAGGCAGGGAGCATGGCTGTCGATATCTCACCTCGCCTGATCCTTGCAGGTGCGAAGTCGGCGCTTGAAGTCGAGCCATGGACTTTGAACTATGAAGGCTGGCTCCTGCTCTCGCCATTGCTTCTAACATGCCCACCAGGTATGTGCTGACTTTTGGTGGCTGTCTCATCTGCAAGCTAGTCATCGACCCAACATGCTCAACTGTTTCAGATGCAAACACAGGGTTCATGGCTGAGCAAGGTCCCTGTACTGCCTCAGATCCCATGAGCAGTTGCTGGTTTGGTTTGGTGCTGGATGGCAGCTGGCTTGCACTCTGAGTGGCGCTAGCAGACGTCAGCATCAGTCGCGACAATGGCTGATCGCTGGCATTAGTGTAGCTGCCTGAGGTGCCTGTCACACATGAGCCCGGCCACACAGGGGCAAGGCACAGCGGCTGGCCAGGGCTGCCCTCTGCAGCCAGCTCCACAGGCCACTGGCTGCACCTCAGCAGCGCATCTTGCACACCACATACACACACGCAGGGTGCAGTGGAGGGGCTAGACATGCTGTCTTTCCTCTGCCGTGCTGGGCACTCCTGCCTTACTGCCTTGCACTTGGCTCACCTGCAGCTGGGTAACGAAGGTGACGGCTGCCTGAGGGGAGTGGAAGCACAGGAGGAAGCTGCAGGGCAGCAGGCAGCAAGGAGCAGGGATGTCAGCCAGCCTTGCGTGTGATGATGGCTACGCACCCCTGCCCTGCTGGCCCTCACCTGTCGCCCTCAGTGGCCCACTCATAGCCTGAGCTGTCCAGGGCCAGCCGCCTGACCTGCAGGTGTCAGGAGGAGGGCAGGGGAGGGCACTCGGGCCACAGCTACTGAGCCCCAGGTCAATGTACCATATGATGACTCACCAGCTCATCATGCAGCTTCATGCTGACCTCCATCACCCCGGCTGGCATTGTCTCCTGCACAACAACAGGCACACTTCAAAGGCAGGGCACCATCGCTGGCCTGTGACTGCCACTGCCATGCATGCCAACTCACCCATAGCTTGCTGGAGCCCTGCACATCCGTGATGACCAGGGTGGCCTTGTCGCCAGCAGCAGGCGGCAGCACATGGCCCATCAGGGAGCGCTGCAGCTTGGCATTGCGGCGCAGGTGGGTGATGATGACGGCCAGCAGCAGCACCAGCAGGGAGCACACCGCTACTGGCACGGCAATCACAGTGACCAGCACAGGTGTGGTCAGGCCAGGTGAACCTGCACAGCACCATGACAATGCAACAGCCTTGACACAATTTGGTTGCATCCAAACCAATTCGGTAGCAGCTTGGGGTGTTGGAAGTGCCCTGCTGCTGCTTGCCCTGCTGCTTGCCTGTAGGGAGTCATTGCAACAGCAACTGACCTGCTGGTGGTGGGCTGGGAGGAGCTGGTTGAGGTGGCTGAGCAGGTGGCACAAAGCCAGTGGTGCCCCACAGCTGCTCCCTGAAGGCTGCGGCACCCAGATTATCCCTCACCACCCTCAGGCTCGTAGTCATGGCGTCCATTGCAGCGGCAAAGTCAGTGGGGCTGCCGGCACTGCGGGGCACCTGCACCACAGGGCAGCCATATGGCACCTGCGGGCTGAGAAGCATGAGGCATGGTCTTAAGGTGAGACAGGCACAATTTGTCACGCATGACTGTCAGACAACACATTACTGCTGCTCAAGCCAAGAAGGCGTCGGCTGCAGCAGAGCACACAGGCAGCCAGGGCAGCAACACAATACCCACAAGACCCTCCGATGTTGGATGTATAGTAACGACCACTGCCTGGTAGCCCAGACACCACGTGAGAAAGAAAGAAGATTGACAAATATATATAAGCTTCTTTTCACAGATAATGTCCAGTATCTAGGCATACTGTCCAGTTAACTTATATCTCTTCACTCCCATTCTCCACGATGATCCTTTTCAACCCCCCATCATCTCCGAGAAAATGCTATGTTGTGCTATGTGGCTTCAAGTCAAATCATTCAACTTGCTCCCACTGATTGCTGAGAGAGAGCCTCCGCAACCGAGCACCCAACCTGATGTTCACAGCCGCATGGCCCTGCCGGGTGCCTGTGCCTTATTTCTGCAATTGCCCAGGACCTGATGTGCACCAGCAGCGACTAGCGGTGTTCATTAATTCTAATCGCCTACAACACATCCTATACCTACCTAGAACCATAATGTGATCAGTGAGCAGAGAATCAGACTGATCAGGGGGGTACTAGGGCACAACCACCCTATCCAACTGGGGGTCTGTGGGTAGCCTCACTTGTGGCACGTTCCCTCCATGCAACTGGAGACCACAGGGCACCTCATCAAAACTGACTGCTTGACAACAAACACAAATGCAGAGTGCAGTGAAGGGGCTCAGAGTGATGGAAGTGATATGAGCACAAGAGGCAGCAGGCAATGAATGTGCTTCTGCAAGAGAACCAGCTACGCAAGCTGGCTATGTTGCCCACATGCCTTACTATGGCAACGTGGCACAGCTGTTGGCTGGGCAGGCTAACGGGTAAGCAGGCTTCTAGGTGGAGTGCAGCTGACTGAGTATAATCGTCCAGCTTGCGCATCGGGGCTGCAGGCCTGAGTGTGTTAGAAGTGTGAGGCATGGCATACTCGCATCCAGCGACTGAGAAGCATGGCATGTGTGTTGCAGCATGAAGCGATGTTGCTGATGATAATTTTGATGACCTTAAACATCCCTTGATCTTGATAGCACAAAAAGTGGTGGCGGCGGAAACCGGAATTGCTGGGTGAATACTGACTCAGATTGAATACTTCGTCGTCAATAATTGTTTTCTGTATTGCTGTAGAAGTGGACCCTGTCGACAGAGGATGGCAGTGTTGCTGCCCACCTTGGTATGCGCCACCTCGTTCACTAGGAGGGAGTTTAGAGCATCATAGATGAAGTACAGAGGGTATTGACTATCTGCATCAGTCCATGGCGCAAGGCAGTGGGTGGTAGTCACCAATAAAGAAGGAACGAAATAACTCGAACTAAGATGCTGCGAATTGGCAGCCAACCATCTGCCGGCAACCCACCTGCAACCCGCCACTCCATGGCAGTGCCGGGCAGTGTCAGGATGGTTGTCAGGGCTTTGTCATAGGCCTGGCCACATCACACCACATTGTGTCAGCAGACAAGCAGGCGGGTAGTGCAGGCGCACAGGGCCAGGCGCTGCCATCACTCTCTCCAGCATCCACCTCTCGATGCACCTCGGCTGAAAAGGGCCACCCACCCGGACATCAGTGTAGTTGTAGCCGTTGGAGGACCACAGAGTGATGCCTGGCTGGTCCCACGGCTCACCCACTTGGTACACCAGGCGCCCTGTGCAACAACACCAGTCGCAGCACAGCTGGATCCATTGCACCAACAACTGCATCACACCGTTGCACACCCATAATCATGCATTGCCCTGTGCAACAACAACTGCATCACACCGTTGCACACCCATAATCATGCATTGCATGCGGGGCTGTTGGCTAGCCAGAGCAGGTGGAGCCTGCTGGAGCTGTGCTGGAGCTGTGGTGGACATGCCAGCTCTGCCAGCCAAGGGCAAGGAGTACCCCGAGCTGGACTGCAGGCGGCTGCGAGACCAGCCACCCAACGCCTAGCAGCAACGGCAGGATACTGCTGGGGCACAGTAGTGTGCCCCCCCACTTGAGCTTTCATCAGCTTACAAACTAGTGCATGCATGTCATGCCTACTCTAGGCTATGAACCTGCCACGTGGGTCAGGCAATAGTGTAGGTGAATGGCGCCCATGCCATGTGCATGGGAACATAACTCGACACAGACAAAACACCACCCCTAATGAGGGTCAATCTGCTGTTGGGAAAGCATGAAAGCATGACTCATACAGTAAAACTCGGCATGCCGGATGCATGGGGAACATCAGGAATCAATGCCTATGCCTTACCTGAGCTGCGGAAAGGGGCATAGGTGCTCACTGGTGCCCACAGCATCGCGAGCTGCACACCAAAAGCAAATGTTCACCAGGTGCTGCCGCGCTGCAACAATAGCTGTGGGTAGCTGGAGCAGGCTGACTGGTAAAACGATGGCAAGCTGATGTGTTGCAGCAGTGCTAACAGCATTGCCTAACTGCCTGATGCTACTGTTTCTGGCCCTGTCGTGGCCGAAGGGATGCGGCAGGGTACATAGAAACATGGAAAGATAGGTCTTAGCTATTGTGCCGCATGCAAGTGATGACCGCAAGTGTTGATGGCACGGGGGACACAGTCACACTGCACAGCTCCCTCACTCCCCGTCCACTGACCGGTCCAGTGGGAGCACCTGCACAGTAGTGTGGCAGTGGGTTGTCTTCAGCAAATGACAATCTGAGCTTTGCAGGTGGCTGGGAAGCTAAACCGCCAGCCCTCTGGACATGCAAGGATGGCTGCTTGGCAGCATGCTGCACAGCACACACCTGCTGGTTGTACCTACTTCGCCCCTGCGCCTTGCCCTTTAACCCTTTAAAGGGGCCCATTGGATGTGTCCTTTGGAGGTGCCCTTCGGAGGTGTGAGAGTGATGTGGCGGAGTAACACGCTGGTATGAGCAGGTATGAGTCGGTATGAACTGCTATGTGCTTAGTGGCGCAATGCCTGCGAAGAAGCGGCCCAGTACCGCGGAGCAAGAGCCTGCTGTGGCACAGTAGTGTGTGCCCCCGCTTTGTTGAGCTGTCATCAGCTTGCAATGAGTGCATGTTTGTCATGCCAACTCTACATCACAGCCCTCCCGGGTCGGGCAATAGTGTAGGTGGTAGGCGACCATGCCGTGTGTATGCCATGTATAAGCCATGTGTATGCCATGTGCATGGGAACTCCACACAGACAAAAACGCCGTTTTGTAGCGGTCCACACTGAGTGTTTCACTGCAATGAAGGCTCTAGGCTGAGGGCCAAGGTGCTGCACAGCACACACAGCACTTACTGAGAAACGCAATTAGGTCGTACACCGCGCTCCTCAGCTCTTGTGGTACAAGAGTGCTCATGCTCAAGAGGATAATGTTCTGGTAGCGTGAAGGTGACAGGTTGGCCCAGCTACCCGTCAGCCTGCACACAACAGGACATTGTAAAGCAAACCCCGACTTTTTGGACAAATAGTTTGTGCACCGATGCTTTGCACTAGAGACTCACACGCTGGCACGTTGGCTGTTGCACAGTTGGGGAGTGCAGGGCACCAGCTGCATGGTGCTGCGGTCCAGCACCTCGGTGCTGGCAGGCAGAGGGGAGATGCCTAGCTGCCTGCAGGGATGGGAGCAGTGCAACAGCCTGGTGAGGGGCAGCGTTTGGCGTCTATGCGGCAGCAGGCATGCAGATACTAGCATGCCTTGCTCAACTTACCCCATCAGCTGTGGGTGGCTGCCCACTGGGTTACAGCTCTTGAAGATGCTGGCGCCAGCCAATGCTACTGCGCATTGGCTCATGTCAATGGCGACTGCTGTGTCAAATGTCCTTAAGAAGGGTGACAATTCCCACATGATGTGCAGTACCTGCAACAGAGCCACACCTGGGTTGGCCACGCCGCCATCCCATGTGTTGATCACACCACCTCCCCACCTTCTCACTGGCTGTGTTGTTGGTGAGGGGCTCCAGGGTCAGCGGGTCAAACAACCAGCCCTGGGTCACGCCACCAGTCTGCATGATGCTGGCCATGATGGCCTGGTGCAGATATACAATGTCCGTTCCTTGCGGCATGCACAATGCATGGCGAGGCTTGCCCGTGACTGGTTCACTGGCAGTGGCGTTGACCTGCTGCATCACCGCTATCAGCTCCTGCCAGGTGTCAGGGTAGAAGTCCAACTTCCCGAATTCTCCCAGCACAGGTCGGCTGATGTTGTACATTGAGGTAAGCAGCGGCCAGTTGACGTACATCAGGAAAGGCGACTCGAGGATTGGAACACCAATAACCTGCAAGAGCTCCACCATGCCATGGGTGAGTGCAGCAGCTGATCGTCAAGATGGGATCATGATGCCATGCCATGAACAGCAAGCAACTCACCTGCTGGTTGTACCTACTGCCAAACAGGTTGTCATAGGCAGGCAGATCACCCCATGCAACCACCTGCACAAGTATTGTACCCCATGCAACATGTCAGCAGGGCCAGCGACATCTGTGCATTTTAAAACTGTCAGCAGAGCACACCAAGGCTGAACAGGCAGCTGAGCCGAATCAGCCCACCAAGGGCAAAGGCAAGGGTAAGGCTGCCAAAGCCAAGCCAGCACCACAGTCAGGCTGGTGGCTAAACAGGGACTGCAATGCAGCATTAAGCATGCAGCGTATTGGGGAAAGCAGATGGCGGCCGCTGGAGCTGTGCTACTGGCCAGAGCAGGGGAAGCTGCCAGCCAAGGGCACGGAGTACCCTGGCCTGGGCTACAAGCGGCTGCGAGACCAGCCACTCAAGGCCCAATAGCAGCCTTTATTTTTGTTGCGTTTGGGCCAGCTGTGTTACCATTCACCTGCTTAGCATCGCTGGTGATGAAGGGCTGAAGATCAACCATTGCGCCAGCAGAAGCCAAATCCCCTACCAAGCTGCCGGGAATGATGAAGGCATCATAGGCGGGGGCTGTGGTGCTGTCAACTGCATCACTAGCCTGCAGCAAGGCAGCCATGGCAAGGCAGCAAGGGTGCTGGGGGTGAGGTAAGGCACGCTGACCATGATGTGTAGCACTTACATTGACTTTGAGTTGCTGCAGGATGGCGGTTGAAACCTTGTTGTAGGGCAGTGCATGCATGACCACATCGATGCCAGTGGCTGCCTTGTAATCTTGGAGGGGCACTTGGATAAAGGTCTCCCATCCGTTGTTGACCAGCAGACGAAGTGGCTGCAGGCAGCTTTTTTGCATTGCAGTCTCCCCAGACAAACAAAACTCATTCAACATGGAACAACATGTTTGGAACATGGTGAGTCCCAGACAAACAAAACTTATTCAACAAGGAACAACATGCTTGCCTGTGGGTAATCGGTTGCACCCTTGATGTCTATCAACTCCACTCCGGTGGCACTCTTTCCTGGGGCTAATCCCCCTTGACCACTGGGCACCTCATCAAAACTAACAGCTTAATGCTTAAAAGGGCTGGTCGATAGCAGCAGCACTGACATTTACTATCTGACTTATACTGCTGTCATCTGCTGTCATCTTACCCTGATTTTTATTGCACCAGCAGATGGGAAGCAGTTATTCAGCAGCTCAGACGTCTTATTCTGCAGGAAGCCCTGCAGCTCACTGTCCACCCCAGAGCCCACAGGCAGCGTTGAATCTCTGCATGATGGACACGTACATATCATTGTGAGTGGCATCGCTGTGTCGCAGGCAGCACGGGGCGGGAAGCGGGACGAGCGGCCGGCTGCAGCGCCACTAGACCGGGGACCTACCTGGACACCACGGATGCAATGAAGGCTGCTGTGCTGCTGTAACATTGGTTGCTCGCCACTACAACGTTTGTACAGTTTGCTATACTAGCATCCGGGCTGCCTGAACTACTGGTGCAGGTGGTGCTGCCGACGAGCAGCAGCAGCGTCACTATCCTCGCGCCCCAGCAAGTTACATCTGCGCACATTTACCCACTGAGCAAGCCCAACAGCCGCTCTTACGGTAGAGCTTGCACTGCGCTACATCATTGTCGTGTTGCCGGCATTGACTTGAACCAAATGCAGGGTGACTTAACTGTGTTACACCGGCACCGGGGGCGGACACGCGTGCGAGCGCTGTAATAGCTGGGGATAATTGGGTGCAAGGCACTAAGATACGAGGGTGGGAAGGGTTGCGAATGCTGGGTTACATTCAGTCCTGCCATGGATGCTGTCACCTAGTTTCAGCCTCCCAGGACCCTGATAATGAGCTGCCTACTCCTGGCAAGGAGTATCAGGAGGGCTGGAAGCTGTCAATGACCGGGTACCCAGGCTAGGCAGTGTAGTGACGCTGCGGACGACTGCTGGCAATGGTGTCGGCGGTAGAGTGCTACACTCTTGGTCGCGGCGACGTCTAAGTTGTCCTTGCAATGCACGGGGGAGGTCGTTCCCTAAAAGCTGGCATGTATTAGCAAGGCGGGTGGTTGAGGTCACTTCCCTGCTTCCGGCTTCATTGGAGGGGGCATGAAGGAGTGGGCATGGCATGTACACCACCATCTCTTGCTTCTTCCCTGAATGCATTGTGGTCACTCCCTGCATAAGGCATGTGCTCCATGTACGTAGCCTGCTGCTGTGGTAGGTTGGTCCAGATTGGTATGCTCACGTAGACATGATCTTGCAATGTGGCATGGTGGAGCTCCCTTTTGCCCAGGGGCCGGGCCACCAGGGGCGGCAGCAGACCAGGCAGGCACAGCGGCTGGCCCTGGGAGAGCAGTGAAGCTGAGGGGCGCTCAGCACCCTCACCACCAGCCCCACTGCCTGCCTGTGTGCTGCTGTGCAGCTGCTGCTGGGCCGCATGCCACTGGGCTGTGACTGAGCTCACTGCACCACTGCTGGAAGGCTCTTGAGGTGGAGGGTGGCTGACATCCAGTACAGCTGGCCCAGGGGCAGGGCCGGTCACCAGCTCGACCTCTTGTCTGCCTTGCGCTGCAGCAGGCTGGAAGGAGACAACACGCTTGGGCTGGGCAGTGGAGCTGTGTGTTGACCTGGCAATGGAGCTGCCAGCCTGCTTGCTGCCCTGGGCTGACCAGCTGGCTGTGCTGGCAGCTGGCTGGTCTGCAGCAAGTGATGCCAAGGCTCGAGCTTCCTTGGTGGTGATGATGGGCTGTAGGGCAGCCAGGGTGTTTGCCCAGGCTATCTCAGAGCACCAGACCTGCGGTCAGTGCACCAGCGAGGCAATTGAGCATGCCACATGCCAATAGGGAGCAACTGTATTATGGCCTTGGAGCAATCCTACGTTTGCTTTGGCATTTTGGCTGTCTCAAGCCTGTTCTCAGGGCTGGGATTGTCAGGAACGTGCCTCTGCCTGGTATCAACCCCACGACTGGTGTGTTGCTCCATGGCATGGTCCAAACCAGTGCTGGGCGATTCGCCAAAGACGTATTACTCAGTGTAATAAAAGACATCAAAACAGGAGTTTTTTTATTACTTTTAATATATATTTATTAATTGATTGATTATTAAAAATATATCAAGATAAATTAAATAAATCGCAACAATCGCCATTTCAGTCTACACAATTACAGCATACTCCCTTGTAATATATCCCACATATGCAATATATCCCACATAGCCCCACACCCCAGCCCTTGTGGGTCAGCATGCAACAGGCTAGGCTGTAGCCCCACACTCTAGCCCTAGTGGGTCAGCATGCAACAGGGCTGGGCTGTAGCCCCACACCCTAGCCCTAATGGGTCAGCATGCAACAGGGCTGTAGCCCCACACCCTTGCCCTAATGGGTCAGCATGCAACAGGGCTGTAGCCCCACACCCTAGCCCTAGTGGGTCAGCATGCAATAGGCTGGGCTGTAGCCCTAGACCCTGTGCCCTAGGTAACGGCCCCTGGCAGATGCCCCAGCCAAGCCCTGACAAGCTTGCTGCCCAGCTGCTCCACAGACAGCTGCAGCTTGCTGCCAACAGTTGCAAGGAGGAGGTCAAGGAGGTCATCCGCTGTAGCGCTATCAACAGGTGGCAAATCCACAAAGGTTGCTTGGCGCACGAAGTCCCTGTCCATGGAGTGCATAAAGATGCACATGTAACCCTTGCCATCGACTCCAGTGCTCTCATCCATGCTCAGCGATATGAACCTGCAAGCATGTCGAGCCCAAACTTGCTAACACAACTAGCTAGCCGGCGCTACACAGCTAGCCAGCATGGTTACTGCCATCACTCACTCGGATGTCTTCACGGTGTGCACCAGCTCATCCTCCAAAGCTTGATTGATGCCTGCCAGCATGCCGACAGCTGAGCGTCTTGACCAGTGCGAGCCAGTTTCAGTCACATTCAAAGCCTGCAGCAGCTCCCGGCTTTGCTCATACTCAACCAAGGGTCGCCCATGCATGAGCAGATACACTAGCGTCACAAAACGTTGCAGCGTCTCTGGGTCGGCTGCAGCTTGCGCATAGCTGTCTTCAAGGGTCATGACACGACAGCCAGCAGCCTCAACAGCTGAAAGCTGCTGCTTGGCATGTCTCATGGCAATCTTGTCCACCCTTGCTGTGCCAGCTGGGCTGAGAGGGAGGGCCGCTGGGCTGAGAGGGAGGGTACCAAAAGGACGGCCGCCAGGACTGAGCCCAGCTGCCTTCACTGCGTTAGAGTGCTTGACGGTGGCTGCATGCGTATCGACTGAGGGTTGCCTTGCGGGCTTGTATCGACTGAGGGTGGAGGCAAAACCGGCAGCTTACACGGTCGGGGATGCCAAGGATAGGCTTAATCTAATGCCCATGGTCCTTGCGCATGCTGTCAGTGATGCCATACTTGTGCTTGCTGACCCAAGCTCCATCACTGCTGCCTTTCTTCACCTTGCTCTGCATGGACAAGATCCTATTGGGAGCTCTTCACAACCTGGGCATCTTGCTGTACACCAACCTTGGCAGGTCCATTCTTTCCATTTTTTTCTTCCGCATCATCATCGCTTGCTACGCTCTGCACCCAAATATACCCATCGCATCGCGTTGTTGACATGCTGCGTTGACGGACATGCTGCGGTTACTGACCTCAACGCCTTCGTCATCGGCACTTGTTGTTACAGAGCGTTGGGACGCTATGTGGTTGTACTGCGATGGATGTTCGGCTGTGGTGGGCAGCCGCCCGCTTTGGGGTTTGCGGAAGATGGGGTACATTGTTGGGGGACAAGTAATAAGCGGAGTACCAAACGGGCGGTGGAGCTATTACCGATGTAATAAAGTTCACTCATTTTGAGGACGGTTTTTTCGACTTATTACCGTTTTTTGCGCTGGATTATTACCGACTTATTACATTATTACCCAATCGCCCAGCACTGGTCCAAACCATTCACCAGCTTGCAAAGGCCGACAAGGGTGAGGGCAGCCTGCAATCGCGCATCATGCCATGGCCGCAGTGTTATCGGACAAGAGATATTCACCAGGTTTCCCTGTATCAATATCCTCCTGTGGAGCCCCTACACTTCTCCACAGGAGTAAGAGACCGGTGTGTGTGTCCCTAACCTAGGTGCGGCCCTAGGAGTCGCTAGAGCCCTACCCTATGCATGACTCTCGCACACACATCCCAATCCTCTCGCACACACATCCCAATCCAATAAAGGGCAATCGAATTGTTTGTTTTATTTTCCTTGGCGTGATACACATGTCACTATTGCTGCCGCTGGTGCCGCCGCTGCCACTTCTGCAGCAGGCCTTTGTCGCGCACGAGAACCCACTCCTGGCCTGGTCTGCCTGGGTTAGGCATGGCTGGCGGCCCATCACAAATATTTTGTTGACCGTAGGCTCCCATTTAATTTCCCGAGGCCTCAAAAACTATTTCCATTGTTTCATAGTACGTATACAGTTAGCTTTGAGAACGTATTCGTCCACAAAAATAATAAAGCCTCCCAGTGGGCCAAAGCAAGCACCCCGCCTTGGCCGGCTGCCCGTGTATGACCGGCCGCCTCCCCCCTCGACATGGTTGCCAGCCTGGTCGCCTATGCCCCAGCCTGGCCCACCTCCCTCGACCTTGCCCGGGGCTAAGCAGCCACCCTGGTAGCCGCCCCGGCCTGGCCTGCCGTCCCAACCTTTGCCCCAGCCTGGCCCGACTCCCCCTCGCTGCTGCTGCTGCTGCTTCCACTGCTAACGTCGTCGCTGCCGTTGATGTCGCTGCTGCCGCTGCTGCGTTATTAGCTGCACCGGCGGCAATGATGCACCGGACCACCCCGGTTGATCATTGCACTAACACGTGACGTTTTGCTGGTGCCGGTGCCGCAGCAAAAGGGTTAGACGCCACGGGTATAGCGCTGCCATGCCCTGTGCATCGCCAGTGCCCTTTGAGCTGAGGGACTTACATGTTTGTACCAGGCCAATGTAGCTCACCAAATGGACCTGCATTTGCTGAGATGTTCAGCGGGCGCTGGTGGTTGGAGGTTGCCTGTGTGATTAGACATAGGAACTTTCGTACGCAGAGCCCTTGCGTGAGCTATCACTGCGTGGCACTCCCAGCTCAGAACTTGCTGTGACAACTCGAAACGACACAGGAGGGGCGAAGCGACACATTTGAAGTCATGGCAAACCTCGCGGTGCCTACATCTCGCTTTGCTCCTACACCCCCTATTCCGAGGACCCGGGCTCGGGAGGAGCCTGCCAGCGGTCAATTGCCAACCCCGGACGAGGATGTGGCCATGTTGGTTGCAGCCTTGCCAAACGACGACTCTGGGATTGTATCCCAGGCAGTGGGTCGCCTCGAGGAGCTCACCGCATGGCAAGAAGAGAACCAGCGGGAGGTGGCGGAGCTGGGCGGACCCTCCCTCATTCTGCAGCTCGTGCAAGCCCGGCTTCGATTCGTGTCTTCTGAAGACATGGCAGGCTCAGCCGAGGAGTACGACATCGACCTGCAGACAGTCATCAAAGCTCTGAATGTGCTGATGAACGTGTCTGCTAACGACGACCTGGCTGTGCGCATCGGTCAGATGCCGGGTTGCATCGACACCCTGTCCAGGCTGCAAGCGCACAAACACGCGCCGCTGGCAGTTTTGGCTGCGCGTTGCCTCATCAACCTCACGCACTCAAATCCGGCCGCGGCTTCGGCGGCGGACAAGGTGCGGCGAGCGAGCCACTGTCAGCGTGCTTGGGCTTACCTTGGCCCAGCCTAGCCTGTCGCAACGTGCACTCGCAGGCTGGCGCGTTGAACACCGCCACAATCTGGCTCCTCAGCGTCTCCTCCACCGCACAGAGCCAGGCTCGCATCAAGCTTGGCTGCTGGTTGCTGGGCAACCTCGCAACCGCGCCCGACGCAACCTGTCGAGCCAAGTTACTTGGAGCTCCGGGGGTCATACAGCGATTAGTGGAGCTGCTGACACCAGGCTCACCAGGTGCGGCTCGACAGCTACAACTTGGGTTTCCCGAGAGATTCATGGAGTGATGATCACCCCACCATGGTTCCGTATGGTTCCGTGCGCGGTTCCGTGTGGTTGAGGGGAGGCAAATCAACCCAGAACATGCATCCTGCCCAACAAATAGGCCGAGCAAAGCCATCTACAAGGCACAGCACCAGCCCAGACCCTGATGCCAGCGCCAACGGGCCGCCTCCCACCGAGCAGGCTGGAAGTTCATCAGTGCAGCTTAAGCCACTCAACATGGATACCAATCCCCCAGAGTCTGGTACCACACCTTCCTGTCCTGCTTCTTGCAGAGGCCATCATCGTTCTCTCTGCCCAGCTCTTGAGCAGCCTGGCCCGAGAAAGCTACACCGCGCAGACCCTCCTGGCCAAGGCGGGTGCTGTGGGTGCTCTCATGCAGCTGGTGGAGGCCCACAGTGGCTCCTGCCTGGAGGACGGCCCCAGCCAGGCCACCCTGAAGTGCAAGGTGGGCAGCCTGAGGGAAGTCAGCCATGGCACCAATGGGCATCGTACGCTGCAGGGTGCTATGTTCAGTACAGTATATGGCCTTGAGCACATGATAGCTACCATCCCTCACATGGCATTGCATGCTAACCCCTGTTGGCCTAGCCCAACGCGGCCCAGCTCATCAGCCCAGCCCAACACAGCTCACCACCCGGTTTCCTTGCCCTTGCGGGGCGAATCAGGCAGCTTAGGCTACGAGTACAGCTCCAGCAGGCGCTAGTTGCTCTCACCAGTGCGCTGCATGTTCATTGCTGCCTGGCTGTGGTGCTTGGCTGCCTTGCCGGACGGGCTTGGCTGCTGGCTTAGCCTTGGTGTGCTTGGCTGGCTGAGGAGCAGTGGGCCCTGGCTTTGAGGCTGTTGGCTGACCATGATGATCTTGTCTCACGGTGAGGCCCCTTTAGGCTTCCCATGTAAGCCAGTGTACACTGCCAACCCCTTGCCTTGACGACCACGACAGCACTCACACTAGCAGAAGAATCACGAGACTACCTTGCTGCTGTACAGGTGACGGTGTTGCTCCAGGTTAAAGGCCAGGTCCTACAAGGACACCGCCAGCGAAAGCTGAAGTATATGATCCATGCTTACTGATGTATATAGCCTGACCTGCAGCGTCGCAGCCATCCAGCACCTTGGCCCTCAACCTAGAGCCTTCATTGCTGTGGAACACTAAGTGTGGACCACTACAAAACGGTGTTTTTGTCTGTGTGGAGTTCCCATGCACATGGCATACACATGGGCATGGTCACCTACCACCTACACTATTGCCTGACCCCGGAGTGCTATGATGTAGAGTTGGCATGACAAACATGCACTAATTGCAAGCTGATGGCACAGCAGGCTGGGTCTTGGGTGGCTTGCCTTGCACCCGCTTGTAGCCGAGGCCAGGATACTCCTTGCCCGTGGCTGGCAGCTTTCCCTGCTCCTGGCAGTAGCACAGCTCCAGGCTGCTCCAGGCCCTGGCTTTGAGGCTGCTGGCAGTGTGGCTGCCTGGCTGCTGCATGGGGCCTGTGGGAGCTTGCGGGGGGCCACATCAGGCCCCGCACTGGCAGGTCACGTTACTGGGCGCAGCAAGCGCTGTTCTACCTGCCCTGCTGGGGCCTTCCAGCCTGCAGGCCTGGTGGGCTGCTCATGGTCCAGCTCCTCCTCACAGTGTTGCTAGCCATTCACTGCTGAGCTGACCCGGCTGGTGTAGTATCAGCATGAGCACAAGTGCCTACCTGCCATCCAGTCAAACTACCTGTTGTGCCCGTGCAGGTCCTCACAGCAGCGCTGCATGCCCTCAGCAGCCTGGCTCTGGACCATGGCCCCATCACCGCCTGCCTCACTGCTTCACCCTCATGGCTGGCCTGCTTGGGCCATCTGCTGGACCAGCGTGCCTCCCCCTACGACTGCACCCTGGACGACGCATGTGTGGTGTTAGCATGCCACACCCTGCTGCATGTGTTGGGCCACATGCTGAGCAATGGCAAGGCCAGGGGCCAGGCAGGCAGCAGACCCGGCAGCCCTGTCCCAGGCAGCCCAGGCACAACCCAGAGCAGCCCCGCCACTAGTCTACTCAAGACAGCCCACTCCTCCAATGCAGCTTCCAAGCAGCTGCCTTTGGCGACAGTGGGGAGCTATGGTGCTGCAACAGGCACAGCAGTTGTTGGGCCAGACAGTGATGTGGTGGATGGCAGGGCAGTGCTGGTGGTGGGACCTCAGGCAGAGTGTGGCAGCCCAGGGTCAGCAGGGTGTGGCCAGGGCCAGCAGGGGCAGGTGGTGTACATCAGCCTGGCTGCTGCAGCCAAGGCAGTTGGGGTGATGCTGCCCGCACTACCTCAGTTGGCCGTTGGGCGTAAAGATGGCGGGAGCGTGCTGGAACCTGTCGAAGCCGCAGAACTCAGGTGCAAGCTAGGGGATGTGCTAGCAGCCACTGCAACCATGCTGCTGTTCAGGGTTTGTTGCTAATCAGATTACCAGTTTATGGCCCCTCAGCTAGAGCCTGGGCGCTCCAATGCTGCTGGCCTGTGGTTCTGGCCTGCGGAGTGCCTGTGGACCCTGGCCAGTGGAATGGAGAAGAGCCTGGGAGTCCAGCTCTACCCTCTGCTCGTTGACTAGTTGTCTGCTCATTGGCCCTCTTGGCTTTTGCAACTGTGTGTATGTGTTTGTGCAGGCACCGCGTGTCGCACGTGCTACTTCCACGGCTGCGCAGCCCCAACTATCGCACTGCCGCCACGGCTGCGGCTGCGCTGTACCACCTGTGCGCTGCCTGCGGGGGCCCTGCCGCCCAGGAGGCGCGGCGACTCATGGCGGACGCGGCCCTAGTCCGCGAGCTGCTTCAACAAGCGCAACAAGGCAACGCTGAGCTGGGGCATGCCTGCCTAGCAGTGCTAGACGTCCTGTCGGCCGAGCGGCTGTGTGTGGGCGTGATGATGTCAGTAGGCTGGTTACCGGGCGTCACGCCGCTGCTAGACAGTACAGATGCGCTAGTCAGGCGCTGGGCAGAGCGGGCGATGTGCAGCCTATACATGGCCACAGGCGGCCCGGCTGCTGACGCTCAGTAGGTTTACTACCCCAGCTGTTCCTCCTGGATAGCGTGCTTCAGTGTCCAATGTCAACCTGCATGCTCAATGCTTGGTGATGATTGACCAGTTGACAGCTGAGGTGCATGAGGTTTCCTGGCTAGGAGCAACTAAAGAATGCCTTGGTGGGCTGCAAGGTCGGGGATGCCGCCATACCAAGTCAACAAACCTGCATGAGGATGCCTCTTTGCGGGTGTACGTGACTGACATGGGTTCACCCGTACCTGCAACATAGGCCACACCCTTCCTTATACCTCTAACGCGTCTGATCTCCAGAACGGCAAACTTGCGCCACCCTGATGGCACGTCAAAGTATATTGACTCACATGGTGATGCTCAGCTGGGAGCGGCCTGGCCTTCCTTGGGGCCGGATAAATCAGCCAGCTGAGGGGCCTGTTCCTTCACTAGCTGATTCAGGGAGCCGTGCGGCAGGTTAGGTACAGTGGAGATAACATTAGTAAAGCAACTAGCAAATCTGGTAGTGACCCTTTAAAGCTCGTTCCAAACATCGGGCGACTGTTGCCGTTATTCCGTAGAGCCAGCTTGCTGCGGAAGGGGTTAGTTGGCTGCGGCACCTCCAAGTCAAACCCGGTCAACGCAACCTCCACGCAGTCGCACACGCAGCTCTTGTCCTCAGTCCGACTACCATACTTCGATGCATCCATGTCCATATGCTCAACAACTTCGTTGGAGCGATACCTCGAGCTGCATGGTATGGGCGACACGGGCGTGGAGGCTACGTCAAGCAGGGCCACGCCGCATCTCTCACCCTATGTCCTTGGCGTTAGCAAACAACCTTACAGGTTAGTTTCCATCATGCCGTCTCACAGCACCTTGCCCCTCACAAGGGGTGGTGTTTTGTCTGTGTGGAGCTATAACCCCATGCACATGGCCCGATCCACAGCCCAGCAGGCTGAGGCTTTAGATGTACATGCCCACGTCCCCAGCCAGGTTAGCCAGCCCAGCTGTCTGACAGCCATCACGCACTGCAGGTCTCCTCACAGGGCTCAAAAGTCAGTGGAGGACATCTCAGCAGCTCTCAACTCAATTGAGCGAGAGCTGACCCCCCTGCGCCAAATGCAAGTACCTTTGCAAGCCAACCATTCCACGAGGATGCAACCATCGCCACCACCTCCACGTCAACCATCCTGGCCTGAAGCAAGGAGATATACTCCGAGCCCTGCTCCATTGACCAGAGCAGAGGAGCTGCTGAACAACTGGCAGCAGCTGAAAGCAAAGCACACAACAGTGCTGGACGCAGCTCAGCACCTCCATCATCAGCCCAGCGGACAACACGTGCCTACGCACAGGTAAAAGCAAAGGGCCCACACACTAGGGGTGACACTATGTCTGTGGTGCCTTCCACCTCCATAGGTGGTCCCTTCGCAGATGTTTGTATCCCAGTCCAGGGTGCCTCCTGCCCTGGGCAGGCAGTGATGGCAACCCAGGCCACTAGCGCAGCTGCAGCGGGCGCCATATCCCAACAGTGCACAGGGATAGCACAGCAGGCCGGCAGCTCATCATGGCGGTCCGCCACCACACTGCCTGCTGTCCTGCTGCTCGCAGAGGGCATCAGCGTCCTCTCTGCTCTACGCCTGCAATTGCAATGTTGGACAACAGCCATCGCCCCACATCCAGCTATCAACGCACACCCAGTGATCACCACCGCCCTTTGACTGCTGCCCCTGGCCAAGGCAGCATACCTCACTCTTCAGCCTCATTTCCTCGGCCCAACTACACCTCCCCGTCCCCCTTCACGCATCGCGCTGCCCCATCCAACCCTACGCTGCTGCGCAGCAGCTTGGCATCCCTCCCCTCAGGGGTGACCCAGCCCCCCCTGCACCGCTCGCTGTCTGCGAGCCTGCAGCTGCACCAGGTGCACTCCAGCTGGCCGTCCAGCAGCAGCCGGCCCCCTGTCACCACCACCATGTCCACCGGCACACAGACAGAGGAGAGCTCCTTCCTGCCCCGTACCTACCATAGCCACCTCGGCCAGCTGTCTCAGGGTTCTTGGCCAGCGCCCGGGTCACCAGCTTCTCACCAGGGAGGCCCTGGCTGGGGCCACTTGCTGCAGACTACTCCGCCAGGCTCCGGGATGACCCAGCAGCAGCTCCCTCAGGCTACCTTCTACAAGGAGCAGCAGCTCAACCACCTGCTAGCTCACCAGCATGGCGGCTCACTAAGCTTCAATGCACAACAGCAGCAGCAGCAGGGCAACGGGCGAGGAGGTGGAGGTGAGGTGCGCAGCCAGGTGCTCGAGGCGTTGGTATCGCTGCTGGCAGCTCCGCCTGCGCAGCTGTCAGCTGCCATCAACCGCCAGCAGCACAGCCAGCCCACAGCATCCAGCCCATTCCAGGCCCAGCTGCAGCAGCAGCAACCCTATCCATTGCATCAACCTCAACAGCGGCCAAGTCAGCAGCGACAGTTGAGTCAGCTGCTGCAGGAGCAGTTGCTTGCAGCACCTGGACCATCTACAGCACCCAGGCACCCAGGTGCTACTGGCCCCCACTGCAGTGAGCCACGCCTGCTGCCCACAAGCACCATGCAGAGCTCAAGCCAGCAGCTGCCAGTGGCTGCCCCGCCAGTGATGCGCTACCCGAGCCCTGCACTGCGCTCTCGACACAGCAGCCCTGCGCCACTGCAGCACATCAAGCTGCCGCTCTCTGCAGACTCTGGCGCAAATGACGGCCAGCACGCCTCGACCCCACCCCTGCTGCCCCTGCATCGCCAGCTTACCAATGACATGCAGCAGCAGCAGCAGCAGCCGACGCAGGCCTTGGCCAGGGGGCACGGCCAGGACACCCCACTGCCCCCTCCCCCTTGCCCTGTGTCAGCCACCCCAAACACAAGCAGCAGCAGCAGCAGCAACCCTGGACCACCTGTGGCACCAGGACAGTCCTGGCACCCCGCTGCACCCACAGCAACTGGTCCAGGGCCAGCCTCAGGAGTGCCAGCGGGCCGGTCATCACACCCGCAAGCCACTGCCACAGCAGAGGGCCAGGCAACGGCTGGAAGCAGCAGCCACTGGCAGTCAACCCCTCCAGCACCTCCCCCTCAGCCCAGCTGGCCTCACACGTCGCCTACACGTCACACACCTGCATCAACACACCTTGCACAGCAGCACCTGCAGCAGCAGCAGCACCTTCAGTCTGCCGCCGCTGCTGCACCTGGTCAGGCACGGCAGCCAGCCCTCCTGACAGCACGACCTGCACCTACTCCTCCCCCAGACCCCACCAGTCTCCACAACTCCCAACCCGCAACCGCTTCAACCACCCTGGCTCTACAAACAGCGGCTGCAGGACCTCAGCCGTCTCCGAGTGGCCTACCTGCCCCAAGGCCAGGGACCTGCTCCCCCCCCAGCTCCCCCACACCTTCCCGCCACCTTACCCTCTTCCCAAGGCCTGCCTGGCAGCAGCAGCAGCACTCAGGCGGTCACAGCAGCGGCAGCAGCGACAGCCGCAGGTAGCGCCCTACCCCCTTTGCCGCCGCTGTTGGCTGAGCGCTTACAGCAGCACCTGGCCCGTAGAGCCACAGCCTTGCAGCGCCTCAGCAGCGCAGGCGGCCCTGCTCCAGGGGAGGACAGTGGAGGTGCAGTGCAGGCAGGGTCAGGGGGTGAAGCGCTACGGAGGCGACACTCGGCAGGCAGCACCAGTGAGCGGCAGGTGGCTGGACCCCTGGTGAGCGCTGGGGCGTCGCAGCTCAGCACGGCCAGGTGCTGAGAAACAGGCAGGCTGTGGGCTACCACATGGCCCCCGCCACAGACCTCCACCAGTGCTTGTTTTCAGTGGCCTGCCATGTCTCGGTCGTGACACAGTACACAGTGGGCTGGGTGGGCTGTGGGAGCGCTCCCATGTTTGGGCACTTGTGTAAGCTTGCTGCAGATGGGGCAGTACACTACACTCTTGCATTTGCTTGGAATGGATGGTCGAAGGGTTTTACAAGCTTGGGTGTGCCACAATGATGTTCACCAATCTGCACTGCACTGCTTGGCTTGACTGCCTCTCATCCCTCCTTGTAATGACCACACTGCAGGTTTCCAGCGGCGCTGATGGCGGCTGAGGGTCAGGTCACAAGGTCTCTTTGGCAAAATGTACCGTGAGCCATTTGATGCTTCGCTTACACAGCCGTGATCAGCGAGCCTCCCCAATATGCCTGCTGCATCAAAGGGCCTGCGCGGCTTGGGCGCCCACCAACCCTCGACAAGTGTCCAGGTGGCAAGGTTACTGTAGATGGATGCGGCGCTCTTTTGAAAGCGGGGGCTAGTAGGTACGGTCTACAACAACGCTAGCGCGAGGACCGACGGTTATGTTCGGGAACTGGGTGGCTCGCATCCCGCATCAGGCTGCCGCAGCTCGCTCGCAACATGCCTAAGCCCTCCTCCTGCCCGAAGTGTCTTGCGACGTTACAGAGAGGGCAGATAAATGCATTAAGAGTATGTCGGAGCAGTCAGCCGGAGCACTTTAGCCCGTCCCTCGCAGGCCAAGCTGCGGAGCTCCACAGTGACGGTACATTTCTTCGAGCCATTTTATCAGACCTTGTGGGACCTGACTGAGGGCCAAGGGCAGCAGCATGCATGCTGTTCTCGTGTAACACCACTGCGCCTTCAGCCTGGTATGGCTGCAACTGGGCACAACCCACTAGCGACCATGAAATAGTGTAGTCCTCTCAGAAGTTTTGTGTAGGTAGGCCCGCCCACCAGCAGCTAAGTGTAGGCAAGGCAGCCGAGTGAAGACAGCGAACACAGGGTGAGGCTTAGCTACCGCTATGGAACCGTTCCAGAATCATCCCGGTCCCAATGAGTTATAAGAACCCGTAAGACTCGAGCTATACATCGCTGGTGAGACAAGGAGCCTAGGCAACCGCTGCAAGAGTGTCAGAGGAGATTATGAACGTATAAGAACCCGCCGTCCAATGGCGGGGATGGCCAGCTGCATTTGCCCGACAGTGGCAAGGTCGAGCAACAAACTACCAGCCCCCTTGTTCCTCACTAGGGCCTCCATTCAGAGCCGGACCAGTAGTGGCCACTAACGGGAATACTAGGGACCACTAGTGGCCCGACTCAAATGGTGTCGATGGGCTGTGTGGAGTATACCCAATTGTGCAACATCTGCAGGTGGTGCCCTTGTAGTCAGCACCAGCAAAACATAAGGAAGTGACCCCACCACCACCAAAGGGTTGTCAGGCACTGCAAGCTGACAGAGCTCCTGCACACTACTGCGCTGCAGGCTGCTGGTGCCACTGCTTGGACAGCGAGCAAGGATGAGCGGTGATGGTGACATGTCTCTTGGGAGGAGGCCACTGCTTGGACAGCAGCAACAGCTTGGACAGCTCGATCCTACCAGAATGCTACATCCATCCCATTTACACATCCACTCGCCATCATCAGCTTTGTGACAGTGGACAGCTTGCACTCGCAAGCAAGGCACACAAAACCTGGTGGATTGTGTCCTGAGCAACCAGCATCGCATGCAGATGTGTGTGCAAAAGATGCTGGCATGGACATCAAGCAGCAGGCAGCAACTGGCTGGCTGGCTGGCTGGCCGCCCAGGCTTGCAAAGCAGCCAGGCGTTGCTGCACAGGGACGTAGTGGCGAAATCACAGCTCAGCCACATACTCCTTCTTGTCAGAGTAGTAAGCCGCCTCAGTCTTCACCTGCGCAACCAGCAGGGGCACGGGCAAGCTCAGGGACCCAGTCGAGGCAGGGCAAGGCAGTGCAGCAGCAAGGGAAGCTTGCAGGCAGGGGCAGGTACTTCTCACATATGCCTGCGCCCCAGCTGGCAAGGGCAGGCTCTGTAACTCAGTGAAAGTGGCTCGGTGCTACCCACCCACACATGGACCCCAACCACAGCCAAGGGTAGGTGATTTAGCCAAGGGACTGTGAGGGTGCGTCCTATGTGTTAGCCAGGTATTAGCGCGGTGCCAATGCAGCTTGGTGATGGTGTTTGGGCAGGGCAGCAGGGCTGCAGGGCTAGGGTGTTGGCTATGTGAACTGTCTGCAAGCTGAGGGAGAGCATGTTGCACAAGGCAAGTGGTAAGACTTTGATGCAGGTGCCCAGCAGCTGCTCTGGACTCTGAAAAGAAGCTGAAGGACGCCCAGGGCTGGCAGGCGGTGTTGGTGGTTCCTGCTCACGAAACAGTGAGGGGCAGGCGGGCGCGAACTCCTTGCCTTTTTTGCATTTCGAGCCTCGAACTGTTGGCGCTTGGCCACGATGCGCTGAATGATGTCCCTGGCTGTGTGCTGGTCTGGAGACACCAGCCGCCTGAAGATGCCTGAGCTCTGGGCCGCTGCGTAGCGATCCTGCATCCATGCCAGCAGTGACAGCAGCAGTGAGGAGCAGCAGGGTCAGAGAGAGTGACAGCAACATCAGCAGCAGCAGGTGTACTGTTGTGCTGTTGCAACAAGCAGCAAGAGCAACAGTAGCCTGTGGGACAGCGCCAGCGGCAAGGTGTACAAAGCATACAAGGAGCTCGCCTGCTGGTGCAGGGGCACTTGCTCTACACACCATGCCAGGAAGCACAGCAGCAGGAGCAGCCTGAGTGACTAAGGAAGGGATGACCATCCAACTACCACCCACAATCCTCAGCCTCCACCCCGCCCATCATGCTGTTACAACTCAACCCACACCACCGGCTGCAGCAGCCCAGTTCTCACATGTTCGCTTGCCAGCCCTCCACTGGGCTGGCCTTGAGTGGGAGAGGTGGTGCCACTGCTGCAGGGCTCTGTTGCCAGCCCCTCATGGTGCCCTGTTTCACTGACTGTCCCCCTGACCACCAGGTGGATGTTGAAGGTCTTGATGAGGTCATCCGTAATCACAGTCGGACTGCCCATGATGACCTCGTCCACAAACTTGCATGCAAGCACGCTGAGGGAGCGCTCATGCAGGTTCATGATGGGCAGGTGAGGCCCGCGACGCTCCTGCACGTCCTCGTCTGTGTGGAGGCCAACCAGCAGGAACTCCCCTTGTGCCTTGGCAGCCTGTGGGCGGAAGCAGCGCTGGTTGCTGGTTGTGGTGCCCATGGCAGCCATGCTCACAATGATGATGGGCAGCCAGCACTGTGGCCTGGGCTGGTCTGGGCTGGACATCCATTCCTACCCTCCTTTTCCTCTCTCAATGCTGAAATGCTTACATGGCTCAGCATGCCTGCACCTGCAGCCCCCTTCACCTTCAATATCTTAACATGCCCTGGGTGGAACACATCAAACGCGCCATCAATGTACACGATGCGAGCGCCTTCAGGAGCAATCCTGCCATTGGAGAACTGGACAAGACGGCGAGAGGTGGGCAGGAACTTGGACAGCGTGGTGCGTGCGTCATCACGCCGGGAGGTGTCCCCACCGGCTGCAGTGCTGCTGGAGCTTGTGGTGGGCCCGTTGCCGCCGCTGCTGCTGCTGGGCTCACCAGACTCACGCCCCATGCTGAAGTCCCGAGCCAACGGGTGAGGCTGAGGGCAGACAGGCAAGCAGGCTCCTAGTGAAGGGTGAGGATGTGTGCTGGGAGACAGCTGGGAGTTGAATGTCTTGCACCCACCTACCCACCTGCCAACCCACCCACCCAACCACACTCAACAGAGCTTGCCAAGCAGCGTGTTATGCCTGTCTCAGCCTCTCTGCCAGCCTGCCTGCCTGAAACCTGTCTGCTTCAGCCTGACCACCCGGTCCTCCTCCTGTGCCCGACTGTCCTAGTTGCCTGACCTGCGCCACACCTTCACCAGCCAGGCAGCTCACCTGGTCTGGGTGCAACATGGTTGGGTTGACCCGGGTGCAGGTCAGCATGCGCCCCACAATGTCGGTGGTGCTCACACCCTCAGTGCGTTTGATCTGTGGCAATGGCCAGGCAGGACTGCGGCAGGCTGCTGCAGGCTGCGGCAGGCTGCGGCAGGACTGCTTCAGGCTGCGGCAGGACTGTGGCAGGCTGCTGTGTGGCACAGTGCAATGCGCAACCAAGTGGACATGGCTGGAGCTGGGGTATGGTGCAGGCTTCTAAGTGCAGCACAGCAAAACCAAGGTGAGGCAGCTACAGACCTGGCTGGTACACCACTGGGTATAGAGGTGTGATCACAACCTCTTAAATGCTGCATTTCATGTCACTCAGCATTAGCTGCCTCATGCTCCCCATTAGTCCCTGTGCACCTACTACTTCCATCACCCGTGGCGCACACAGGAGGCCATGGGAGGGTGGCTACGGCATCACAAGCTCCCCTTGCGGGCTTCCCAGGCATGCGCACCATCCTGAACCGCCCCAGTGCTTTGGCATGGGCATATGCGTCTGTGCCGTCCGGCAGCAAGCAGGGGTCGTCCCCATGCACAATGTAGTCAATGCGATGCTTGGTGAAAAGCTCATGGAGAAACTCTGGCGACAAGTCATAGGGCACTCCTGCACATCATGCAAGCACAAGGATGCAGCTACATCGTCCATGCATGAGGCATCTGAGCCCTCCATGTAACCCAGTACAACCCCTCCCCTCCCACCCCTCTACCCACCTCACCCAAGGCAGGCACCCTAAGCAGCCAATATTGTCTGTGACTGTCCAGCCATTTGCATACAGTAACTGAGCTCGCTGTATGTACTGACCTGTGATGACCTCATCCACCCATTTCACAGCATCCACCAGCACCAGCCGCTCATCCTCTGTCTGCACAGGAGGTCCCTTGCACCGCAAGATCTCGCTGTCAGGGATGAGACCCACCACCAACTGGTCTCCAGCTGTTTTAGCCTGTCACGGTGCAGAGCCAAATGTGACACGGTGCAGGGCAGGGCTGTTGGCCTAAAGGCTAGGGGTAGGAGCAAGTCCCCACCTGGCGCAGGGCATTGGCGTGCCCATAATGCATCATATCAAAGCAGCCATCCAGATACACTCGCACAGGACGCTGGTCTGCGAGCAAAAGCCCCATGTGAACCTTGAGATAAACTTGCTTTGAACACAGAAGAGCGGTCATAACACTGACTTCGCCGTCGAGAAGAGTACTTGGCCAACATCCGTGCCAGCCAGCCGCTGATTGTGCCCGGCCGATATTGATACTGCGGGCGAACAAAATGCACATGGTAAGAGCGACCCAACGAGGCAGGAGCGAAGATATCTGGCACACCTGCAGCGGGATATACTGCTCATACGTGTTCTTGCTAGCATAGTAGACCGCTGTTGCCACAACTGTGCCTGCGACCGCGCCCACGGTAGCCCAAAAAAGACGCGATTGATCAAGCGACATCAGCTGGCTATGCATCACTGGTGCCGTGTCAGCAACGTTTTGCCAGTGGAGAGTAGCTGCACAGCAATTGAACTGGTTCAAACCGTTCCTTCGACCATGTGCTCCGTGTCCATGTGCTTGGCATTGTCCTGACCCCATGCTCTGCTGGCTTTATTCTTCTCTTCCCTCCTTCTCGTCTTGTATAGGGCTTGTCTGGGGAGTTCCCAGCGGGGGCGTTTAGGCGAAAGGCGAGTCCAGTCATTCCCGCTGCACGCGAAATATAACCATGGTTCGCTCACGCTGTCATCTACACGGCGGGCAATACATCATATAAACATCGTGTGCTGAGTTATGTAGGCTCATTACATGACATCCGCGTCGGAGTCCAATCCTTCCAGCTGACCAAGCAGATACAAGCATGCCTGATCAGGCAGCTCGTGAAGGGGCTTGACATGCTGCCTTTCCTTTGCCCATGCTGGGCACTCCTGCCTCACTGCCTTGCACTTGGCTCACCTACAGCTGCGTAACGAGAGTGATGGCTGCCTGGGTGGAGTGGAAGCACAGGAGGAAGCTGCAGGGCAGCAGGCAGCAAGGAGTAGGGATGTCAGCTAGCCTTGCGTGTGATGATGGCTACGCACCCCTGCCCTGCTGGCCCTCACCTGTCGCCCTCAGTGGCCCACTCATAGCCTGAGCTGTCCAGGGCCAGCCGCCTGAGTTGCAGGAGGCAGGAGGAGGTCAGCGGAGGGCCCTCAGCCATAGCTGGTAAGCCTCAAGTCAAGGTACCATATGATGACTCACCAGCTCATCATGCAGCTTCATTCTGACCTCCATCACCCCGGCTGGCATTGTCTCCTGCACAACAACAGGCACACTTTATAGGCAGGGCACCAGCGCTGGCCTGTGACTGCCACTGCCACGCATCGCTGCTTACCCATAGCTTGCTGTAGCCCTGCACATCCGTGATGACCAGGATTGAAACGGATTGAAATACCCAGACGTTCAAAAGTGGCAGGTGGTCTCTGTGAGCCGCCTGGCTGCGATGCCCCCGCTGCAAATGGGATGACCTGGAGCCTCACCCCCATTGGCAAGGAGTACAAGCAGCGGGACAAGCTGGTCAAGGACCGGGGACAAGCTGCTCAAGGCCCGCCAGAGGTTGCACCGGGCTGCAGAGTACCGGCGGGGCCCGCAAAACCCCATGGGGCCTAGTAACTTGGACAGGCTGCTAGCCTTTCATGCATCAAGCAGTCAGTTTTGATGAGGTGCCCAGTGGTCTCCAGTTGTTTGGAGGGAACGTGCCACCAGTGTGGGGTTTGTGATCATCAAGGGTGCGGTTGAGGACACTACAGCAGTGAGATTACCTACAGGCAACACCATGTTCCATGTAGTTGTGCTGCCATGGAGCTCCGGGTCGCAGGAGAGGCCTGCAGGTGCTTACTAACTGATGACCACCATGCTTAGGTTACCTTGTGAGACACGAAGTGACGCCCAGGTCTGAAGCTGAAGCAGTGACAGCTGAAGCTGAAGCTGCGAGGGCTGTGACTCAAGACTCAAGACTCTAGGACCACCTAGGCTCACACTGCCTCCCCATCACCTCCAGGGCTTCACTGACGGCCTCCTCATCCCTCACTAGGGCCTCCAATCGAGTCGGACCACTAGGGACCACTAGGGATCACTAGGGACCACTGAGAATGGTGTGATGGGGCTGTGTGGGGTAATGTTCCCATGCACATGGCAAATGGCACATGGCATGGGCGCCTACCACCTACACCATTGCCTGACCCCTGACATGGCTGTGGTCTAGAGTTGGCATGACCTGCATGCACTGATTATAAGCTGATGACAGTTCAAGCAAGGGGGCATACACTACTGTGCCACAGGCTCCTGTTGCAGGGCCTTGGGTGGCCGGTCTTGCAACCGCTTGTAGCCCAGGCCTGAGTACTCTTTGGCAAGATACTTTGCCCTTGGCTGGCAGCTTCAGCTGGTCCGGCCATCAGCACAGCTCCAGTGGGCACCACCTGCTCTCCCCAATGCGCTGCATGTTCAGCGCTGCATTGCAGTTCCTGTCAAGCCACCTGCCTGGCTGTGGGGCTGGCTTGGCTTTGGCAGCCTTACCCTTGCCTTTGCCCTTGGTGGGCTGGGTGGGCTCAGCTGCCTGCTCAGCCTTGGTGTGCTTGCTGCGCTTGGCTGGCGGGTGTGTGCTGGGCCCAACCTCCAAGGGCTGGGCGCAGCAGGCGGTGGTCCACCTGCCCTGCTGGGGGCTTCCAGCCTGCAGGCCTGGTATCCTTGCGTCTGTCCAGCTGCCCCTCGCACGGCTGCTGGCCATTCACTGCTGAGCTGACCCGGCTGGTGCGGTGCTCATCCACTAGCACCACCCTGCCCCGCCGCTGGTCTATGCCCCTGGGCCAGCGCACCACCTTGCAGCAGGCTCGCAGCACTGCATCAGCACCCCAGCCTTCCCTAGTGCCAATGGTAGCTGCGCCAATGGTAGCTGCTTGGCACGCCCATGGCGCTTCATAGACAAATTTGCATTCTCCTCCTCCAGCTACAGTCATGCACACAAGGCTCACACATGGTGGCTGACATGGTGGCATCAGGTTGGGCATGGCACAGTCAACTACTCTTTCACTTCATGCCATCCCACCACTTCCTTGTACACAACCCACCCACCCACCCTCACCTTGAAGAACTGCTCCAGCGCACGGTTCTAGGCTCCGTACAGCCTCAGCCGCTGCCGGGCCCACTCGGGGTCCAGGTGCACCTCCCACACCACATCCCAGGTGGCCAGGGTGACGGTGATGTGCAACAGGTTGGCCTCCAGGGAGGTGCTAGCTAAACTAGCTGCTGCCAGGTGCTGGAGGTGGGGCTGGATCGGTTCTCCAGGGCCTCTCGGGCCAGAAACCGTCTGTCTCCACCGTCCTCTCAAACTCAACTCCCTGGTTGGCAAACTTGCCTGTGCTGAACCAACTGGCCCAGTGTTGGCTCAATACTGGTTTGGTGTCTTGCCTTATCAGCAACAATGACAGCCCCAAATGGAATAATACACTCGTCCTGAACATGCAACACCCCCTATGGAACCACACCTGGCTTTTGTAGCATGCGTGGGCATTTGTATAATTCGTATGCCGGCTAACGGAAATCAGTTCCGGTCGGTTTGACGTTTTAAATCAAACCACTTGAGCATCGTTAGTGCCTCTCTGCCACTGCAAAAGACAGCGGCAGCCCCAAGGCCCCTGTCCGGTGGACTAACAAGGAAAAATCAAACAGGAGGATAGGGATACAGGGAAACCTGCCCGGTAGATGAGGCGCTGGGGAGAGAGGCTTGTTACTCTGTTAGTGCTAGTCAGCCACATTGCCTGCGACAGCGTCGCGGACAGCCCAGGCACCTGCCCAGCAAATTGTGCGGCAGCCCGGATGCTCACCAAATACATATAAAAGTAACCGGAAAACCAGGATACTAACAGGAATACCAGGATATCGAAGGCAATTAGCGATACAGGTAGCGAAGCGCGTTATGCACAGCAGCCGCCTGCAATGTGACGTGGGGTCAGTCTGCCATGTTATGGTGTGCTACGCTGGAATACAACATTATGTTGCTGGCTTATAGCAGGCCACAGCAGCAGCCTTCAGGATTTCTTATCCACAACCCACGGCTGTCACTGGGAAATCTACCAATGAAGAGATGCACGTAGTGTGTAATTTGGGCTTCTCAACAGTACACAGTCAACAGTACACATAGATTCAATGCGCAGCACCAGCCCTGTGGGAGCGAGGGGTGCGTCCGGCCTTGAGTCCGTCCTGCCCTGAGGTCGTACAGCCCTAGCTTAGCGTATGCCTTAACAGGCCAGGCAGCTATGGCCTGCATGCGGGGTCTTAGATGTTCATGACGATGGCTTACATTGTGTAGACAGCCAGCCATCCGGCTGCTCGCCCGCCCTCCCTTCAGAGGTTTGGCATTATATGCAACGCACTTTAAGGTCAGGAGCACAAACACAGGCTCGCATGGGCGTGAAACGAAGGCATACAAGTCGGTCCCACGGTCAGCATGATGCGGTCCTCACAAGTAGGTGCGTCCAGCCCGGCCAGTAGTGCATAACTGGAGGTGCAGGAAATAACCGGTGAGAGAGACCGTGTGGGATTTGTGTGTGGAATGGTTTGGCATTGTAGTACAATGTGCAGTCGTTCTTCACATGCATAACCCTTATGAGCCCATGTCTGACGGTGTTAATAGCACCTGAATGTTCCTTGCAGAATGGTTCGAGCTCCGGATACATGCTGGCCAACGGAAACCAGTGCCGGTAGGTTCAAACTGAACCACGTGAGCATGCGTTTGTGAGTGCCTCGCTGTTACTGCAATAGCCCCACCCAGCGTCAACGGGTGCCCCAGAGTCCCTGTCCGGTAAATGACCGGTCAATGGGGACAGAGGCTTCCAGCGCTGTTAGCTTTAGTCAGTCAAATAGCCTGCGACAGCGTGGCGGACAGCCCGGACACTTGTCCAGCGAACTGCACCGCGTTGGCCAGTGACCAATGCTTCAGCGAAACAGCTGCGTACGTGGCGTCCGTGGTGTCTAGGTGGGTCCCGCCCCGCCGGCCTAGCAGCCGGTCGCCCGCCCCACCTCCCCGCCCCTCCGCCCGCTGCTAGCTAGCCAGGGATGCCACTCCCAATCACCTGCGTGCCCCCCTTATGCAGGCAAGCAGCGCTGCCTGTGGGACCAGGGGTGGACAGGGGGCTGCAGGGTTTTCTGGAGAGCAAGACATCTGAGTTGCTCTCTCAATGCTTTCCCAACGCTGCAGTACAACTCAGGGTAAGGATAGTGGCAGGCATGGTTTGCGATTGAGTCAGCAATGGCAGCATTGTACTGAAAAGGGCTGATCTGTATTGCGCCATTGTGACTGCAGCCCCTTCGACTACTTGTCATCAGTGGCATTGAGACATTTGGCGCAACGGTTCTTCAGCAATTCACAGCTGCTACTGGCATCAATGTGGTGGTGCGCAGCCTGCCAACCTCGGATTTGGTGAACGTTATCCTGCAACAGATGGCTGCAAATGTGAGTAGAGAGATGGAGCATTGTGATGCACCTCAGGTATGCTGGGCTGGGCATGAGATTCCTGTCTACTTCCCGACTTCCACGTTGCCAATAACTTCACACTGTGACAGTCAGCCCCTTGTCCCTCACTAGGGCCCATCATTTGAGCCAGACCAACTAGCAGCCACTAGCGAGAATGCTAGGGACCACTAGTGGCCCGACTCAAATGTTGTTAATGGGCTGTGCGGAGTATACCCAATGCACATGGACATGGTGCATGAGTGCCTACCACCTACATTATTGCCTGACCACTAGGGCTGCAGTGTAGAGTTGGCATGAAAAACATGAGCTGATTGTAAGCTGATAACAGCTCAACAAAGGGAGGCACACACTACTGTGCCTCATTAGGCTCCTGCTGCTGCTGCTGCTGCTGCTGCTGCTGCTGCTGCTGCTGGGCTTTGGGTGGCTTGTCTCGCAGCCGCTTGTAGCCCAAGCCTGGGTTCTCCTTGCCCTAGGCTTGCAGAGCTCCTTGGTCTGACCAGTAGCACAGCTCCAGCGGCCGCCACCTGCTCTCCCCAATGCGCTGCATGTTCAGCGCTGCATTGCAGTTCCTGTCAAGCCACCTGCCTGGCTGTGGGGCTGGCTTTGCCTTGGCAGCCTTGCCAAGGGCCTTGCCTTTGCCCTTGGTGGGCTGGGTGGGCTCAGCTGCCTGCTCAGCCTTGGTGCGCTTGCTGCGCTTGGCTGGCGGGTGTGTGCTGGGCCCAACCTCCAAGGGCTGGGCGCAGCAGGCGGTGGTCCACCTGCCCTGCTGGGGGCTTCCAGCCTGCAGGCCTGGTATCCTTGCGTCTGTCCAGCTGCCCCTCGCACGGCTGCTGGCCATTCACTGCTGAGCTGACCCGGCTGGTGCGGTGCTCATCCACTAGCACCACCCTGCCCCGCCGCTGGTCTATGCCCCTGGGCCTGCACACCACCTTGCAGCAGGCTCGCAGCATTGCATCAGCACCCCAGCCTCCCCTAGTGCCAATGGTAGCTGCGCCAAAGAACACCACCAGCTGCTTGGCACGCCCATGGCGCTTCATAGACAAATTTGCATTCTCCTCCTCCATCTACAGTCATGCACACAAGGCTCACACATGGTGGCTGACATGGTGGCATCAGGTTAGGCATGGCACAGTCAACTACTATTGCACTCCATGCCCAACCCAGCACATCTCAGTACCTTACCCTCCCACCCACCCACCCTCACCTTGAAGAACTGCTCCAGCGCACGGTCCTGGGCTCCGTACAGCCTCCGCCGCTGCCGGGTCCACTCGGGGTCCAGGTGCACCTCCCACACCACATCCCAGGTGGCCAAGGTGACAGTGATGTGCAACAGGTTGGCCTCCAGGGAGGTGCTAGCTGAACTAGCTGCTGCCAGGTGCTGGAGGTGGGGCTGGATCGGTTCTAGCCACCGCTCGGTTTCACGGCGGGAGTTGTTCAGGCCGCTGGCATGCTTCACCTGGCCCTTGGTCAGTTTTCACGGGGCCAGCTGGTCAGTTACCAGCTGACCTAACTCCTGGTCCCACACCTTTGAGGCTGCACTGACTGCCTGGGTGACGCCGGGGCATGCCTATGTGAGGGAGTCCCACTGCATGGGCCGCTGCTGCTGCTGCACCAGGGCGGCTGTTGCTGCTGGCTGCAGGGGGTGGGGCAGGAGGAGGGGGGAGGGGGCGTGTGTAGTGCACACACATGCTGACACCGTCTGGCTCCACAGTCCTCTCAAACTGAAACCCCTTGCACACCCCATGCAGCACCCTACTGTCCAGCTTGATGAAGTGCACCCCCACCCTGGCTATGGGGGTGAGGGTGAATGGAGGTAGGCAGGTCAGGGTCCGGGGACCACCCCTACGCTTGCCGCGCTTTGGCTGCCCTGGCACAGGTGTGGTGGGGGGCTGCTGCCATTGCTGGTACCACAGCTGTCTGACAGCCATCACGCACTGCAGGTCTCCTCATAGGGCTGTGACATTAAGCCATGAACCTGTGTTGGTACCTGTGTGGGTACCTCTGCAGGAAGCTGTGTGGGTCAACGACTTCTTGCTTTCGTCCTCAGCTCCTGCCCCATGCCTTTGTCACAGTGAGACGAGTGAGGACTCAGTGCCGACACTGCTGCCAACACTGCTGCAGGCTAGTGGCACAAGCAATAGCTCGCAGGCACTTGCCTACGATGCCTTCACCTTTCCAACCTTCTACTATGGAGAACTGGCTGCTGCCAACGCAATGCTGGACCTTGAGCAGCTAGTCCGCTCAGATCCTAACCAGGTAGCTTGTCAGCCCTGGTGCTTGTCAGCCTAGGATACTAGCTGGCCAAAGGATGTGATCTTTGCAGTGTGATCTGGCCGTGTGCACTGTACGATGCAGTGTGCTAACTCTCTGGGGCTATATGTGCTACATATGTGCTATCCTGTGCCATCCAGGTTGTTGCATGGAGTGACCTGCCCCCTTATTACACCTTGGTGGGCAGCAGATACAACAAGCAGGTGCGGGTAGAGCTTGCATCTGCAGCTGCATCTGTGGCTGTAGCTGCGTCTCAGTCATTGTCAGCATAAACTTCCTGTCAATGTGGTTTGTAGGTGCTTGGCATCCCCATTGTGGAGAGTCCCTTCCTGATGTACGTAAACTGGCCGCTACTGACCTCAGTGTACAACATCAGCCGGCCTGTCCTCGTAGAGTATGGCCGCCTGTCCTTCTACCCTGACACCTGGCAGGAGCTGATAGCGGTGATGCGGCAGGTCAACGCCACTGCCAGCGACCCAGTGACGGGCAAGCCCCGCCACGGGCTGTGTCTGCAGCAAGCGTCAGACATTGTGTATGTGCACCAGGCCATCATGGCCAGCATCATGCAGACTGGTGGCGTGACCCAGGGCTGGCTGTTTGACCCGCTGACCCTGGAACCCCTCACCAACAACACAGCCAGTGAGAAGGTGGGGAGGTGGTATGATCAGTCGCCGTGCCAACGGTACCAATGGTAGTGCCATACTATGACCAAACCAGCACTATGTTGAGGGGATGACCTGCCTTGACAACCTCTGACTCACACATTTGTGGCTGCTTTGCAGGTGCTGGACATCGTGTGGGAATTGTCAGCCTTCTTTGAGACATTTGACGCCGCAGTCGCCATTGACATGAGCCAATGTGTTGTAGCACTAGGCGATGTCAGCATCTTCAAAAGCCTGAGCAAACTGAGCAGCAACCCACAGCTCATGGGGTAAGTCGTGTGGATGGCTGATGGCAGCTGAACATGTGGCACATGCACATGCCCTTGCAAGTCAGGTGCTGCCCCTATGCACATGCTGCTGCCCTCATCCCACTGCTGCAGGCAGCTAGGCATCTCCCCGCTGCCTGCAAGCACCGAGGTGCTGGACCGCAGCACCATGCAGCTGGTGCCATGCAACCCCCAGTTATGTAACAGCCATCGTGCCAGCGTGTGAGTCACCAGGGAAACAAGGACCACCGCATTGGCAGGGTCACCGCACACTCATGTCAAGGCATCCATGCAAGACATCCATGCAAGGCATGTCAGGCTCTTGACCTGTGGGTTAAGGGGTGCACCCTTGATGACTACAAATCCACTGGGCTTCCCAGTGAAACTACTGTAACCTCTGCCTGGCAGAGCCTCCAGGTCCTCCCAGCTGCAGATCATTAGGGCGCTGCACGCTGTTCCCAATGCGCTGGAAGTTGAGGCATGAGTTGGTGTCACGGTCCAGCCACCTGCCCCATAGGGGGGCTTGGGGTGCAGCAAGCTACTCCCTCGTCACCCTGCCCCTCGTCAACGTCATCTTGCTGACTGCCTTACACAGATTAGGAGGGCAATCTGCCTCTGCCTGCTCTCACAGATTAGGAGGGCAATCGGTGAATTTGTCTCCAAGCCGCCATGTGTGTCCTGTTCATCTGAGCATGAGCACGCTGGTACCTGAGCAGCTAAGGAGCGCTGTGTTCAACCTGATCTCCTTCTTCAGTGAGTGCCAAGCAGTTATGCCATCTGTTAAAGCCAGTGCTGTACGCATATATACACACCCATGGCCTGCTTGCATGCAGGTGACGCCACCAGCAAGGTTGGTGCCGCCTTGCTATGTGCCTCGCCTCGCCTTGAAACGGGCTGTGTCCTTCTCAAGTAACTTGGGTTTTCTTGGATGTTTCATGCGCAGCACCAGCCCAGACCCTGATGCCATCGACAAATCGCTTACCTGGGCACCTATTGATCAGTGTGCCTGCAGATGATGCCTGTGCCTGATGCATGTGCCTGCAGATGATGCTGTCGCCCATATTGCCTGTCGCCCCATTCAGGATTTCTGGTGAGTCCACACTAGTCCGAGCTGGCTTGTGTGCAGCAGAGCTTGACTTGAGGTGGAGGCTGCACCTCCATCATTGTATCCCTTCTATGGTTATTCGCTTGCCTTGCGCTGCTGCTTGCCATGGGTAGCTGCCTGGCATATGAAGCTGCAACCTGCATGTGTAAGACATGTAAGGCAATGGGGAAGATGGCCTTATGAGCGCAGATGGCTAATGTTTGATACCAAAACCGTGTCAACTCTTGTCTCATGACGGGAGGCGACACGGGCACTATGAATGTGAGGAGAGTGGAAGTGGTCGTCATTGCTGTTGTGCTGTCGTGTTACCACAGGTGCCCGGGTGCAATTGGTCCAGCTATAATGTGACTGATGTTGTTGCACAGGACGCCCTTGGCCACCACAGCACCAGCACAGCTCCAGTGGGCGCCACCTGCTCTGGCTAACCAACAGCCCTGAATGCAACGCATGATCACGGGTGCAACGGTGTGATGCAGTTGTTGTTGCACAGGCCGTCTAGCGTACCAAGTGGGCGACCCTTGGGACCAGCCCGGCATCACTCTGTGGTCCGCCAATGGCTACAACTACACCGACGTCAAGGTGGGTGCAACGACAGGTCAGGCATTGCCAAGTAAACATGTCCTTGTGACAGCATAGCACTCCTCAATCAGCTGAGCATATTGAATGCACGCAGACCTTCATGACCAAGTCCCATTTTGTGGCGGATGCATGCCACTCACCCTTGTCATGCTTCTATAGCTGCTGCTTTCGTTGTGTGCAGGCCTATGGCAGCACCTTGACCCTCACTAGGGGCCTGTGTGGAGTGTTGTTCCCATGTACATGGCATGGGCGCCTTCCACCTACACTATTGCCTGACCCCTGTGACAGGGCTAAAGCCTAGAATTGGCATGACATGCATGCATGCACTAAATGTGGGCTGATGACAGCTCATGAGGGGGGGCGCATTGCCACTGTGCCCTAGCCTGTTGCTGCTGCGGGGTTCTTGCTGGGCCCTGCTTTTGCTTGGCGGTGCTCTTCCGCTTCTCCTGAGTAATTGCGCTGCTAAATGATGTGCTTTGCGACGACTGTGACCTTTTTGAGCAACTTGGGTTTTCACGGCTAACTTCCACTGAGTGCAGGCCTACGACAGCGCTTTGTCCAGCATCCTGGCCCTGCCCGGTACAGCCACAGAGTTGAGGGTTTTAGGTGAGTGTGCAGAGACAGCTCCCTCGTCCCTCACTAGGGCCTCCAATCGAGTCGAACCACTAGGGACCACTAGGGACTAGGGACCACTCAAAATGGTGTGATGGGGCTGTGTGGGGTAATGTTCCCATGCACATGGCACATGGCAAATGGCATGGGCGCCTACCACCTACACCATTGCCTGACCCCTGACAGGGCTATGGTTTAGAGCTGGCATGGCCTGCATGCACAAATTGTGAGCTGATGACAGCTCAAGAGGGGGGACATACACTGCTGTGCCCCAACAGGCTGCTGCTGCTGCTGGGCTGATGCCCTGCCCTGCCTCTGGGCCAGCCGTACAGGATGTCTGCCACCCCATGGTTGTAACTGTCAGCCTGGTAGCTGCTAGGCCTGCCTGCCTGCTCCTTGTTTGCCGGACTGCTTGAACTATCAGTGCAGTGCAGTGACAGCCTGGCAGCAGTAGCAGTCTGTCGCTAGCTGCAGAGTGCAGGCCATGGTAGAAGATCATGTCAGTCAGGGTGCCTGTCAGGGTGTGCCCATCTGACTCGATGCTCCATATTTTGAGAGCCAAAAGTGTCAGAAGCTTGACCAGACGCATACCTTTTGGAGTACCTTCTGCAATAAGCAATAGGTGCAGTAGGTGCTGCGTGCGCCTGCTTCTCAGCAGGGTCGTTTCTTGACATTTGAGCTGCTGCCATTGTGGCTTGCACACAACCTAATCGTGACAAGGCCGTGGCATTGATCTGCACTGATCTGTCAGTTACACTGGCCACTTTCTTGTCCAATGCAGGCACCCTGTTCCCCACTTACATGATTGAGAGTGCACTGCACCCGCTGCTGGGCAGCAGTCTGGCGAGCAGTGGAAGTCAGGTAAGGAGGTGATCACATACTGGCAGCTGTCACCTCACCACTACCACTACCAGCAAATAGTTGCAGGGGCTCGGTTCTACTACGTCAGCTGCACTCCACCCAGAAGCGTGCTTACCCGCTAGCCTGCCCAGCCAACAGCTGTGCCACGTTGCCATAGTAAGGCATGTGGGCAACATAGCCAGCTTGCGTAGCTGGTTCTCTTGCAGAAACACATTCATTGCCTGCTGCCTCTTGTGCTCATATCACTTCCATCACTTTGAGCCCCTTCACTGCACTCTGCATTTGTGTTTGCTGTCAAGCAGTCAGTTTTGATGAGGTGCCCTGTGGTCTCCAGTTGCATGGAGGTAACGTGCCACAAGTGAGGCTACCCACAGACCCACAGTTGGATAGGGTGGTTGTGCCCTAGTACCCCCCTGATCAGTCTGATTCTCTGCTCACTGATCACATTATGGTTCTAGGTAGGTATAGGATGTGTTGTAGGCGAGTAGAAATGTTGAACACCGCTAGTCGCTGCTGGTGCACATCAGGTCCCGGGCAATTGCAGAAAATAAGGCACAGGCCCCCGGCAGGGCCATGCGGCTGTGAACATCAGGTTGGGCACAATATTGCAGGGTTTTGTGGGTATGGTGTTGCAGCAGGAGCTGCCCTGGCTGCCTGTACAGCTTATGCTGCCCTGGCTGCCTGTGTGCTCTGCTGCAGTCGACGCATTCTTGGCTTGAGCAGCTGTAATGTGTTGTCTGACAGCCATGCGTGATGAATTGTGATGAAACTGCTCCTCGGCCTGCAGGTGCCATATGGCTATTATTTGTTGATCCCATATTCGCATAGTATTGATCCTATCTTGGCATGAGCAGGTGCCCCGCAGTGCCGGCAGCCCCGCTGACTTTGTCGCTGCAATGGACGCCATGACTGTGAGCCTGAAGGCAGCGAGGGACAGCCTGGGTGCCGCAGCCTTCAGGGAGCAGCTGTGGGGCACCACTGGCTTCGTGCCACCAGCTCAGCCCCCTCCACCAGCCCCTCCAAGCCCACCACCAGCAGGTCAGTTGAGGTCAGTTGTGACCTCCTACAGGCAAAAAGCAGCAGGGCAAGCAGCAGCAGGGCACTTCCAACACCCCAAGCTGCTACCAAATTGGTTTGCATGCAACCTAATTGTGTCAAGGCTGTTGCACTGTCATGGTGCTGTGCAGGTTCACCTGGCCTGACCACACCTGTGCTGGTCACTGTGATTGCCGTGCCAGTAGCGGTGTGCTCCCTGCTGGTGCTGCTGCTGGCCGTCATCATCACACACCTGCGCCGCAATGCCAAGCTGCAGCGCTCCCTGATGGGCCATGTGCTGCCGCCTGCTGCTGGCGACAAGGCCACCCTGGTCATCACGGATGTGCAAGGCTCCAGCAAGCTATGGGTACGCAGCAATGCGTGGCAGTGGCAGTCACAGGCCAGCGCTGGTGCCCTGCCTTTGAAGTGTGCCTGTTGATGTGCAGGAGACAATGCCAGCTGGTGTGATGGAGGTCAGCATGAAGCTGCATGATGAGCTGGTGAGTCATCATATGGTACCTTGACCTGAGGCTCAATGGCTGTGGCCCGAGTGCCCTCCCCTGCCCTCCTCTTGTGGCCTGCAGGTCAGGCGGCTGGCCCTGGACAGCTCAGGCTATGAGTGGGCCACTGAGGGCGACAGGTGAGGGGCAATAGGGCAGGGGTGCGTAGCCATCAGCACATGCCAGGCTGGCTTACATCCCTGCTCCTTGCTGCCATGTGCCCTGCAGCTTCCTCCTGTGCTTCCACTCCCCTCAGGCAGCCGTCACCTTCGTTACCCAGCTGCAGGTGAGCCAGGTGCAAGGCAGTGAGGCAGGAGTGTCCAGCATGGCAAAGGAAAGGCATGCCTAGCAGCATGCCTAGCAGCATGCCTAGCCCCTCCACTGCACCCTGCGTGTGTGTTTGCTGTGCAGGATGCGCTGCTGAGGTGCAGCCAGTGGCCTGTGGAGCTGGCTGCAGAGGGCAGCCCTAGCCAGCCGCTGTGCCTAGCCCCTGTGGGGCAGGGCCCACGTATCACCGACACCCCAGGCAGCTGCACTAATGCCAGCAATCAGACATTGCCACGACTGTTGCTGACATCTGCCGCTAGTGCCACTCAGATTATTGGCCAGCTGCCTTCACCTCCGGAAGCGCACCAGCAGCTGCTACTGGGTGACGGAGCAAAAGACGTACCTTGCTCAGCCAGCTTGTCGTTTGTTTCCACAGGGCAGCTGGATGCACAGCCACATCAGGCAACACCAGCCTCCGCCCTTGCATGCCCCTCTGAAGCGCTTTCAAAGCAGTGCACGAACCCCATCTTTGCACCTGGGGCAGTTGAGCGGCATGGATCAACCGCAACTGTTCTGACTCACGCAACAAGCATGGTAAACAGCCAGCCAGCAAGGATGAGCACCTACCTTTCTGAAGTACTGACAAGAGCTGCCACCAGCCTTCACACCTTGACGTCCATGGATCAACGTCAAGCCCCTGCTGAAAAGCTGAAAGGAGACGGAGAGGGGCAGGTTGGGAAGCAGGTAGGGGCGCTGCAACCATGGCATTATGTGCACCACTCATGCAAAGAGCATAAGCATTGCTGCCTGTTTGTCTCTCTGTTGTGTCGTGGTGTGAGTCACCGTGCTGCAGGGGCTGCTGGGCTTGATGGCGCACCATGCAGCACACCAGATGGCAATGACAGCTCCCTGGCAATCAGAGCGTGGTGACAGGACGCAGGCAAGTGACTCGCAAAAGCTTGAGTCAGAAGTGTGCTCTCGCAGAATCAGTGAGAGCACAGTTGAATGGTCGGAGACTCAAGGAAAGTCGGAGACATAAGTAATTCTGGACAGTATGCAAGAATACTGGGCAGAAGACAAAACAAGAATTCCAGCACTATTAAATATGTTATATACTTTTTGGCTTTGCAAGATGGTTAGTTTTTTCGCGCTATGTGTAGCGTTCGCTATAAAAAGACCTTTGCGCTATGAAATGGTCGCTTTGCGGATTTCTCGCATTGTTGTGGACCTGAGCAGTGAATTCTGAACAAAGCCAATTATGGTCGAGCTGAAGGTATAAGCCTGGGCCATGTTACTTTGCACTATAAGTTTCGAAACTCGCCAAACGACAAAAAACACTGCTAAAAAAACACGACAAAAAACACGAATTCCAGCACTATTGAATATTATACATACTTCTGGCTTTGCAAGAATGCTGCTATAACCATGGTGGGGCGCTAGAACCATGGGGACAAAAAGGAGCCATCCACCTGCTCCCTGCACAACTGCGAATGCGAATGCATGCGGTCGAAGTGCAGGATAATGATGACAACACCTAGCCTGCCTGCCTTGCCTATCCAAAAGTGTCTGGGTTGGCATTAATGATCGACTATGTAACAAGACATGCCCTGCAGCCATCCAGCAAGGAGGCTCCTGCGCAACCCCTTGGCCAAGTCAGGGTGGGCTGGCAGCGGCTGTGTGAGCTGTACCAGGAGGTGGAGGCGGGCATGCCTGCGGCCCTCACTGTGCTGGCGGGCCTCAGGGTCAGGGTGGTGAGTGGCCAGCTGAGGGTGACTGTGCAGTCAGCGATGCCAGCTGCTTGGTGCTTCATGCCTGTGCTGCCAACTGCTGCAGGGCCTGCACACCGGTCTGGCTGCCGACGAGGTGCTGGTGCAGAGGCGCATGGGGGCCAGCTCCATCACGTATGGCGGGGCAGCGCTGGTGCTGGCCAAGGCAGTGCAGGTGGGCCTGTGCTGCAGCCAGCCCTCTCAGCTCAACATTCCCGGTGATGTGGCACCGACCCTTCTGCTGCTGCTGCTACCCTGCTGCCGCCATGCAGGCTTGTGCTCATGGGGGTCAGGTCACGCTCAGTGCTGCCACCTTTGTCAAGGTAGGCACAGCCAAGCACACAACTCAGAGCATATTCGATGAGAAAATGTGACGTCACCACAGCTGCCCAGCATGAGTCAGTTGCTCACATAGCAATCAAATGTTATCATGGCCTGGTGGTGCAGCTGCCTGTTGAGGAGCTGCGGGCTGCTGGCATCAGCGTGGTGCACATGGGGCAGCACCTGGTGGCGCTGGGTGAGGGCAAGGGCGCCACGGCCCTGGAGCTGTACTGCGCCTGCCTGAACACCCCGGACCATGCTCACCGCCTGTGGGCCCTGGGGCCGCTGAGGTGAGGCGGCTGCAGCGTCACAGGGGGAGCTGAGCAGCTGACGAGGAAAGAGCAGGCCGTCATAGTGTGGTGCTGGCTGCTTGCTGTTCAGGACGCTGAGACAGGTGCAGCCAGGTGTGCTGCACGCTCCCTATGGCACAGCTGCCATTGCCTTCATGTCAGTGGTGGGACTGTCACACCTCAAGGCCTGGAATGCTGACCTGGCCAAGGTGAGCATGGCATGCAGGGGTCTGCCTCAGCACCAACAAGACATCACAAGCATGCTTGGCAGCAGCATAGCTTCAGCTAGGTATACAAGCAACAGACCTTCTCTTAGGCCCCGCCTTTCTTGTTCCTGTCAAGCAAAGCACTCCTGGACATAGCCAGCACATGGCCAGCTTGTCCCTATCTTGCTGTTGCCTGCAGGAGTGCGTGGCCCTGTACCAGGCCGCTGCCCAGCGCCTGCTGCTGCATGTGTCGGGGCCACAGCTGCCTGCTGGCTACTGGGTGTCCAGTGCGGAGGAGGAGGGCATGGTGCTGGCCGCCTTCCCCTGCAGCCTGCAGTGCCTGCACTGGGCGCTGCTCACCCTCACCACCTGCATGGACATGGACTGGCCACAGGCGCTGCTGGACAGCCTGTTTGGGGAGGAGGTGACAGCATGTCTGGACACCTCTGGCAGCAAGGCCGGTGTCAGCCAGGCCCCTGCCACCGGGGATGATGAGGGGCAGCAGCAGACGGCTGCAGCGCAAGGCACTGTGCGTCTGCTTAGAGGCCTGCGGCTCAAGGTGATCGTCACTTCACCTATGCAGCCTGACCATGGCAGCCTGACCAGGTGCTCTACGGGTGCCGTGGCCGTGTGATCAAGACTAGGCCCTGACCTTGATGGCCAACCTCAGCATGCACCGTTAGGGTGCACAAGATCCTTCTATGGCTCATTCTGATGAAGGACATTAACTGTTTACTTGTTGGACGGGTGTGTGCAGGCGGGTGTGGATGTGGGTGAGGTGGCCTGTGACCTGACGCCTGCCAATGGTCGCTTCAACTACCGGGGTCGCTGCCTGAACCGGGCTGCTCGCATCAACGGCTTGGCAGTGTCAGGCCAGGTGGGTGGGGTCATGAAGCATCATAGCTGTTGCATAGCTATGGCGATACAAGGCGTCAAGCCGTTCACTGAGCCCTGACCACCATGTTCCCTTCATGGTCGCCCCATGGCTCTGTTGCCCTGTTGGCCTGATGGTGCTCTTGGTTGACAGAACCCTGACCACCTCGTTCATTCCTGCATGCCGGCATGCTCTATTGTCCTTTGGCTTTACGAAGCCATTTACAGGGCCTTGATGAAGCTGCTCCCTATTGGCATGCTCTAAAATCCTTTGGCTTGCTGGTGCACTGACCACAGGTCTGGTGCTCTGAGATAGCCTGGGCCAACACCCTGGCGGCCCTACAGCCCCCCATCACCACCAAGGAAGCTCGGGCCGTGGCATCACTTGCTGCAGACCAGCCAGCCGCCAGCACAGCCAGCTGGTCAGCCCAGGGCAGCAAGCAGGCTGGCAGCTCCATCGCCAGGTCAACACACAGCTCCACTGCCCAGCCCAAGCGTGTTGTCTCCTTCCAGCCTGCTGCAGCGCAAGGCAGACGAGAGGTTGAGCTGGTGACCGGCCCTGCCCCTGGGCCAGCTGTACTGGATGTCAGCCACCCTCCACCTCAAGAGCCTCCAAGCAATGCTGCAGAGAGCTCAGTCACAGCCCAGTGGCATGCGGCCCAGCAGCAGCTGCACAGCAGCACACAGGCAGGCAGTGGGGCTGGTGGTGAGGGTGCTGAGCGCCCTTCAGCTTCACTGCTCTCCCAGGGCCAGCCGCTGTGCCTGCCTGGTCTGCTGCCGCCCCTGGTGGCCCGGCCCCTGGGCAAGAGGGAGCTGCGCGGCATCCCTGGCCAGGTGGCCCTGCTGCAGGTGGCCCTGGCGCCCCACACCAGCAGGGCCCAGCTGGAGGCAGCGGACAGGCTGGGGCTCAGCGCACCAGGGCTGCAGCTCAGCAGGCCACAGCAGCCGCCTGCAATGTGACGTGGGGTCAGTCTGCCATGTTATGGTGTGCTACGCTGGAATACAACATTATGTTGCTGGCTTATAGCAGGCCACAGCAGCAGCCTTCAGGATTTCTTATCCACAACCCACGGCTGTCACTGGGAAATCTATCAATGAAGAGATGCACGTAGTGTGTAATTTGGGCTTCTCAACAGTACACAGTCAACAGTACACATAGATTCAATGCGCAGCACCAGCCCTGTGGGAGCGAGGGGTGCGTCCGGCCTTGAGTCCGTCCTGCCCTGAGGTCGTACAGCCCTAGCTTAGCGTATGCCTTAACAGGCCAGGCAGCTATGGCCTGCATGCGGGGTCTTAGATGTTCATGACGATGGCTTACATTGTGTAGACAGCCAGCCATCCGGCTGCTCGCCCGCCCTCCCTTCAGAGGTTTGGCATTATATGCAACGCACTTTAAGGTCAGGAGCACAAACACAGGCTCGCATGGGCGTGAAACGAAGGCATACAAGTCGGTCCCACGGTCAGCATGATGCGGTCCTCACAAGTAGGTGCGTCCAGCCCGGCCAGTAGTGCATTACTGGAGGTGCAGGAAATAACCGGTGAGAGAGACCGTATGGGATTTGTGTGTGGAATGGTTTGGCATTGTAGTACAATGTGCAGTCGTTCTTCACATGCATAGCCCTTATGAGCCCATGTCTGACGGTGTTAATAGCACCTGAATGTTCCTTGCAGAATGGTTCGAGCTCCGGATACATGCTGGCCAACGGAAACCAGTGCCGGTAGGTTCAAACTGAACCACGTGAGCATGCGTTTGTGAGTGCCTCGCTGTTACTGCAATAGCCCCACCCAGCGTCAACGGGTGCCCCAGAGTCCCTGTCCGGTAAATGACCGGTCAATGGGGACAGAGGCTTCCAGCGCTGTTAGTTTTAGTCAGTCAAATAGCCTGCGACAGCGTGGCGGACAGCCCGGACACTTGTCCAGCGAACTGCACCGCGTTGGCCAGTGACCAATGCTTCAGCAAAACAGCTGCGTACGTGGCGTCCGTGGTGTCTAGGTAGGTCCCGCCCCGCCGGCCCAGCAGCCGGTCGCCCGCCTCACCTCCCGCCTCCCCGCCCGCTGCTAGCCAGCCAGAGATGCCACTCTTAATGACCTGCGTGGCCCCTGTGCAGACAAGCAGCGCTGCCTGTGGGGTCAGGGGTGGACAGGGGGCTGCAGGGTTTTCTGGAGAACAAGACATCTGACCTGCTATCGCAATGCTTCCCAAATGCTGGCACAACAGAGCTTCGAGTGGGTATGGCATGGTTGGTTCTTGAGTCAGCAATGTCAGCACTACATACGATAAGGCTGATCTGCCTTGCACCATTGCGACTGCAGCCCCTTCGACTACTTGTCAACAATGGCATTGAGACGTTTGCCGCAACAATTATCCAACAATTCACAGCTGCTACTGGCATCAGCGTGGTCGTGCACACCCTGCCCACCACGGACTTAGTAACCACTATCCTGCAACAGATGGTCGCAAATGTAAGTAGAGATGTGAAGCATTTTGATGTACCACAGTTAGACCCTGGGCTGGGCATGAGCCATCCAGCTCCACCAGGATCACGCAAGCAGGCAGCAGGTAGCCACCACATGCAGGAAACGATGAGGTCCTTGTTTGGTCCTCAGCTCCTGCCCCATGCCTTTGCCGAGGAAGGGGACTCAGTGCCACTGCTGCCGACACTGCTGCAGGCTAGTGGCACAAAGAATAGCTCGCAGGCACCTGCCTACGATGCCTACACTTTTCAGACCTTCTACTATGGAGACTTGGCTGCTGCCAACGCAATGCTGGACCTTGAGCAGCTTATCAGCTTAGATCCAAACCAGGTAGGCGCCGAGGTGCTTGTCAGTCTAGAGCACTGGCTGGCCAAATGAAAGTGGTTTCAGCAGTGTCCACACATTTGGCCGTGTCGTTGCACGATGCAGTGTGCTGACCCTCTAACCAGCTACACATGTGCTATCCTATGCTTCGTAGGTTGTTGCATGGAGTGACCTGCCGCCTTACTACACCTTGGCGGGCAGCAGATACAACAAGCAGGTGCTGAGAAACCATGTTATTTTAGTCAGGAGTCAACCAGCATTAACTTTGCGTACATGTGCAATGCAGGTGCTTAGCATCCCTATTGTGGAGACCCCCTTCCTGATGTACGTAAACTGGCCGCTACTGACCTCAGTGTACAACATCAGCCGGCCTGTCCTCGTAGAGTATGGCCGCCTATCCTTCTACCCTGACACCTGGCAGGAGCTGATAGCGGTGATGCGGCAGGTCAATGCCACTGCCAGCGACCCAGTGACGGGCAAGCCCCGCCACGGGCTGTGCCTGCAGCGAGCGTCAGACATTGTGTATGTGCACCAGGCTGTCATGGCCAGCATCATGCAGACTGGTGGCGTGACCCAGGGCTGGCTGTTTGACCCGCTGACCCTGGAGCCCCTCACCAACAACACAGCCAGTGAGAAGGTGGGCAGGTGTTATGATCAGCCGCCTTGCCAGGGGTACTGTGCCCAGGGGCTCGCCTGTCTTGACAACTTCTGGCACACACAATTGTGGCTGCCTTGCAGGTGCTGCGGATCGTGTGGGAACTGACAGCCTTCTTAAGGACCTTTGATGCCGCAGTCGCCATTGACATGAGCCAATGTGTTGTTGCACTTGGCGATGTCAGCATCTTCAAAAGCCTGAGCAAACTGAGCAGCAACCCACAGCTCATGGGGTAAGTCATGTGGATGGCTGATGGCAGTTGGACACTTGCCCGTGCTAGTCCGGTGCTGCCCTCAAGCACATGCTTTTGCCCTCCTCACACTGCTGCAGGCAGCTAGACATCTCTCCGCTGCCTGCCAGCACTGAAGTGCTGGACCGCAGCACCATGCAGCTGGTGCCATGCACCACCCAGTTATGCAATAACCAACGTGCCAGCATGTGAGTGACTAAGGGAACAAGACCACCTTATTGGCAGGGTCACCACTAAGTCATAAATAGACATCCATTCAGGACATGTCGAGGTGTTGACCTGTGGGTAAACAGGTGCACCCTTGATGATTACAAACCCTATCCCTGGTGGCACGTTCCCTCCTAAGACCACTGGGGTTCCTAACAAAACTTATCTGCCTCTGCCTGCTCTCACAGATTAGGAGGGCAATTGGTGAATTTGTCTCCAAGCCGCCATTTGTGTCCTATTCATCTGAGCATGAGCACGCTGGTGCCTGAGCAGCTAAGGAGTGCGGTGTTCAACCTGATCTCCTTCTTCAGTGAGTGCCAGGCAATTGTGCCATTTCTCGAGCCAGTGCCATACGCGTTCATACACAAATTAACAGGTACCAAAATGTTCCATGGCCTGCTTGCATGCAGGTGACGCCACAAGCAAGGTCGGTGGCACCTTGCTACGTGCACATCCGCCCTAATGCCACCGACACATCGTACCAGCGGGCACATATTGACCAGTATGGCATGTGCTTGCAGGTGCTGCTGTCTCCCATAGCCCCTGTCGCCCCATTTAGGATTTCTTGTAAGTTTACACAAGTCCAAACTGGCTTGCGTGCTGCAGAGCTTGACTTGAGGTAGAGGCTGCACCTCCATCATAGTCTCCTTTCTACGGTCATGCTCGTGCCTTGCCATGCTGCCTGCCATGGGATGCTAAAATCTGCATGTGTGAGGCATGCATGACTATGAGAAAGGGAAGGTAGCCACTTCATTAGCACCAGTGTTTGGAACCGGATCGTTTTCCATGGGAAGCGGCAGAGTGCAATGGAAGGGGCGTCATGAATGTGGGGATAATGAAAATGGTTGTCAATGCTGCTGTGTTGTCGTGTTGTAGGTCGTGGGATTATGTATGCACGGATCTAAAGGTTCCAGATGTTATACGGTTGTTGTTGTTGCTCAGACCGTCTAGCGTACCAATTGGGCGACCCTTGGGACCAGCCGGGCCTTAGCATGTGGTCCACCTACGGCTACAACTATACCGACGTCAAGGTGGGTGCGACGGCAGGTCAGGCATTGCCAAGTGAACATGTCCTTGTGTAGAGACCAAGCCCCACCTTTGACCAAAACGACCCCTGAAGCATGGCATTTCATAGCGGACGCTATATATAGCGCGATAAACAAACACTGCTGCACATACTCGATGCATGCATGCCTTAGTGACCAAGCCCACCTTGCAGTATATGTATGTTAGTCACCCTTGTCATGCTTCTATAGCTGCTGCTTTTGTTGTGTGCAGGCCTACGACAGTGCATTGTCCAGCATCCTGGCGCTGCCCGGTACATCCATGGAGTTAAGGGTTCTAGGTCAGTGTGCAGTGACAGCCCCCTGATCCCTCAGTAGGGCCTCCATTTGAGTCGGACTACAAGGGACCCATAAGGACCACTAGGGACCACTGATGGTGTTTAAAAGGCTGTGTGGAGTTTATGTTCTCATGCACATGGCACATGACACATGGCATGGGCGCCTACCACCAGCAGTGGCAGCCTGTCGCTAGTCGCAGCATGCAACCTATGGGAGAAGATTGTTCAACGACGTCTGACCAGGCAAGCACTTTTGGGCATCCCGTCAAACCAACACATTAAGGCTGACAGCGGGATGTGGTTGCGGGCCCAGTTATCCTTGCTCCGCTGATATTCTGCAGACCGGTGCAACCTCTGCCTAATGGTCTCCTTCTGATCTGGTCACACTGGTCACTTTCTTGTCCAATGCAGGCACCCTGTTCCCCACTTCCATGATTGAGAGCGCACTGCAGCCACTGCTGGGCAGCAGTCCGGCAAGCAGTGGAAGCAGTCCGGTAAGCAGGTGGTTGCATAGTGGCAGACACCACCACCACCACCATCACCACCACACTGGGCTGTGGAGAGAGAGGTGCTCAGTCTCAAGCCTTTCCATATGACTGCCATGTGTACAGGTGCCTCGCAGCGCCGGCAGCCCCGCTGACTTTGCTGCTGCAATGACAGCCATGACGGTCAGCTTAACAGCAGCAAGGGACAGCGTAGGTGCCGCAGCCTTCAGGGAGCAGCTGTGGGGCACCACTGGCTTCGTGCCACCAGCTCAGCCCCCTCCACCAGCCCCTCCCAGTCCACCACCAGCAGGTCAGTTGCTGCTGCAGTGACCTCCTGCAGGCAAGAAGTAACAGGGCAAGCAGCAGCAGGGCACTTCCTGAAACCAAGCTGCTACCAATGTGGTTTGCATACAACCTGGCTGTGCCAAGGCTGCGTCATTGTCATGGTGCTGTGCAGGTTCACCTGGCCTGACCACGCCTGTGCTGGTCACTGTGATTGCCGTGCCAGTAGCGGTGTGCTCCCTGCTGGTGCTGCTGCTGGCCGTCATCATCACACACCTGCGCCGCAATGCCAAGCTGCAGCGCTCCCTGATGGGCCATGTGCTGCCGCCTGCTGCTGGCGACAAAGCCACCCTGGTCATCACGGATGTGCAGGGCTCCAGCAAGCTATGGGTGAGTTGGCATGCATGGCAGTGGCAGTCACAGGCCAGCGCTGGTGCCCTGCCTTTGAAGTGTGCCCTGTTGTTGTGCAGGAGTTAATGCCAGCCGGGGTGATGGAGGTCAGCATGAAGCTGCATGATGAGCTGGTGAGCCATCATATGGTACCTTGACCTGAGGCTCAATGGCTGTGGCCCGAGTGCCCTCCCCTGCCCTCCTCTTGTGGCCTGCAGGTCAGGCGGCTGGCCCTGGACAGCTCAGGCTATGAGTGGGCCACTGAGGGCGACAGGTGAGGGCCAGCAGGGCAGGGGTGCGTAGCCATCAGCACACACCAAGCTGACTGACATCCCTGCTCCTTGCTGCCATGTGCCCTGCAGCTTCCTCCTGTGCTTCCACTCCCCTCAGGCGGCCGTGGCCTTTGCAACCCAGCTGCAGGTGAGCCAGGTGCAAGACAGTGAGGCAGGAGTGTCCAGCATGGCAAAGGAAAGGCAGCATGCCTAGCCCCTCCACTGCACCCTGCATTTGTATGTGCAGGATGCGCTGCTGAAGTGCAGCCAGTGGCCTGTGGAGCTGGCTGAAGAGGGCAGCCCTGGCCAGCCGCTGTGCCTTGCCCCTGTGTGGCCGGGCTCATATGCAGGCACCTCAGGCAGCTGCACTAACGCCAGCAATCAGACATTGTCGCGACTGATGCTGACGTCTGCCGCTAGTGCCACTCAGAGTGCAAGCCAGCTGCCTATTCCCCTTGAAGCGCACCAGCAGCTGCTAATGGGTGATGGGGCAACAGAAGTACCTTGCTTAGCCAGCTTTTCATTTGTTGCCACAGGGCAGCTGGATGCACAGCCACATCAGGCAACACCAGCCTCCGCCCTGGCATGCCCCTCTGAAGCGCTTCCAAAGCAGTGCACGAACCCCATCTTTGCACCTGGGGCAGCCGAGCGGCATGTGTCAACCGCAATTGTTCCCACTCCTGCAACAAGCATGTCCAACAGCCAGCCAGCAAAGATGAGCACCTACCTTTCTGAAGTACGGACAAAAGCTGCTACCAGCACCTTGGCTACCTTGGCTACCAGTCTTCACAGCTCAACGTCCACGAGCCAACGTCAAACCCCTGCTGACAAGCCGAAAGGAGGCGCAGAGGGGCAGGTGGGGCAGCAGGTAAGGGCGCTGCAACCATGGCATTATGTGCACCACTCATGCAAAGAGCATAAGCATTGCTGCCTGTTTGTCTCTCTGTTGTGTCGTGGTGTGAGTCACCGTGTTGCAGGGGCTGCTGGGCTTGATGGCGCACCATGCAGCACACCAGATGGCAACGGCAGCTCCCTGGCAATCAGAGAGTGGTGACATGACGCAGGCAAGTGACTGGCAAAAGCTCGAGTCAGAAGTGCGCACCCGAAGAAATACTGGACAGTATGCAAGAATACTGGACAGAAGGATACTGTTCACCCTACATGACTTCGAATTTTATCGAGAGGCGTGTGGGGCGTGTCAACCATGATGACAAAAGGGAGCCATCCACCTGCTCCCTGCACAACTGCGAGTGCGAATGCATGCGGTTGAAGTGCAGGATAATGATGACGACGCCTAGCCTGCCTGCCTTGCCTCACCAAAAGTGTCTGGGTCGGCTTTTTGATCAACTATGTACATGCACCAAGACATGTCCTGCAGGCAGCAGTGTCAAAGCCATCGAGCAAGGAGGCTCCTGCGCAACCCCTTGGTCAAGTCAGGGTGGGCTGGCAGCGGCTGTGTGAGCTGTACCAGGAGGTAGAGGCGGCCATGCCTGCGGCCCTCACTGTGCTGGCGGGCCTCAGGGTCAGGGTGGTGAGTGGCCAGCTGAGGGTGGCTGCGCAGTCAGCGATGCCAGGTGCCCACTGCCCCATGCCTGTGCTGCCCACTGCTGCAGGGTCTGCACACCGGCCTGGCTGCCGACGAGGTGCTGGTGCAGAGGCGCATGGGGGCCAGCTCCATCACGTATGGCGGGGCAGCGCTGGTGCTGGCCAAGGCAGTGCAGGTGGGCCTGTGCTGCAGCCAGCCCCCATACCCCTCAGCTCATGCTCATGTGGCACTGACCCTCCTGCTGCTGCTGCTGCCGCATGCTACCCTGCTGCTGGCATGCAGGCCTGTGCCCATGGGGGTCAGGTCACGCTCAGTGCTGCCACCTTTGTCAAGGTAGGCAAAGCCAAGCAGACAGCACCAATGCTGGTTGTGTGATGGGGTGTGACTACACAACAACCACACTGCATGTGCCACCCATATACATAGCAATTGAATGACATCATGGCCTGGTGGTGCAGCTGCCTGTTGAAGAGCTGCGGGCTGCTGGCATCAGCGTGGTGCACATGGGGCAGCACCTGGTGGCGCTGGGTGAGGGCAAGGGCGCCACGGCCCTGGAGCTGTACTGCGCCTGCCTGAACACCCCGGACCATGCTCACCGCCTGTGGGCCATGGGGCCGCTGAGGTGAGGCGGCTGCAGCGGCACAGGGGGAGCTGAGCAGCGGACGAGGAAAGAGCAGGCCGTTGCAATCTCGTGTTCGCTGCTTGCTGTACAGGACACTGAGACAGATGCAGCCGGGTGTGTTACACGCTCCCTATGGCACAGCTGCCATTGCCTTCATGTCAGTTGTGGGGCAGGGCCAACTCAAGGCGTTGAACGCACAGCTGGCCAAGGTGAGCATGGCATGCAGGGGTCTGCCTCAGCATCAAAAAACATTGCAAGCATGCTTGGCAGCAGCATAGCTTCAACTAAGTAAAGAAGCAACAGCCCTTGTCTTTGGCCCAGCATTTCTAATATGCACATGGTCACCTTGTCAAGTTCTTTCTTTGCTGTTGCCTGCAGGAGTGCGTGGCCCTGTACCAGGCCGCTGCCCAGCGCCTGCTGCTGCATGTGTCGGGGCCACAGCTGCCTGCTGGCTACTGGGTGTCCAGTGCGGAGGAGGAGGGCATGGTGCTGGCCGCCTTCCCCTGCAGCCTGCAGTGCCTGCACTGGGCGCTGCTCACCCTCACCACCTGCATGGACATGGACTGGCCACAGGCGCTGCTGGACAGCCTGTTTGGGGAGGAGGTGACAGCATGTCTGGACACCTCTGGCAGCAAGGCCGGTGTCAGCCAGGCCCCTGCCACCGGGGATGATGAGGGGCAGCAGCAGAGGGCTGCAGCGCAAGGCACTGTGCGTCTGCTTAGAGGCCTGCGACTCAAGGTGATCGTCACCTCACCTATGCAGCCTGACCATGGCAGCCTGACTAGGTACACTACAGGTCCAGGCCGTGTGATCAAGACTAGGCCCTGACCTTGATGGCCACCCTCAGCATGCACCGTTAGAGTGCACAAGATCTTTCTATGGCTCATTCTGATGAAGGACATTAACTGTTTACTTGTTGGACGGGTGTGTGCAGGTGGGTGTGGATGTGGGTGAGGTGACCAGTGACCTGACGCCTGCCAATGGTCGCTTCAACTACCGGGGCCGCTGCCTGAACCGGGCTGCTCGCATCAATGGCTTGGCAGTGTCAGGCCAGGTGGGTGGGTGAATGTAGCATCATAGCTGTTGCATAGCTATAGCGTTGAAAGGCGTCAAGCCGTTCACTGGGCCCTGACCACCATGTTCCCTTCATGGCCGCCCCGTGGCTCTCTTGCCATGCAGCCTGATAGTGCTCTTGGTAGATTCAACTCTAATCACCTCTTTCATTACTGCATGTCGGCATGCTCTACAATCCATTGGCTTGCTGGTGCGCTGACCGCAGGTCTGGTGCTCTGAGACAGCCTGGGCCAACACCCTGGCTGCACTACAGCCCATCATCACCACCAAGGAAGCTCGGGCCTTGGCATCACTTGCTGCAGACCAGCCAGCCGCCAGCACAGCCAGCTGGTCAGCCCAGGGCAGCAAGCAGGTTGGCAGCTCCATTGCCAGGTCAACACACAGCTCCACTGCCCAGCCCAAGCGTGTTGTCTCCTTCCAGCCTGCTGCAGTGCAGGACAAGAAAGAGGTAGAGCTGGTGACCGGCCCTGCCCCTGGGCCAGCTGTACTGGATGTCAGCCACCCTCCACCTCAAGAGCCTCCCAGCAATGCTGCAGTGAGCTCAGTCACAGCCCAGTGGCATGCGGCCCAGCAGCAGCTGCACAGCAGCACACAGGCAGGCGGTGGGGCTGGTGGTGAGGGTACTGAGCGCCCCTCAGCTTCACTGTTCTCCCAGGGCCAGCCGCTGTGCCTGCCTGGTCTGCTGCCGCCCCTGGTGGCCCGGCCCCTGGGCAAGAGGGAGCTGCGCGGCATCCCTGGCCAGGTGGCCCTGCTGCAGGTGGCCCTGGCGCCCCACACCAGCAGGGCCCAGCTGGAGGCAGCGGACAGGCTGGGGCTCAGCGCACCAGGGCTGCAGCTCAGCAGGCCACAGCAGCAGGCTGCTGGATAATGTGCTTTCTGCTTTCCTTGTATTTCTGCTGCCACTCAAGCATGGCTAACAAGGCAACTCTCACACGCCACTCATAGAAATCCACAGATTGATAGCCATTATGTAGGGCAGCACAGTGCTGAACTTGGGTGTATTGATGGGCATAGCACAAGGAGTATGGATCATGAGATAGTATATCCTGCCAGCCACAGCTGCTATTTACTATGCCTGGAGTGAAAGCATGGGACAACGGCTGCACACATGGAGTAGGAGAATGGCATCACCTGCATCCTCACCAGCTCTTGCAAAGTCAGACCCTCCCAACTCTGCTAAAACCTTTTACACAACCTTGTCATGGACATTCCGGCGCCGGGAAGTGTGCGATTGGCGTAACACCGTGCAGCATGCAATGAACGCTTTGTCTGCTATACGCCCGTAATGCCAGGAACCCCGTAAACGAAAAAATGCGGCCACCAAACAGCCGGTCGCTCTCACGACATTGCGCAGCGCAAGTACTTCGCAATACCGTGGTCGCCTCGTAACGGTCTAAAGGCAAGTACAACCGGCTATTTGCATCCCTTCCGGCTCAATCAACCCGACATTGTTTCTTCGATGTAGGCGTGCACCCAGTCACCCGCTGAGGGCGGTCAGTGGAGAAGGTCTACCAGCGTCATCCTTGCAATTGCAAAAGGGTTGCAATTGGACTACACAAGTAAATCAATAGCATGCAAACTGGCCAGCTCCTTTCATGGTTGTAGATCACATCTATCCCAACCCCTTATGGCTGGGTTTCCTGCGCGCTCGTGTGGCTACAGCGCCTAACTGCACATGTCCGGCATGTCCGACGCCCCCTCCCAGCCCCTTCTCTGCCCTGCCACCCCTTCCCAACCCCTCCCAGCCCCTCCCAGCCCCCTCACTGCCCTCCCACCCCCTCCTAGCCCCCTCACTGCCCCGCCAACCCTTCCCACCCCCTCCCAGCCCCTCCCAGCCCCTCCCAGCCCCTCCCACTCCCTCCCAGCCCCCTCACTGCCCTCCCACCCCCTCCTAGCCCCCTCACTGCCCCGCCAACCCTTCCCACCCCCTCCCAGCCCCTCCCAGCCCCTCCCAGCCCCTCCCACTCCCTCCCAGCCCCTCCCACCCCCGCCACCGCCTCCCACCCCTTCCCACCCCCTCCCAACCCCTCCTTTATACCCATGGGTCCCAGCCTGGGCTGGGCTGGGCTGGGCTGGGCTGGGCTGGGCTGGGCTGGGCTGGGCTGGGCTGGGCTGGGCTGGGCTGGGCTGGGCTGGGCTGGGCTGGGCTGGGCTGGGCTGGGCTGGGCTGGGCTGGGCTGGGCTGGGCTGGGCTGGGCTGGGCTGGGCTGGGCTGGGCTGGGCTGGGCTGGGCTGGGCTGGGCTGGGCTGGGCTGGGCTGGGCTGGGCTGGGCTGGGCGCATGGTGCATGGTGCATGGTGCATGGTGCATGGTGCATGGTGCATACAGATCAGCTACGACGAGCCGAAGCGATCCACGTGCAATTTGATGGCTGCACATGCAAGAAGCATGGCAAGGTGCTGGTCATCAGAGTGACAGCTGCTGTGCCCAAGGATGCAAGCCCCGTAACGGGGTCAGCTTCAGGAAGCTATCTGTTAGGGAGCTGCAAGCTTACCTTCGCTTCCACCAGCAAGAGGTCATGAAGGGGTGGTTGAAGCCCAAGCTGAAGGGTCTTGTCATGGCCCACATTCGCAACACATTGACCGGCCTGCATGGGGATGAGCAGGAGGCAGGTGCTGATGCTGATGCTGGTGCTGGTGTTGCCCCTGGGCTGCCCCCCCCTCCTGCTGCCCCCCCCTGGCAGCAGCTGGCAGCTGGTGCTGGCGCCGCCCCTGGGCTGCCCCCCCCTCCTGCTGCCCCCCCCTGGCAGCAGCTGGCAGCTGGTGCTGGCGCCGCCCCTGGGCTGCCCCCCCCTCCTGCTGCCCCCCCCTGGCAGCAGCTGGCAGCTGGTGCTGGCGCCGCCCCTGGGCTGCCCCCCCCTCCTGCTGGCCCCCCCTGGCAGCAGCTGGCAGCTGGTGCTGGTGCCGCCCCTGGGCTGCCCACCCCTCCTGCTGCCCCCCCCTGGCAGCAGCTGGCAGCTGGTGCTGGCGCCGCCCCTGGGCTGCCCCCCCCTCCTGCTGCCCCCCCCTGGCAGCAGCTGGCAGCTGGTGCTGGCGCCGCCCCTGGGCTGCCCCCCCCTCCTGCTGCCCCCCCCTGGCAGCAGCTGGCAGCTGGTGCAGGTGCTCCCCCTGAGCTGCTCATATCTCCAGCCGAGCAGCAAGGGGCCGCATCGCAGCTGGACACGAGCTCTACACGCAAGCGGAGGGCGGGCGTGAGAGATGGGACCCAACCTGCTGAGCAAGGTAACAGAGCAATAGCCTCCACACCTTGTAGGGTTGTGTAGAGTGGCCAAGTCATCAGTACTGCTCACGAAGGGGTCAAGCATCGCAGCAACCTTGTATATTTCCGAGCATGGGTGAAGGGGCGTTGTTAGATCGGTTTGGCATGCCATGTGAATCGTTTTGACTGCGCGACTGTGCCTCACTGTGCGCAGGTGCTCCTGGGCCACGTGGGTCACGTCGGTCGGTCGCGGCGAGGCCCGCATGAGCAAATTTGGCATGAATTTGAATGTCAAGATTTGAGCCGCCATAGCACGCAGCACACTGCACTATATTTAATGTTACAAGCTGCACCGCATAGCTGAAAGAGTTCTCTATCCAGTGATGTGCGTAGCATAAATAGAGACCACGGGGCTGAGACGCGGCGTCGTTTTGATTACCAGGGGTCAGTTTTCTGTTAGTTGGGGACACCTGACCGACGGCAATGGTACACATGGCACTTGAGCGCACGCCAATTGTACACTGACATTGCAGGGTCGCACACCTCTCATGACGCTGCCGGAGTTGCTGAAAGCGACAGCGGAGATTAAGGTGATGATGAACGCATGAGGGGGTGTGGGTTAGCGACATGAAGCACAAGACCCGCACTTGCATCTCCCCGCAGACGGCTCAGCTCAAATCCAGGCCTGGGCGGCAAGGGTGGGAGCACAGCCCTGACTGGATCAAGTACACAGCATACCATGATGCTGAGGTTGAAGCTTGGCGCCAAGCATCCTGGGCCTTGCGGCTGGAGGCATGCAACAAGCTGAGGGACGCAGGCAATGCAGTCTTCCCCCAGGTAGCCCCCTGCCATCACCTTCTGCGAGCCACTAACTCGTGTCTGCCATGCTTGGATGAATGTGCAGTAGCAGGTGCCTCACACTCCTGCATTAGAGCACTTAGCACCCAGCGCTTCCCCATGCAAACCTTGTTCATTTGCAGCTGCTTGTAGCCCAGTCCAGGGTACTCCCTGCCCAAGGGGGGCAGTGCTAGCGGCCCAGGCGACCAGGACAGCTCCAGCCTCAGCTCAGCATGCACCTGGAGTGCTTAGGTATGCGGGTGAGGTGTGGCCTGCCATATACTGCCATCACCAAGCCAGTGCGCTACCACTCCCTTCCTCCTTCACCTAGTCATGCCTGCGTGATGGCTGTTCACATAGCCAGCTGGTTCTGGTAGTGCTCCCGCAGGCAAGTCCAACGGCTACACAACCACACCGGCTGTGTTGCGTGCCACAGCCAGATCGTAGAAGGCCTGGAATGGCCAGGCTAGGCCTAGGGAGGCTGCATCGGAATTGCACACAGCGCCACTACCTTCATCTGCTGAGGGCCAGAGCGCTGAGCAGCCCAGCACCATCTGGGAAGAGGACGACGTGCAGCATGAGGAGCAGCATGGATCGCCGTTGCATGTCAAAGCAGAGGACAAGGCTCTAGATGGCATCGCTGGGGGCCAAGGGCGACGACAAACAGTGGTGATCCAGTGCAGGGGTCCAAGGGCGACCACCCTGATGGATTAGGACCATGACGTAACATATATTTTGAGCCAGGACCTCTTATGTAATCCACACGCTCACAGCTTATCAAGTGTCTAAGACGCACGATCATGCTCGCCGTGCTTGCTGGACTGGAGTCGAACAGCAGACTCGACTGTCCACTGTCGCTGAGTTCAAGAGCAAGTGTGACATCTCGGAGCTCCGTGTCGAAGCGTTCAAAAAGGACATGTCTGTCCACACAGTTGTCAAGCCGTCACGAAACAACATGTTGATGTTACCAGGTTGTGCATCCAACCACCAACCTCTTTAACCCATCCGATTACACTCCGGTGGAAACGGGCACCTTGAGAATACTTAGAGTTAAGCATGTCACACAGACAACGTGTGATAATATCTGACCTCTGAAGCATCTGCAGTGTTTGAACCCTCTGCAGGCTGGGACGGCCAGCCAGACCACAGTCCAGATGCAAATGCTGCAGCGGCCGCAAATGTTGCATCAGCCTCAAATGCTGCACCTCTCGCGATGCGTCAGGCCAACCATTCGTGATGCTGCGGCTCTCAAAGCCGTGGTCCGCGCTGGACCCGAGCGCACAGCTGCTGGCCGCAGCGACAGGGACATGAGCACAGCGTGAGTGGCGGATAACAGCCTGAGGGCCGCTGCATCGCCCTTACCAGGCCTCAGGATTTCGCCGGCGCTTGTGGACCGCCAAATCGTCCCAGCGTGGCGTGACTGTGCTTATCCACGCGCGCTTTTGTTCGCAGAGCCGCTATGGTTGAGGTGCAGGAGTCGACGCTTTCTGCCGAGAGCGTTACTAACCGGCTTGCAGGCCTGTCATACAGCCAGCAGTACGACCTGCTCTTTCAAACCAAGCCACTGAACATCAAGCAGATTGTCCCCAAGCCCGACAGGCAGGCCCAGGCAGCCGAGCCAGGCAGCAGCAAGGTGCTGCTCTCTGATGTGCATGCCGTGCCCAAGCGGCCCTCCCTGTTTGGGCGGGAATGGAACAGCACCGACATGGCATACGCAGCTTTCATAGGCGGCATGCACCTGCTTGCCTGCGCTGCCCCCTGGACGTTCTCCTGGCCCATGGTGGGCCTCTTCTTCGCCACCTACTTCATCTCTGGCTGCCTGGGCATCACGCTCTCTTACCACCGCCAGCTGTCACACCGCAGCTTTCAGACGCCAAAGTGGCTGGAGTATGTGCTCGCATACTGCGGGGTGCTGGCTGTGCAAGGCGACCCGTCAGAGTGGGTGAGCAGCCACCGCTACCACCACCTGCACTGCGACACGCCCCTGGACCCTCACTCTCCGTATGAGGGCTTCTGGTGGAGCCACGCAGGCTGGTTGCTGGACAACAAGGTGGGGCCCTGGGAGGGGTGGGCTGGAGGAGGTTTGGCTTGGAGGGGTTGACAGAGAGGGGTGGCTAAGGAGAGGTAAAAATAATGGGTGTGATTGGAGGAGGGGGCCACGGAGGGGAGGGTGGGCGGAGGCAGGGAGACACTGGGAGGGAGGAAGACCTCGTCGGGGCTGCTGCTTGAGAAGGTGCAGGGTGCAGGGCGACATAGCAGGCAGTCTGGTGGCTGCAGCCTTGTAGCGGCAGGCACGGATGCCGATTGAGAGTGCAGCAGGGTGGTGAAGGGCTGGATATGCAGCAGCAGGGGCAGCAGCAGCAAGGGCAGCAGCAGCAGCCCATGTGGAGGAACATGTCATTGAGAGCTCTCCACCCAACTACTGGACACTGTAGGCCGCACTGGGCTCTGGCTGCCCTCTGTCACTTTTTTCAAGTGCCATGCAATTTCCATGCAACTTATGCAACCCATCACACTTACCAACTTGCTCACTTGCCTTGCCTGCTGCAGGCCACCATTGAGCGTGTGTACAACCGCAACAATGCATCAGACATGGACAGTCAGTGGTTCTACCGTTGGCTCAGGGACACCTATGCCTGGCATGTGGTGGCCCAGTTTGCGGTGCTGTTTGCGCTGGGAGGCCTCCCTGCTGTGGTGAGGTCCGGATACCCTGGCTTGGCCTGATCTGACTTGGCAATGTCTGACCTGACCTGACCTGACCTGACCTGACCTGACCTGACCTGACCTGACCTGACCAGACTTGAGTCCTGGAGGTGTTCTTTTTATGTTTGCCCAGATGCACAACTTGCAGCTGACTGACAGATGGTAGCCCAGGTTCATAGCGTCAAATGAATAGGATGTCCTTTTTGAGGGACATCGCTCAAGTGAAGAAGTCGGCAAAATCGCAGGTCAAGGCAGCAGAATATGCAAAATGCAGGTCAAAGGTTGTTTTCCACAGCGATCATGCACTTCATCGCTTTTCACAGTGAGCGTCACGTATGCTGTGACTGCCTGACAGTTAGTACAGTTAGTACAGATCTGCACCACAGTGCTAGAAGTGCTGCATATCCCAGCCTGCCGTTGCCCTTAACCTTGCTGCCCCTCACCCTCTGCCTTTGAGTGCTGCAGGTGTGGGGCGGGGCCCTGCGCGTGTGCTGGGTGTACCATGTCACCTGGTTTGTCAACTCGGCCTCACATGTGTGGGGCAGCCAGAGCTACAACACAGGTGCGCTGCAGACCCACCTCGGCCCCCTGCATGCCAGGTGCTCCCCTGCTCATCAACCACAGCTAGTTACAGCCCGTTTCAATCCAGGCCCTGCAGCTGTGCACTAGATTGGCAATGCCTGTTGCATGATCATTAGCTCCCTTGAGCTGATTGGACAAGGTAGCTTGTCCTGCACAACATTTGTTCCCCTGCGACCAACAGCACTGTGGCAAGCCATGTGTGTCAGGCTATCCCACCCCACCCCGCCCCACCCAGCTGTGTGCCTGGCTCCTGCTCCCAGCACACCCCCTCAGCGACCCTTGCCGCTGCCCTGCTGCTCCTCAGGTGACTTGTCCCGCAACAACTGGTGGGTGGGCATCCTGGCATTTGGCGAGGGCTGGCACAACAACCACCACGCCTTCGAGTTCAGCGCTCGCCACGGCCTGGAGTGGTGGCAAGTGGATGTGACCTGGGGCATGGTGTGGCTGTTGCAGCGCCTGGGCCTGGCCACCAACGTCAAGCTACCCAGCGAGCGCCAAAAGCAAAGGCTGGCCTTTTGAGCAGCAGGCAGCCGCCAGCGCTGGTCAAGGCAGTGGGGTGTAGACCGGGGAAAGGGTCAAGGCCGGCTGGGGTTAGGGCTCCGGTCGCTGCGAGGCGGAGGGGTTGAGGCCTACTGGCTGCTGCAGTGTTGTCAGCTGGCTGTGTGATCTGTAGCCTATGACCATAGTGTGTGAAGCTGGATCTCACCACAGGGTGAGTGTGTTAGGCATAGTGTGGGATGTGTTGAGGCGGAGAGGCGGTAAAGGTGGAGTGGGTGTGATGCTGGGCATTGCGACCGGTTTTGGAGCATGGCAGCGCTCCCTTGTGTATTGTGGTGTGGGGGCTGCAGCTGCTGGGCTGTGGTGTCAATGGTGGTGTGGGCTATGGTGAGAGGTGTGGCGAGGCCAGCCCGGGCCCGCAGGGACATCCAACAAGGTTGGCGAACTGACGCCACTGCTCACTTATTTCTCAGCGAATGGGAGTGAGGCAGTGTGGTGGAGTGAAAGTTGCAGTGAGGAGTGAGAAGATGGTGCAGAGATGGCACATGCAGACGTTTTGTCGCCAAAGAGTAGATGGACAGTGGGCAGTCCTCCTGCAAGGCAAGTTTGCACTTCAGGGCTGCACTGAAGACTATTTGGCGCTGGACCGGTGTGGGAAACGAAACAATCCCTATCTGGTATCTCACGCACTTTCTCAACTTGTTGGCAGTCAGTTGATGTAGCACTTGCGATGCGTGAGCTGGGTACTGCTGCCTGCAGCCTTGGCTGGTTATGTCAGTGCGCTGGTGTTGAGAGGCGCAAACTTCAGGTGCAACGTGGGACTGACTGTAAACTCCGAAGTGGGTTATTGACGGTGTGGCTGTGCTCTAAGGAGCTGCTGAGGGTTTACATCGAGACACTGAGGGTCAAGGGTTGGCTTGAGACACAAAGCAGAGAGTGGTTGGCGAGGTAGCCAGGCGGCGTCTCTGCGTGCAGTCATCTATTGCACAGCAGCAGGCTGCCGGGGCACTTCATCTCAAACTATAAGCAATAACAAGCAAACCGACTATGTGCATCGTCTCCTGTCTTACGCCGCATGGCGGTGTTTGGTCAGTGCAAATGGTATTGATGCCTGGGCATCCTTGCGACTACAGCACCAGACCGCACATGTCCAACGGCAATGGTACACATGGCAGTTGAGCGGACGCCGTTTGTACGCTGACATTGCTGGGACGCACACCTCTTATGACGCTGCCGGAGTTGCTGAAAGCGGCAGCGGAGATTAAGGTGATTATGAGCGCATGAGAGGGTGTGGGTTAGCGCCACCAAGCACAACACCCACACTTGCATCTTCCCGCAGACGGCTCAGCTCAAATCCAGGCCTGGGCGGCAAGAGTGGGAGCACAGCCCTGACTGGATCAAGTACACAGCATACCATGATGCTGAGGTTGAAGCTTGGCGCCAAGCATCCTGGGCCTTGCGGCTGGAGGCATGCAACAAGCTGAAGGACGCAGGCAATGCAGTCTTCCCCCAGGTAGCCCCCTGCCATCACCTTCTGCGAGCCACTAACTCGTGTCTGCCATGCTTAGATGAATGTGCAGGAGCAGGTGCCTCACACTCCTGCATTAGAGCACTTAGCACCCAGCGCTTCCCCATGCAAACCTTATAAGTCATTTGCAGAAGTTCTATTTCTATTCCTCCTATATCCTCTACATCCTCCCAAAGCTGCATCATGCACACAAGGCACACATGGTGGCTGACACGGCACAAAGTTGGACATGGCACAAACACTCATGCGGGTCAGCCTTCAGCCTTCAGCCTCGCTCCCACCTCCCCACCTTGACCGCCAAGCACCCAGCACCATTGCACCCAGCCCCTTCACACTGCACTTGATTTGAGATCGACTTGACTGGTGAGGGTGATACGTCTTGCTGCTGCTGTGCTGCTGCCCGTTGTGCTGCTACTGCGGTAGTATTGCCATGGCTGCCATTGTTGCCACTGCTGCCACCACAGCCACGGCTGGCTTTTGCTGGCATGTGTGCAGGACGCCAACGCAGCGCTGCGGCTATACACCAGAGCTCTTAGCATCTTCGTGTGGTTTGACCGTGGCAAGGACCGCGCCTCACAGGACATCCCCTACATCAACACCCTGGCCACTGCGGCTGCGGCTGCGGCTGCTGCCTCTGGCTGCACTCAGCAGCTGGAGCCAGAGGTGGTGCAGGTGTGAAGCCAGCTGTGGGGTGGTCACTGGTCACATTGCTTATTGGGGTTAGCATGTCGAGATAGTGTAATGGTCACACTGATGTCGGAGTGGGTCACGGGTGATAGAGAGACTGCACCTGCAGCACCTAAACCCTCACTAGGGCCTTCACTTTGACCCTCACAAAGGCCTAGGGGCGGTGTTTTGTTGGTGTGAAGTAATGTTCCATGCATATGGCAAGGGCGCCTTCCACCTACAGTGTTGCCTGACCCCTGTGACAGGGCTATAGCCTAGGGTTGGCATGACATGCATGCACTGATGTAAGCTGATGACACCTCAAGAGGGGAGGCACACATTACTGTGCCCCAGCAGGCTGCTGCTGCTGCTGCTGCGGCTGCTGCTGCTGCTGCTGCTGCTTGGCCTTGGGTGGTCAATCTCACAGCCCAGCTTTTGTGTGATCACGCTGCTAAATGCTGTGCTTTGAGACTGTGACCAACAAGCTTTGACCGACAAGCAACCTGGGTTTTCACGGCTGGCTCTCATGGAGTGATTCATATGGAAGTAATCAGAACGTTAACATGAATTTATCAGCCTCCAGTGCTGCAGGGTAAGACCGTTGCTGCAGTTGCAGCGCTTTCTAAGACTTGCCTGTGTCACTCATGAGTTATATGCCCAGATGCCGTTGCACCTGTCTCCCTGCTGCTCTGCCACCCCTTGCCTTGAGTGATCAGCCTCAAGCCATTTTCCCTTCTTCAGCCATTGGGCCTCAATCTGCCTCATGACATCGCCCAGTACATCACATCATAGCTTCTTTGTTAAGCCCATACCCATTTCTCACCCACCTGCCTCCTGCGCTCTGCCCTCAGGCCAACCAGATGGTGGCCACCTTGTTCAGCAATGCCGCCAACTGCCTTCTGAAGACCCAAGCCAGTGCGGACGCTGTAGTGTATGCTTGCAAGTAGGTGGGCACTGCCCCTGTCCATGACAAGCTGTGCTACACCAGCTTCATCACATTACAAACACATGGCATCACTGTACACTGGAGCTGCTCACCTTCTCCACAGCTGGAGCACAGACCTGTGCAGAACATTTAGGCCCTTGCAGCTGACTTCCATGTTGCTGTAAGCAGGCACCTGTGTCGTCATCAGCCTCTTGACACACTGGGTATTTACATGGTCACATCGGATGTTGCCTTCCTTGCAATGAGGGGCATACATGTCGATGTCATGCAAATGTCCTGTGACCCTGCCTTGCCATGGAGCCTGCTGCATCCCATGCTGCTCTTCTTGCCATGGCGTTCACGCTGTCTTGCACACCCGTATGCCTGACACCTCTCCTGCCCCATCCACCCTGCGGCCACAGCAAAGCCCTGGAGCACGACCCCTACAGCGTGAAGGCGTTGTACCGCCGAGCCCTGGCGCAGTACAGCCTGGGCAGCAGCGCAGGGCTGGAGGCGGCTGTGGCGGACCTGTCCCAAGCTCTGAAGCTGGAGCCTGGCCTTGGGCCCATCAGGGCGCTGCTGGCCCAGTACCAGCAGGAGCTGCATGAGCAGAACAGGTGAGCTGGCTGCGGCAGTGGGTCGAGGGGCCAGTATCATCACCTTTACATGGCATTGGCCTGTTGGCTTTGCTGAGACACACACATATCCTCATAGGGTCCAGGCAGGTTCCAGGCATCCTAGAGCTCACCCCTTGTGATGGGGCAGTGAGGAAAAAGGGGTTGTCATCATGCCCTTTACAGGGCAGTAAGCTATTGGCATTGCTGACACACAGTTGCTCGTATATTCAGCGTGGGAGGCAGAGGAGCATGAGCATGGTGGAGAAGGAGGTATGGGGGTCGGTATCATCATCTTTACATGGCATTTGCATGTTGGCGTTGCTGACACACACCAGGTGTGGCAGCCATTGCCAGGTCAGAGCAGATCAACACAGCCACAGTCAACAGATGTCTCAGGGTGCGGCAATCCTGACCACTGTGACAGCTGTAGGCTGATGCAATACTGGCAGCAGCACCAGCAGCTGCTCACCTCCTTGGGGCGCCGTTTTTGTGGGTGGGCTGCAGGAAAGACGCACGGCTTTTTGGTGGCATGTTCAACAAGGGCGGCCTGTATTCTGAGTCCGAGGTGAAGCACATGAGGGAGCAGGCGGCTGCGGCCACGCGTGCGGAGCAGGCTCTGTTGGGCAGAGGAAGCCCTCAGCCCCCTGCAGCTGACTGTGGCTACCAGGAGGCCTCTGATGGCAGCGAGAGTGAGGAGCTGGGGCAGGTGGGCAGAGGGGCAGCTGGGAGGGAGGGGGTCTGGGCAGTAGCACCAGCCAACGGGCGGCAGCACCAGGAGGGGCGGCGGCAGCAGCAGGGGCAGCGGCATGGGGGCCGGACAAGTGCAGAGGCTGCTGCGTGGTTCCCTTCAGGCGCAGCCCACCAGCTGTATGTCAGCACGCCAGCGGGCGATGCTATGGCAACACGCAGCTCAGCCATGGTTGTGTGCAACATGCGGGCTGTGGTGTGCACAGGCTGGCACGCTGCTGTGCTAGTATTGTGTGGCTGTGTGACTGTGCCTTAGGCCCAAGACCGTGCCCCTGTGCCATGGTGTGACTGTGCCAGGGTGCTGTCCGGCATTCTGAGCGTGAAGTGCAGCGGGCTGTGAGGGAGATGCAGCAAAACATGGAGCGGGCCAGAAGGCAGGCTCAAGGCTCCAAGACCAAGGTGAGGCTCCCAGATGTCATTCAGCATCGGCACCATGGCTGGCATGGCAAGCATGCAGGCGCAAATGCAGCATCCAGGCTGCACAGGTGATTCTTGTTGTTTGCAAAGCCATATGTATACGAAGTGGAGTGGGCGGTGAGGATGAGGCCGGAGTCCCTGCTTTTTTCGCTGCTTGTGCACAGGTGCCAAGCATTAGCCCTCGGCAGGGCTTGTCGGTGCTGCCACAGCTGCCATGGTGGGGATGGACGCTCATTCTCATGCATTTGACCTACCGACTTTTCAAGGTCTGTAGTGCAGCCAGTAATGAGAGGCCAGGGCACACCACCAGCAGCAGCAGCAGCAGCAGCAGCCCTGAGGAGCAGTAGTAGCAGCAAGAGCTGTGTACATATGTTGTTTTGCAACGTATCAACGATTGTGCCATCTCGCGCCACAGATCATATCCTCTTCTATACGCGTGCGGGACCCCGACCTCGTCGACATCAACGCCCAACACGAGTTGTAGCTTCGTGACTGGATGCATGCACTTGTTTCTAGCAGCTGTGTGAGATTACCCACAGTCCAACATGGTATTCCTTGTTGAACAAGTTTTGTTCGACTGGATGCATGTAGGACGCTTCAACTTGTTTCTAGCAGCTGAGTGAGATTACCCACAGTCAAACATGTTGTTCCTTGTTGAATGAGTATTGTTTGACTGGACGCATGTAGCTTGTATTTATCTTCATCGGCCAACATTCGCCAACCTTGAGCACATGTGATGTCTCTCAAACTCACCAACTCAACGAACGAGCATGGCACACACAGGCAGAGGAGCAGCCCGGAGCCCAGATGGGATGGCCGCCCAGCCATGCCAAAGCCAGGCAGGCCAGGCCAAGGCCCTGTTGTGCCTGCTACAACTGGTCAAGCCCAACATAAAATGCTGAACCCTCCCTGATTGGTGGTGTGAACATGAGCTATAGGACCTTGAGCTTGTCATGGAGGCACACACCTCAAATGGACGGAGCTTAAGCGGGCTGAAGTTGGGGGCGCATGAATATGATAGGTGATAAACACGCAGTGTTTAATCACAACTTTCGCGGTGTTTTGGAGTATGTTGGCTGTTGAATTCTAGGCTGTAGCTTGCATACCAGAGCTGCAGGAGGTCATGTCTGCCTGCCACCTGGCCCCCACCTGCCCCTGCCCAGGACCCCCCTGAACCTCCCCCTGCCCAGGACCCCCCTCCCCTCCCCCCAGCCCAGGTCCCACCCCCTCCCCCTCCCCCTGCCCAGCCCCTCCCTGCTGCACCTAGCCCAGTGCCACCACCCCAGGCCCCTTCATGGGGCAGGTGGCTGGACCGGGACACCAACGCCTGCTTCAACTTCCAGCGCATTGGGGAGAGCATGCAGCGCCCCCTGGAGCTGTGCAGCTGGAAGGACAGGGAGGCTCTGCCCCCCGTTGGCAGGGAGTACCAGCAGGGCTAAAAGCGGGTCAAGGACCGGCTGCCCAAGATCAGGCAGAGGCTGCACCGGGCTGCAGAGTACCGGCGAGGCATTGATGGTCGGGCCCGTAACAATGCATAGGCCCTAATAGTTTGAGCAGGCTGTTAGCCTTACAAAAGCATCAAGCTGTTAGTTTTGATGAGGTGCCCAGGGGTCAAGGGGGATTAGCCCCAGGAAAGAGTGCCACCCGTGTGGGGTTGGTAGTCATCAAGGGTGCGACCGAGGATGTTACAACATGCTTGTAGTAGCTGAGTGAGATTACCCACAGTCCAACATGTTATTCCTTGTTGGACAAGATTTGTTTGACTGCCTGCCACCCCGATCATATGTTTAAGGCATCTTTAGGCAGCCACACAGCCAGCAGCCTCAGTGCCTGGGCCCAGCACTCCCCTGCCAGCCAAGCGCACCAAGGCTGTACAGGCAGCTGAGCCTATCCATCCCGCTGAGGGCACAATCAAAGGCAAGGGCAAGGCTGCCTAAGCCAAGCCAGCCCCACAGCCAGGCAGGTGGCTGGACAGGGACTGCAATGCAGCGCTGTACATGCAGCGCGTAAGGGAGAGCAGGTGGCGCCCACTCGAGCTGTGCTGGTGGCCAGAGCAGGCAGCTCTGCCAGCCAAGGGCAAGGAGTACCCAAGGCTGGACTAAAAGCGGCTGTGAGACCGTAGTGTGTGCCCCCTTGCAGGTCATGCCAACTCTAGACTGTAGCCCTCAGGGTCAGGCAATAGCTGTCGCGTTACCATCGCATGGGAGCTGGGAGCGGAGCCAGGAGTGTAAAAGGAGTGTTGTTTTTACTTTTTCAACTCTGATCTGCGCGCCTACGCCCCTGGTTGTGCCCGTAGCGGCCGCGATGGCGACACTGGTCCGTCCTGGGCTTGAATCGCCCTGCCGCCTTATCGCATCCCCGCAACGGGCCCCTCACCCACTCGCTCCAGCTCTCAGCAGGGAGGACAAGGTGGATGCGGGTGGTTTTGGGCTCAGTCATACTGTGGTGGACTACTGCGTGGCATATCCTGCAAGTCCTGCACTACCTGCATAAGCGCATGTCAGTGCAGTTCACACCACCACTAGCATGCTGCTGCTGCTGCCGCTGCTGCTACTGACCTGCTGCTAATTTGCTGCTGCTGCTGCTAGCTTGTTGCTGATTTGCCGGTGCTGCTGTTGCTGCAGATGTATGACCTCATGGCTAATGATTCAACTGTTGCGCCCCTGTGTTTGGTGTCTGGCGGTGTGGACACGGTAAGCGGGCTGCTACTAGAGCACTGCAACAGCAACATGTGGTCGTATTGAGCAGTTGTGAGCAACCAGCCCCAGGTATGCGCTGCACTGCACAGGGAGTGTACAAGCGGGGCCGTGGACGTGTGGACTCCAGCGACGAGGATGAGGATGAGGACGAGGATTTTGAGACCATCGAGGCTCGCCAACACGCTAGAGCACGTAAGGTATGCTCCTTCCGATGGTGGTATGCAGTGGGCAATTGTGCAGCCGGGCACACATCCCTACTCTGCACTGCACACATCACCACACTGCACACATCACCACACAGCACAACATCTCACGTAACATACCACAGAGCACCCCCCTGCCCCCATGTGCCCCCATGTGCTCGTGCCCAGGGCTACAATGAGGTCCTTCATCAGCAGCGGCGGAAGGGTAATCGCAGGAGAAGAAAGGGAGGTGCTGACAGTAGCGCAGAGTTCACCCGTGCTTTGCACAAGTGCTGGGAGGCGCTGGACAGGTCCTCCGTCATCAGCAGCCTCACTAGGCTCATCACCACCTCTCAGACCATGCTCTACGCCATGAAGAGGGACGCAAGGAAGTACCCAGGTACCACCTAGGTGGCAGCAGAACCACTCGGATACCACCTAGTTGGTGGCAAAGTTGGTACTGTATTAGCATACCAATTGCACACAATGCACAGTAGCTGTAGCATAACAGCACAGTGAGACACTAGGACAGTCAGCAGCAACAGCAGCAACAGCAACAAGATGTGTAAATGTGTTGGTGTTGGTGCAGGAGACGAAATGCTCATAAAACAGATTGACAAGCAAGCAATGAAGGTGCAGAAGCTGGAGGAGGATCTGGCGGCGGTGTGGGCTCCAACGAAGGAGGTGGAGCCAGTGTACCCCCCACGCTCACGAGGAGCACGGGGGGACAAGGCTCGGCGGCAGCAGCAGCAGGAGGGCCCCTCAGCACTGGGTGCTGGCGCGGGGCAGCAACAGGGCCCCTCAGAGCCAGGCTCCTCAGGGCAGCAGCACGGCCCATGCAGTAGCTGTATCGCAGGGCTGCAAGGCCCTCCCCTCCTCGGGCGCATCAACCCTAATCCACCCTTGGGTAGAGAGGCAGCAGCTGCATCTGCGGCAATTACAACTTCCCAAGGTCCCAGTCTGCTAGATCAGTGGCAGCAGTAGCAACAACAACTTGTGCCGCAGCAACGCTGGCTGGCAGCCCAACAACAACAGCGGTTGCCCCCACAATTACAGTGGCCGGGAGTTCCCCCATGCAGTGGCAGGAAGCCCTGATGCCGCAGTGGCAGCAAGCCTCCCAGCTGCAGGGCCCCATCACACTGGTGCTGTGAGGTAGCCAGGGCACCTTTTTATAGATAATCTGTAGTAAGACTCCCAAAGTCTCCATGCAGCGTTTGGTGGTTGTGTTGATTTGGGCTGTTGCTCCCGGTAGTAAGGGACGAGGGGGCTGTAGGGTTCAGAAACTTGCATGTAGCTTGCATAACAGCTTCGAATTCACTCGAACATTACCTTCGAAATGTTGATCGTGAGCCGAGCCTTACGCCAAACAGCAACCATAACCGAGAATATGTGAGCTGCGTTGCGACCTGTTCGCACTTATCATCGCATTTTGCGCGTCTTCCAACTCGAGCTCCAGCTAGAAGGCCATCTCGCTTTGGTGGCAGTATAAATCCGCTTTCGTGCAAGCCCACATGGGCACGATGGGGGAGTCCACCAGGCGCCGGCTGGAATCCGTCGTGCGCAGCAACCTTGCAGGCGGGCCTGCGCCCGCTCAATATGTTGGAGGGTACCAAGGAGGAATGGGGGGCACGTTTGGCAAAGCAGCACGTGGCCTAGGGCAGGAGAGCAGTAGCCCCGGCCCTGGCCCAGGTCCAGGGGCTGGCCCCCCACGGTGAGACCATGTCCTCTTTGCTGGCGACCTCATGCCTGAGTTGTTCCCAACTTCTTACAGCTCCTACACTCTTGCTGACTTCACATCAAATCTCATAGCATCACTGCTGTTACCACATCACAGGCTCTGCCATTCACACCTTCCATACCAGGCTGCCATACCAGGTTCTAACGGTGTGAAGTCAGCAGCAGCATGCTCTGCCATGTACACCTGGTGCAGGCCAAGCTCTGCTGGCAGGGCCCGCCCCTCCAGTAGCGCAGCCCAGCTTGGACCTGGTGCTGGTGCAGTCAACGCAGGCCTAGCGGGGGGCCCCATCCCTTACCAGCCAGACGCGGCCAACCCCTATGCTGCCGCTGTCCACACAAGCGGGGTCAGGGGCAGGGAGAAGATTCGCCCAGCATCAGCAGGGGCGCGCAATGTATGGAATGAGTCCGCCAGGGAGCTGCCACCAGCCCCAACTCACGGCCTCACCTCAGGTCAGCACCTCCCTCATCAGCTCAACAGGCAACAAGCACCAGCGCAAAGGCAGATGGATAGGGCTCTCACCAGGGATGGTGCTTTGTCTGGATAAATAAGTTATGTTGCCACACAAAGGTTGTGTTGGCATGGGCGCCGTCCACCTACACTTTTGCCTGACCTCTGTCCCTGACAGGGTGTCAGCCGCAAGCTGGCATGACTGCCTAGAGCGGCCAAGAGCTGCCTATAGCTACAACCCATATGGCTTTCATTTACAGCTGCTTGTAGCCCAGTCCGTGGTACTCCCTGCCCAAGGCAGGCAGTGCTGGCGGCTCAGGCGACCAGGACAGCTCCAGCGAGCGCCACTTGGCCTCCCCAGTGTGCTGCATGTGCAGCGCTGCATTCTAGTCCCTGTCTAGCCACCTGCCTGGCTGTGGTCTTGGAAGGGGGGTCCGATAGCCGTGCTTCTGCCCGTGCCCTATGATGAGATGGGCTGGGCAGCCTTGACTTTGCTCGTCCCTTGGGGGCTGAGCACCCCGCAACCTCGACATGCTTGGTGCGCTTGCCTGTTGGCTCTTGCTTGCTGAGCCCAGGCTCTGAACCAAGCTTGTCAACAGCCCCCCAGAGGGGTCATGGCTTCCTGCTGCCCGCATGCCCAGCCATGCAAGCGCAACAAGGCATGCACTGATGCTTGGGGCTTCCCTTGTGACCCAGTATGTGGCGCGTTGTGGCAGGGAGCCTGGCGCCCTGCCCATCTGCCTGCTGCCTGCCCCTTGCCCTGCAGCTAGAGTGCGGCCCCGCAGTGCCGCCCTGGCCAAGACCACCCAGGCCCTGGCTGGTCTGGCCCCAGTGGAGTACAAGCTGCAAGGCCAGGGCCTGGAGGCACAGCGAGGAGGGGCTGGGGCACAAGGTGGGGCCGGGCTGCATCCTGGTGGCCAGGCTGCCGTGGGCGGGGCAGCGGATCGCGAGCATGGGTGGCAGCAGCAGCAGCCTGGGTGGCAGCAGCAGCAGCAGCAGCAGGGCAGCGAGGGTAAGTGAGCTGGTGAGACCCCCTGGGGGGTCTGTGTTTGCACTGGAGGTGCCCCGCACCAGGGCCATGCACTATCGCAGCTAACTGCTAACAGGGCCTGCACCAAGGGCCTAGTCACGCAGCAGACCTCGCAAAGCCCAGTGTTTGCTCTGCGTTGCCTTGTGGTGCAGGGGGTGGGGGTGGAGGGGGTGGGGGTGTGCGTGTAAGTGGAGGCTTTGGGGCGCCCCCTCCAGTGCCAGGCCGGCCGCCCAGCCGCGGTGGCCAGTCAGGCCGCTCAGCCGCTCCTAGCGTGATGGACTCCAGTCAGCGGGAGCTGGCCCACCTGCGCAGCATGTGAGTGAACCGCCAGCAGAGGCTGTTGGTGGCGATGCGTGTGGCTCCCGCTTTGAGCGCCTCGTGTATCGCCATGAGTTCAGCCTTGTTGATGGTGTTGCTTTCTGGGTCTCATGCCCTGCTGGATGCCGCTGCTGGATGCTCGGTGGACGCCTTGCTGGCTGCTTCTGTTGGCTGCACCCCACTGGTGTGATGGGTCAGTTGGCCGCACAGCCTGGTGCACAAGCTCTCCGCTGCTTCTCCTGCCATCACTGCTGTTGAGCCTGCTCCTGCTGCTGCTGCTCCTGCATGATGGGTGCAGTGAGGCCAGTGACGGTGGTGGCGGCAGTGGCATCAGCGGGCCGCTGAGTGAGGCTCACCTGGCTGCCCTGGAGGACGCCATCAGGGATGCTGTGAGGGCACACCGCTCCGTGTACGAGAGCTCCAAGGAAATGCTGCTCAAGCTGTTCAAGTGAGGGGGCAGCAGCTGCAGCAGCCACAGCAAGACAACCAGTGGCAGCTCCAGCAGTGGCGACAGCAGCAGCAGCAGCAGCAGCAGCAGCAGCGGATGTGAGAGCTATGGCGCCAGCAGTGGGCATGGAAGCCTGGAGAGCACACACTCCACAAATGTTGCAGCAACACTGTTACAGTGTGATTGGCTTGCTGTGCCAGGTGCAGCAGGTTTCATCACTAGCCCACCTGCTCCCATGCCCCGCAGGGCTGTGGATGATGGCAGTGGAGATGTCAGCCAGCCAGAGTTCAGCTCTGTCTGTGCTCAGGTGGGGATGGACTGCCAAGGGAGCAGGAGACAGTGCAGGGGTCAGGGCAGGGGTCAGGGCAGGGGGCAGGTCAAGGGCCAAGGCAGGTCATGCAGGGGGCAGGGCAGGGCAGGGGCCAGAACAGGGGTCAGTGTAAGGGTCAGGGCACCAGAAAGCAGAGGGGAGTCAGAGGGAGTCTGGGCCAAGGCCAGGGAAGGCAGTACGGATAGGGTGGTGGAGGTGTGGCAAGCATGCAGGCAGGCATTGTGTCACAGAAATTAGGTAGCGGTGTGGTTTGGCCAAACACCGTCACCAAGCTTGTTTTAGCAGCACAATAGGCCGACTCCAGCCTCTTAATAGATGGCAGTCGGGCAGCCTTTCGAAACATGGCAAGATTATTGACCTCTAGTCCTCCTGATGTCGTCCAGCAAGTGCCTCCTTCACTGTAGTTCCTCCCCATGCTCCCCTGCCCTGCCTACACCTGCCTGCCCACTCCTCACCTCGCCCTGCTGGCGCTGCACACCTGGCCTGTCCTCCCTCAGGTGGGCGTCACAGTGAGCGATGCTGAGGCGCGTGCGCTGTTCCGCCGCTTTGGCTACGACACCGCCCTGCCCTACGAGCGCTTTGCCCACATGCTGCTCACCCAGCCAGCCCGGCAGCTAGCTGAGGATCTGCCCAGTGAGTGGCATAGGGCACTGGGCACCTTCCCCAGCGCCCTAATCAGCGTGGTGCCCACCCGCAGTGGTGCTTTCACTCCTGCCACAGCCCAACCTCTGCTGAGCTCTAAACATGCCACCTTCGCCTGCACGACGACACAGCTGCTACTGCTGCCGCTCATCAACCCTTGACACGCTCATGTCTGCCCTGTTGAGTTGGCCCTGCCCCCACTTCACCCTGCCCTTGCCCCTGTCGCAGCCCCGGCATCCCACTGCTGCCACCAGCTCCTCAGACCACCTGGCACTGCTTGACCCTGCCTAACTGCTTGGCCCTGCCTGACTGCTTCCCGACCTGCCTGCAGCCCGCAAGGGGGCCTTCACAGCCGGGTCCAGCGCGCAGTTCAACGGCAAGATCCTGTACCGCCACTGCCGCAAGCCCGTGTACACACCCAGTGACTGGGACCCTGGCCTGGCAGAGCGCAGCTCCGACCTGCCCAGTGCGCGCCTTGTGCTAGACTTTGTGTACGGCTACCAAGGTGGGCGGGCTGCCTCACAGTGCAGTGCAGTGCAGTGCAGGAGACAGATGTGAGCGCAGGGGTGAGGCACGGCTTGCTGCTGTGGAAAGAGAGTTGGGTTCAGGGTGACAGGGCGGATATAGTTATAGAGGGGTCAGGGTGATAGAAGGGTTAGAGAGTTGGAGTCAGAGTTGGGGGCCGTCAAGGATTGCCAGGCGCATAGCAGTAAGAGGGTTCAGGCAGGGCTGCGGTAGAGCTGCTGGGCAGGAGTGGAGCTGTTTGGCTCTTGGCCCCCAAGGCAGGGTGTGGATCATGTGGAGGGGCAGGTGAGAAGACATGCTAGGGGTCAGGGCAAGAAAGGTGAGCCTCCCTGGTGTGTGGCATGACTGGTAGAGGACAGCTGAACATTTCGTAGCTGGGCAGCCTGTTGGCCATTCTCTGGATGCCAGAACCTGCTCTGTGCCTGCCCTGCCGGGTGCAGGCAAGGAGAACACCAGCCAAAACCTGTTCTACACCAGCGAGGGCAAGCTGGTGTACTACACAGCCGGCGTAGGAGTGGTGTACCAGCGGCCCCCCGTGCACCACCAGCACTTCTTCCTGGGCCACAGCGATGACATCACCGCCCTCGCGCTCTGCCCCGCAGCTGCGGAGGTGGAGGGCAGGCAGTACCCTGCACGTTGCCTGGTGGCCACTGGGCAGGTGTGTGTGCCCTGCTGCTCTGCCCCTGCTCTGGCCAATGTTTGGCACCATGCCCTCAAGCTCGTGCACCTACTGCACCACATAGTAGTTGGCATGACCCTCTCAGGCTCACCATCCTAGCCCTGGCAGCCTGTGATGTCTCCTCTGGTGTCAAGCCACCTCAAGTTGTCAGGTCAGACACAACACAGTGAGTGAAGCAGGAGCTGGCCAGGGAAGGTGGTTCATGACATGGCAAGGTGTTGGGGGTAAGGCAGGGCAGGGCAGGCGGGCAAGGCAAGGCAAGGCATGAGGGGCAGGCAAGTCAGGCAGGGAAGGCAGGAGAGGCAGGGAAGGGCAGGAGAGGCAAGGCATGCAAGGCATTGCCATGCCCTCCCCTGCCTGTGTGTCCAGGTCACCTCCACAGAGGAGGGGCCATGTGTGTGCGTGTGGGACTCCAGGCTGGCTGCCACAGGCTCAGGACCGGCTGCAACAACCGAGGTGGTGAGTGTGGGCTAGTCGGGGCTCAACCTGGGGCTGGGTGGCAGGTGGGGCAGCACTCAGCGATCAGCGCCTAGCCCTAACCCTGGCGAGTTGGTGAGCTTACAGCAGGGATCTTGCACTGTCTAGTACACAGCATTGCGCCGCTGAATGAAGTGCATTGAGACAGCTGTGACCTTTCCAAGCACCTTGAGTTTCAATGGATGACTATCACCGAGCACTTTGACAGCGACCTCGGCCTTCACGGATGCTCCACACAGTACAACATGGCGCTCTGGAGGCACAGCTCCGAACCCTCAGCGCCGCACCTCAGCCCCAGCCCTGGCCAGCTCGGGTGCCTTTGCTGGCCTGGCTGCTGGCAGCCTCTGATGCCACCTCCAGCGTGCACGTGGCCTCCAATTGTCAGGTCGAATGCAAGACATGCTGGATAGAGGAGGAGGGTGGCCAGGGAGGATCTGAGCTGCTTGTCTGTTGGCTTGCCGCTGTTGGGCGTAGCAGGCCAGCAGCATGGCATTGGCGCCCCGCCCACCCTGTGTGCCCATGTCAGCGGCAACTGGATAGAGGAGGGTAGCCAGGAAGGATCTCCTACCTTGAAGTGAGAGGGTCATCTCCCTCCCTTAGCCAGTGTGGGCCAGGGACGCCTTGAAACTGGATACACAACTCACTCCTTCATGTCACACCTAAACTGCTGACAGGCAATGCCTACTCAAATAACATTGACCGAACCCTGCAAGCCTGACTCATACAGTGCACCTTGCTGCCTGGTATTGCCCGCTGGCACCATCATGAAGCATGCAGCATGGCTGCACAATCAAGTGACCCCTGAGAGCCTGCCCACTGCCAGCCCGGACCGCCTTCTCACTGCTGCCCGCAGGCCATGCGTCTGCTTGCAGGCACGGCTGAAGTTTGACAAGGAGGCTCGGGGCATCACCGCGCTGGCCTTCAGCCCCACCGGCACCAGGCTGGCGGCTGTGGCCACCGACAACCAGCACACCGTGTACGTGTATGACTGGCGCAAGGCCAGGCTGCTGTCCTCGGGCAAGGGGCAGATGGGTGACCCTCCACAGGCAAGGGGACGGGAGGGAGGAAGGGAGGGGCGTGGGCAGGGCGAGGATGGGGAGAGGGGTAGAGTAGATTGACATCATGACCAACCTGTTGTGCAGTTGTGCCCACAAGCCTCCGCAGCCTCAGCAGCATCTGCACATACTGGGCTGCCTGGGGGCAGGTGTGGTGTACCTAGGCTATGCACTGCATCCCTGACTATTGCCTCACCGGACTCACTGCTGCTGCTCCTCCTGCCACCGCCACCGCTGCTCCTCCTGCTGCAGCTGCTGCCTCTAGCGGCCCTGCCGCTGCTGCTCTTGTGCAAAATCTGGCCATGCATGCACCCCTGTGCCCAGGTGTATGGCGTGGAGTGGAACCCATATGAGGTCAGCCACAGCTGCCCCTGCGCCTTTGTCACCTTTGGCCGCAAACACCTCAAGCTGTGGACCTGTGATGCAGCCAGCACCACCTGGGCGTCCAAGCAGCTTTCATTCGGTGCGTCTGGCTGCTGCAGATACCGAGCCCTGGCCCTGCTCTAAGGAGTTAAGGTCCTATATGTTGGTTGATACCGGGAGTTCAGTCACGCTGCCACTGCTACCACTGCTGCTGTGGCAGTAGTAATGGTGGCGGTGGTAATGGTGGTGGCGGTGGTAATGTTGATAATGGTGGTGGTGGTGGTGGTGGTGGTGGTGGTGGTGGTGGTGGAAGCTGCACAAGCTGGTGGTGTAGCTGGGCGCTGCCTAGTCGGCCTGTTGTGTAATCATCCCCAGCTACAGCTGGATGGACCAAGCCTGGTTGCCTGCTGCTAGGAAGCTTCCTGAACGATTGACCAGCCTGCTGCTGCTGCTGCTGCTGCTGCTGCTGCTGCTGCTACCCTGATCCCAGGCAAGCTCCCCATGCAAAACGTGACCAGTGCTCAGTGGCTGCCGCCTCGCTCTGGCTCTGAGTGCTTGTTGGTGGCTGGGGTGGCTGACGGCAGCCTGTACCTGTACAAGGTCAGTCACACACCCTCAACAGACCGCAACACATGCACAAGCTTGTGAGCGCCTGAGACAGCAGCCTGGGCAGCCTGGGCACAAGTCAAAACAGACAGTAAGGGTCAAGTCAGGATGCTCTGTCACACATCTGGCTGGGCTATGTTTGTGAGGTTGCCGCTGCTGCCACTGCGGGCGATGGCACTGCGGCTGCTGTTGCTACTGATGCCACTGCCGCTGCTGCCGCCACTGCGGCCACTGCCATTGTGGCCGCTGTAGCCATCCGTGCCTTTTGTTGGTTCCACAGGGCAGCGCCGCCATCCGCTGTGTGGCTGCACACCGGCCTGGGCCACAAGTCATCCAGGCTGATGGCCACCCCTCCTTCACAGGGGTGCGGGGCCTACGTGTGTGCAAGGACAACAAGGTGCTGCTGTCAGGTGGGTCATGCTGCCCCAGCACTTCACACAGCTCTCTAGCTTACTGCTCTTGCTGCTCTTCCTGCCCTACTGCCCTGCTCCTCAGATTGCTGACCTGCTGCCCAGCTTGCTGACCTGCTGATCTCCTGCCTAGCTGGCTGCCCTTGCTCACCTGCTGCCCTGCCCCTGGAGCCTCAAGGCCTGCTCTACACCATTGGCTCACCACGCCATCCCACAACTGCCATAACTGCGGTACTAACGATGGTAATTGTGGTCATTGTGGTAGCAGTGGCAGCAGTGACAGGCAAGACATGCAGCCCCTCAGGCACATTGTGGTGCAAAGGTTGCTGTGAGCAGCCCTGGGCAGGTTTGGGGGCTGGAAGCCAGGAGGCTGAGGGACGTAGGCTGGGAGGCTGGGAAAGGCATGGTAGACCCATAGGTATGAAAAAAACAGATAGAAACTGAGTATGTGTCTTGCAGTGAAGCCAACAGGCAAATGTCATGTAATGACGATGGTGATTGTGATTGTGATGGTGATGGTGATGGTGATGAACTCTGATGGGACCCGGGCCGCCTCCCCGCCTCACTGCCACCTGCTGCCCTGCCCTGCACCACTCGAGGTCGGTCACAGGCGGGGCGGACGGCGTGGTCCTGCAGTGGGACGCGTCTGACGGCAGCCTGGCGGAGTCGAGGTTTGCAGGCCCCTCCATGCAGCTGAAGAGCCCCTTTGGGGCCGGAGACAAGTGGGCGCCTGCCATCAGGTGTGGTACACCTGCCACGGCCGTCCTGTGTCCGCAATGATGTGGGTGCTGCTGTGGTGCTGCTCCTGCCTTGCTGCCTGGTTTGGGACAGCAGGCAGAGGGCGGTCAGAGGGGAAGGGTGGAGGCAGGCACACGGCTGCCAGTCAACTGCGCCCTGTCCTGCCTTGAACCCCAGGGCTCTGGACTACTCGCCAGAGCTGCAGCGCATTGTGGTAGGCACGCGGCATTGTGACATCATCGAGCTGACTGAGACAAGCACGGTGCGGCAGGGGGCTGGCTGCTGGGCAGCATTGAGGGTCACTGGCACGCCACACGGCACATGTGCAAGCTGTAGCCTCAGCAGCTGCCCCAGTCAGCAACCCTGCCCCAGCAGCAGTCACCCAGCCCCAGCAGCAGCAACCCAGCCAATGGCTGCTGCTGAGCTTTGGCCTTTGTGTTCGGCTCTGTTCCAAGCCTGGTGGGGTGGCTAGGTAGAGACAAAGGGCTGCATGTGCAGCGTCACAATGCAATCTCAACCCAGCCACCTGCCTGGTTGGTGTTTGAAGAGGGCACGGCGGCCTCCCCCTCTCACGCCCTACCCCTCTGACTCTTTCCCTGGCTGGCCCTTGTAGGCTTTGCAAGCAGCTTAGCCTTGGCAGCCTCTTGAGACTTGGACAGCAGGACCCATGCTGTGCTGCGCCTTGCTTGCATACCGCACCTCTTATCTCCCACCTCCCCTTCAACTCTACCTCCCCCTTCCCATCCGCCTCCCCTTCCCATCCACCTCCCCTTCCCATCCACCTCCCCTTCCCATCCACCTCCCCTTCCCATCCACCTCCCCTTCCCATCCACCTCCCCTTCCCATCCATCTCCCCTTCCCATCCACCTCCCCTTCCCATCCACCTCCCCTTCCCATCCACCTCCCCTTCCCATCCACCACCCCCTCCCCACCTTCGCACTGCTTGCAGGAGACCCTGTTGGACGGCCACTCCGGCGACGTGTACCAGCTGGCTTCCCACCCCTCCCAGCCCCACATCATGGCCACCGTGGCCGACTCAGGCCATGTGCACCTGTGGGACTGCCGGCAGCGCCAGATGACGCACTGTGTTGCGGTGGGCTTTGTGCCCCGTGCCCTGGCCTTCAGCGCCGCGCCTGTTCCCTCCTCCTCCTCCTTCCATGTGGCTGTGGGCGGAGTCAAGGGCCAGCTCAAGGTGAGCCAAGCGCCAGGCGGCAGAAAGAGGGGCATGCTGGCAGGGCAGACCAGTTTGGGTAGGGGGGTGAGGCAGGTGATGGGAGGTGGGGCGGGTGGGCGGGGGTGGGGTAGGCCTGAAGGGCAGGTGGCAGGGGATGTAGGCTGTGCCCCAAGCAGGGTAGAAGGCGTGGGTGTGATGCAAAGTGTTAAGCAAGCTTGCCTGGTCTCAGCTAGCTGCTACTGCGCCGACCAGAGCACTGCCTGGGCCAAAGCACTGGCGCAGCCTCTGCTACCTCATGGCTGGTGCAGCTGCCTTGGGGACCCCCGAGCACTCTCAGCTTCCCCTGCCCTACCCTGGCTGGCGCTGAGCAGGTGCTGGACCAGGGCAGCCACCTGAGGCCGCTGCACCAGGCGCATGACAGCAAAGAGGGTGTGTCTGACATCAAGTACTCGCCCAACAACCGCTTCCTAGCAGTGGCCACCTTTGACACCTGGATCGACCTGTACAAGTGGGTGCAGGGTGAGGGAGTGACTTGCAGATGTGTGAGAGTGTGACAACTGGTTGGTGGCACGGAAGCCACCATGCAGCATAGAGGAGTGGTTGGTGTCATCATTGTAACTTGGCACTGCCCTGTGTGGCATATGTATCGATACAAGCGCACTCCACCCACAGGCCTGCAGTGGACCACCCTGTCTGCCTGCCCTGCCTGCCAGGCCACCCTTCACTCACAGCTGCAGCTTCACCCACAGCTTCAGCTTCACACTGCCTCAGGTGCAGCACCACATACAGGAAGGTGGACACCATACAGGCGTGGTAGATCAGGACCTCTGTGGTGTTGGCACACAAGCGGGCTTGCTCTCGTTGCTGTTGCTCCTTTGCTCCTTGTGACATGTGTGCCCTCTTGTGGCATTTGTGTTAGGAGTGAGGGGAGTGAGCAGTGCATCAAGTGGGCTGCACGCATCGCATTCCACTGCACTCCCTCACTCTCTGCTGTGGCCCTGGGTGTCTTAAGGCACCTCGTCCTGCCAGGGCCCACCCTGCCTTAGTGACCTGTACTTGAGGAGCTGCAGCCAGCCCGCTCGCTGCCATGTGGTGGGGCCTGCTGCACTGCCCCGCAGTGTGGACAAGGGCTACAGCCGCATGGCGCGCTGCTCAGGCCACAGCGCCACTGTGAGGGGCCTGGACTGGTCCACTGACAGCAGCATGGTGCAAACAGCCAGTGCTGACCTGGAGCTGCTGCTGTGGAATGCCCGCACAGCCAAGCAGGTAAGCAGGCCTGCAGGTGAGGGGAGGCTGCTCTCAGCGTACCCACTCCCCTGCCCCTGCCTCTCCTACTCGCCCTCATGTACCTTCTACCGCAAAACCTGACCCGCAGCTCCTGCTACTCCTACCCTTCTGCTGCTGCTGCTCCATCCGCCCTTACCCTGCAGCTGCGGCTAAGCCCACCCTTCTGCTGCTGCTGCTCTAGCTGCTGCTTTTGCTGCCCGCCGTCTGGCATGCGTCATGCGCAGATCACCTTGCCACAAAGGGACGCCGCATGGGCCACGTACACCGTCGCCCTGGGTTTCTCCGTCATGGGCATCTTCCCTCCCTTTGCTGACGGCACTGAGATCAACAGCGTGGACCGGTCTAAGGACCAGAAGGTGAGGTCACACACATGGGGGAAGCTGGCACACGTGCCAATCCTGGCATGAAATAGTCACACCAACTTGTATGCACAACAAGTCAATCACCTGCATCATCACTGCACCTCTGCACCTGAGCTATGCACAAAACCACTCATAAGAGGCAGAAGGCCTTATCCATTATGACAGTGCTTGAGCATAATGCTTCATTGTCCGTGTGCTCTCCATCACGTTCAGTGTGTGGTTTTACTCTGTCGCTGTTGCGGCTGCAGTTCATTGTCACTGCAGACGACCACGGGATGGTCAAGATGTTCAACTACCCGTGCGTAGTGGAGGACGCGCCGCACCGCGCATACCGAGGTCACTCCTCACACGTTATGGGCGTACGATTCAACGCCGACGACTCCCTGGTGCGCCAGAACCCCTTGCACGCCACCCCCATCCCGCCCTCCCCACCCTCTTGCAGCTAGTGATCACATCTGTCATTGAGGCAGAGCCCGTGATGACATATGTCATTGGGACAGGACCCCATGCCTGCCACTTAACCTTCCACCTTCTCTCGTAGCTGTGCTCCAGGCCATTTCATGGGTCCGCAGTGCAAGTCTGCATACACAACCCCTGGGCGATGCACCACAGGTGTGCAGCGCTGGTGGCCATGACTGGGCCATCTTCCAATTCCGTGTAGTGCACATCACCCCTACCGCCGCCCCACCGCCGAGAGCAGAGCCGGTGTGGGGCCCTCTGGACCCCTCAGGTGAACCCTGGAGTGATGCAGCTCTCACTCCCCCTCACACTCCATGGTATGAGGTAGCGCCCTCATTGGTGTGAGGTAGCGGTCTCACGCCCCACAGATAGCAGCCAGCACTGTAACATTGTGGTCCTTGACAGCTGGGTGCTTGTGGTGCTGGGTCTGCAGCAGTGCACTCTTGCGCAGGGTTTGATACGGTAGTAGTGCTGATAATGTTACGGTAATGCTGGTGATAGTGCTGGTAATGTTATGATAGCAGTGCTGGCCCTGTTATGTAGTTGGCAGCCATGCACAGAGAAGGCCCATGCAGCTTGCTTGTGTGCCTAACGTGAGCAACACGCTTGTAGGTGCAGCATTTGCCCAGCATGCACCTGGAGTGCATAGGCAATGCGGGTGTGGTGTGACCTGCCATATACTGCCATCACCAAGCCAGTGCGCTACCACTCCCTTCTTCAGACAAACGATCATGCCTGTGGCGTGACTTATGACATAGCCAGCTGATTCTGGTGCTGATCCCGCAGGCAAGTCTTACGGCTACACAACCACACCGGCTGTGTTGAGTGCCACAGCCAGATCGGAGGCGGCCAGGAATGGCCAGGCTAGGCCTAGGGAGGCTGCACCGGAGTCACGCACAGCGCCACTACCTTCATCTGCTGCTGGCCAGAGCGTCGAGCAGCCCAGCACCATCTGGGAAGAGGACGAAGTACAACATGAGGAGCAGCATGGATCGCCGTTGCATGTAGAAGCAGAGGACGAGGCTCTAGATGGCACCGCAGGGTTTCGAGGGCGACGACAAACAGTAGTGAACAGCATGGATGACAGCATCAGCTTGGGCCCTGATGGATTAGGACCATGACGTAATGTGCTAGTTTCAAAGTCAGGCCAAGACCCTTGAAATTAAACCAGCCAGATCGCTCACAACCTCCAGCTCGCTCAGCCAGCTCGCTCACAACCAAGTGCTCATGATGCAATGCCATGTTCGCCATGGTTGCTGGGTTCAACGCCCAATGCTATGCCATGAAAACAACGACGATTGAAGAGCAAATGTGACAGCACAGAGCTCCGAGTTGAAGCGAAGAAAAGCGCAGCTCTGTTCCAAAATTGGTGAACCACTGCCGCATGTAAAGCTACGTGTGTGTTCACAAAGAACTGTCCACGCATTCATATGTCGCATTCTTACAAATCAAATCGCGCGGGGCGGGGCGGGGCAGAGTTTGTGAAGGTGTCGGGGCGAGGCGGGCCGGGGCGAAGGTGTCGGTTCAACGAGGGACATGTTGGGGGCTGGACTTGCTGCTGGGAAGCCTCGAGTGGGCTGACCTAGGAAGGACTGGAGCAACACTGACAGGCACAGGACTGCTGCCAGGACACACTGCTTGCTGCCCATGGTCATACGCTTGTTGACCTCTGCCACAACAGCGTCTACTTCAGCTGGGCTGAGATCAGGCTGGGCTGCCTCCACAAGGCCACGCAGGGCTGCCTTGATGACCTGGCGCCTCTCTGCAATTACTACCTTGACAGCCTGCCCCTGCCCCTGCCCCTGGTGTTGCTGCCCACTGCCACTGGCACCTGCAGACACAGGAAATCACAGCACACGCACGGCAGGATTTGATGCACTGATGTCGCGTGGCGCACACTGCGTCGCGTCGTCAGTTAGCTTCGGGGGAGCCTAGCCTGTCGTTGAGCATCTCGGCTTACCGGCTGCACTCCGCGCGGGGGAGACGGGCCGCTTTCGTTTCCCCCTCGGGGGCATCTCAGGTGTTTAGTTACATTATCCAAGCGGAGTGTCCGTGTTGAGGTGTGCATCAGGTTGGCATCTAACCAGAGTGCCGGCAACCGGAGTGGGGCGTAATTGAGGTCCATTACATATCAATTGCATGGAGCATGTTCTCAGCGGAGCGGGCTGCACCAGGCATACCTGGAGTGTAACAACAGAGTGATGTGAGAAACCATGCCCAAGAGTCTTTTGTTTGTTTAGCAGAGGGTGAGGTGCTGCCAGCAGTGCTCTTGAGAGCACCTGTGGGACTGCCCTGAGGTCCATTACAGTGAGTTCATTACATTACTCTACACCCGGGCGATTGGGCAGCTTGGCTTGGGGCACTGCAAGCTGGCAGCAGCTTGGACAGCTCGATCCTACCAGAATGCTACATCCATCCCATTTACACATCCACTCGCCGTCAACAGGTGGCAGTGGACGGCTTGCACTGGCCAGCAAGGCACACAAAACCTGGTGGATTGTGCCCTGAGCAACCAGCATCGCATGCAGGTGTATGTGCGAAAGATGTTAGCATGGACATCAAGCAGCAGGCAGCAACTGGCTGGCTGGCTGGCTGGCCGCCCAGGCTTGCAGAGCAGCCAGGCGTTGCTGCACAGGGATGTAGGCCGGCACACCAGACCCCACATCCCCGTCCTCCAGTGCCAGCATCTCCAGCTGCTCTCCCACATCAGGACCCTGCGCAGCAGAGACATGATGAAACACGTTGCTGGGGCTGCAAGGCTCGATGATGGATTACAACCTGTCACCACTACTAGGGTCGGGACCTGTTGCAATGCACGTCAGGGATGGGTGCACATTGTGCACTGCAGAAGCAATGCAACGCGCATGAGTCCAGTAGGGCCTGACAGTGCAGGCTGCACAGGAGGCTCCAAACGCTGCATGGAGATATGTGGGCCTCATTAATGCACATGCATGGATGTAAACAAGTGGCTCTGTACCCACTTCATTGGACTGGCGCAAAGCCTGCCACATGCAAGGGTTCCTTTCCTTTCACTTTTCCATAGTGATGTTGGCTAGGCTGGATCTGTGCCTGGCATGGTGTGCCTGGGAGTGGTGTGATGTGTGCTAAACTGCACCTGCATTCGCCCAGTAAAGGCGATGCGCATCGGCATCAGCAAGCGCTTCCCCTTGCGCTTTTGAGCCTTGCCCACCGAGTTGACCCATGCCTACATGCAAGCATGCATGCATTCATACATACAGGGGAGTCACGCACTGCCTGCCCATATGTGGGAAGATGGCTAAGCCTTGCTAACCTGGGTAGCCTTGTTGGGCAACTTCTGTCACATGATACCGTCACACGTCAGGTAATGCATTGTGTTGTGAAACACAGCTCAGGTTGTCAGACATGCAGCTGCTTGTCCAGCCTGGGTTGCAGGACTTACTGCAATGTACGTGTAAGCTAGGTTAATCAAAATAATGTGGACGAGGCCTCTGCCCGCTGCCCTCTTCCCTGATGCCTGATTGCCACATGCAGACATGACACCACACGGCCCACCTTGTAGCCATCGTGGCCTTTACGAAGTGCTGCGGACAGCTCCCCGCTAGCCTGGGCCGCCAGCACAGCGTCTACGACCTGGCAGCACCGGAACAAACCAGCAGCAGCAGAAACAACAGCAAGGCAGCAGCCAACAGCGCTGTCACAGCCACATCACTGTGAACAAACCCCATCTCAGCCTCCATGACGTGACTACCTAGATAGCGAACCAGGCGGGGGCCTAATTGCAAGAATGGCGCAATGCCTCCATTGTCAGCTGCGCTCACCCTGCAGGGGCTCAGGGAATGACTGAGATGTGTGCGAGGGCTGTGTGCTCGTTCATCATGTGAGCAATACATCACTCTGGCCTTCTTCACGCCTTCATTTCTGGCTGCCGGCCCCACCGCAGTGTGCCTCGATGCAAACAGAATCCAACACCATCACCCATTGCATGGCTGCTGGTCTAACCCATTCAAGTGCATGCACCGCCCAAGCTGTGCTGCTGACGCTGTTTGCTGGCAGTGCACAAGGGCTGGGCGTGCCGCTGGGCACAAGGAGTGTTTGCTAGTGTCACAGGGTGGAGAGGGTACAACAGGCTGGCTGGGCTGGACAGGCTGGTTCAGCTGTGCCACCACCTCCTCCTCCTCCGGATCACCTGCTTGAAGTCGTCCTTCATCACTGCCTCAGCCTCAGGAGACGCTATCGTCTCCTCCAAGGGGTACGCCAGCAGGCTGCTCAGCGCTCCCACTGACTCACTAGCCAGCTCCTGTCAGCCAGGCGCAAGGTCACACCTCCCCTCAATTCCCCTCAACCCACAGCCGCATGAGCACCGCCATGAGCTAGAAGTCAGAGCTGGCATTGGCGCTACAGCTGCTGGGCAGCTGCCTGATGGTTCCTCAGTAGGCAGCTCGAGCAGCACACCTGCCCCAATTGCCCAGCCCATGTAGGCGAGACCGGCAGGGCCGATCACACCCCGATGATCATCTTCAACATTTCAACACTATTGTTGTAAGAGAAGAAGAAGAAGAAGAAGAGAAGAAGAGTAATTTGTTGTATTGTTGTAAGAGAAGAAGAAGACCAAATCGGTAGCGCCAGCGGGCACAAGGGAGGAGCTTCCGCCTGGGGCGCGGCCTGCTCCCCCCCCTACCCACCCACTGTGTACACAACTGTTCCCCACCAGCAGGCTGCACCAGCTCACCCAGAACACCCCCTGCCCCTGTGGCTGAGGGGATCTGGGCACAGTGCAGTGCACTCACCAGGTTCTTGGCAACCATTTTGATGGCTGCGCGGGCGAATGGGGTGTCCACGCTGCGCAGCACTTGTGCTGCCACCAGCTCCTGGCCCACGAGGGCGATCAACTGGGCAGCAGGGACAGCCAGCCACAGCAGCCTTCAGGCAGGCAGGTGCACACTGGAAGGCCTGGCTTGACCCTGTGAGTGCAGGCACCCTCTCCCTACAAGGACCCACAGAGCTGCCCACCACCCTGACATGGGCTTGCAAAGCAGAGCCGCCCTGACCTGCCCTAGGCATCCACTGCTGTCAGACCTGGGCACCTCCCTCCACCTCTCCCTCTTTGCCCTGCTTGGCCCTGGCCTGGACAACGACATGGATTGGGCCCCTCCTCGGTCCTGCTGACCTTGCCTCTCTCACCTGCCCCCTCGCCTACCCCTGACCACCCCTGGCCTCCACACCTGCTGACCTCAAGACAGCCCTGCCCACCTGGTCCTCAGGCAGCCCATTGAGGTGCTGCCCGTTCATCCACGAAAGCTTGACCTTGTCAAAGACAGCGGGGCTCTTTGTGATGCGTTCCAGACTGAACTTGGCAGCCAGGTCGTCCACCTTAAGGCATCAGGCATGACAAGTTCCAGCTTTATTGCTTTCTGTTGATTCTATTTGTGTCTTGTTCCTTTTGGGAGCAGTTTGAGTACAAATGCAAGTCAACAGTGCAAGAGTCAGATGCAGCACGCTCCACAGCCTGGGTATGCCACAATGCACAGCTCACTGCATTGCATGAGGCACCCCTGTTGTGTGGCAGAAATATCTTGATTTAGTCAGCATGGCAATCCTGGTTGTTAAGTGGGTTATCCATGTGGCTTGGCACAGCTCTGACCTGTTGGGGTAGAGCAGCAGCCTAGGCTAGCTGGCCAGCTCACCTGGTACACTTCCTGCTCGGTGCCATCGTTCCAGCCCAGGAGCGACAGGTAGTTGATCATGGCAGGTGCCAGGAAGCCCTGCGACTTGAACTCGCCCACACTGGTCGCGCCGTGTCGCTTGCTCAGCTTGCTCTTGTCGGGCGCAAGGATCAACGAGACGTGCGCAAAAATGGGGCGAGGGAAACCCAGCGCGTCGTAGATCAGCACTTGCCGCAGCGTATTGGGAAGATGCTCCTCGGCCCTGCACAATGCGCGCAATGCAGCTGTGATGTCGACAACGACGACATGCCATATGCAAACTGCAATCGTAAGCAATTGGGTCGACTCTGCTTATGTACGCGCCAGGGCAGGCGTTGGGTTAGGCAGTAGGGCAGCAACCACCCTGGCGCGCTTCTGTCTGCGAACCTGATGACATGTGTGATGCCCATGAGGCAATCGTCGATGGCCACGCAGAAGTTATAGACCGGTAAGCCATTTGAGCGCAGGAGTACGAAGTCACCCAGAGTATCTGTGTTCCAGGACACCTCCCCACGGATTGTGTCCTGGATGGTCACCTCCACATTCTGCAGCAGCAGCAGGGATAACTCTAACCAAAAAGTGAGCGAATGGGTGGATGGGCATCGGGGCGCCAGCTGGAGAACAGCGTAGGCACGAAAGGCAGAAGATATGCAGCCAGGCCGGTGGGTGGGCGGTGAATAAGCATCAATGTGGGTCATAAGCACATCAGGTTCTGCGGGCCTGACATCCGGCAGGCATGCTTTGTGCCGAGGTTCTTTGCTGCGGTGAAGGTCCTACCCAGACCAAGCATGAGGATAAGCACAGCAATCACTAATTTGCCAATAAAGAGGAGAGGGAAAGGGAGAGGGAGAGGGAGAGGGAGAAGAGGGCGGTGAGGGCCAGGACCTGACCTTGGGCACTCTGAACCTGTAGCAGAAGGGCGCCCCGCTGGCTTTCTTGGCCGCCACCTCCTCAGGGCTGGCACTGCCCCAAGGCCCGCGGTAGATAGGAGGCAGCTTCTGCTCCTCAGCCTCCTTCCTCATGCTGCGGGCCAGGCAGGGTGAGGCAAGGTCAGGCTGAGGCCCACTGGTGCGGGCCAGGTGGGGCCAGACCAGGGCAATGCGTGGCATGCCATGGCTGCTGATCAAGACACCATGCAGGAGTGACTCGCACACAGGCCACCCAGTCAGCTGGCGATACCGTCAAGGCATGTCCAGCAGGCTGGCCCAACAGCTGCTGACGCCCCTGCTGCAGCTGGTTATGCCAGGCTATGCCAGGCCAGTTTGCACCTTGCTCCAGGCACTCCTGGCAGCCCAATGCCAGCCCCAGTGCCTGGTGAGCAGCAGGGGGCAGCAGGGGGCCGCAGGAGGGCCCAGGAGGTGGCACCAGGGGCCTAGCAGGGTAACATGGCGCCTGCTGCTGCACGCCCCTGCAACTTTACTCACGCATCCAGCTCCTCGTCGGTGCAGAAGCAGGGGTAGGCGAAGCCCTCTCTCACCAGCCTGTCCGCCAGCTCCTTGTAGAGGGCTGTGCGCTCGCTCTGGCGGTAAGGGCCGTGAGGGCCGCCCACATCGGGGCCTGCAGCACACCCACACCCCACTCACTGCACTCAGTGCACCCACTGCACGCCACCCTCATCTGTTGCCACCACACAATCTCGTCGCCACTACGCAGCCCTGCTGCACCTTGCCCCTGCCCTCGCCCTCGCCCTCGCCCTCGCCCTCGCCCTCGCCCTCGCCCTCGCCCTCGCCCTCGCCCTCGCCCTCGCCCTCGCCCTCGCCCTCGCCCTCGCCCTCGCCCTCGCCCTGCCCTCGCCTCGCCCTCGCCCTCGCCCTTGCTACTGACCTTGGCCTCACCCCTGGCCCTGCCCCCTCACCCTCATCCCAGTCAAGTCCCAGCCACTTGAGGTCGCGAATCATCGCCTCCTCGCTCTCCCGGGTGCTGCGCGCCTGGTCCGTATCTTCCACTCTGCGTCACAGCCAGGACAGCCCCAGCGGCTTGCCTGCTGAGCCGGGCCCAGCCCCAGCCTACCAATGCGTGGTTGTGTGCCAGGGCCGTAGGGCCGTGCTGCAGGGCCGTATCTGATGCCACGATAGGCCAACAGGACTTGCTGGCATCTAAGCAGCACACACAGCTGTGCGGAACCAGCAGCAGCTGTCACCTGCACATGGCCTTAGCCAAGAGGTGTGGGGGTTAGGCCAGGGCAGAGGAGACGGGCAAGCAACTTGCTGGTGTCCATACACTTGGGCTGGGGTGTTGGAGGCCGCTGGCTGGTTTTGGGCAGGGATGGGGTGAGGAGTGGCATGCGTGAGGCTGCTGGTGAAGGACCTGCGTATCACCCAGCCTGCAGACCGTCTGCCTGCACCCTGCCTGCATTCTGGCTTCATGCATGGTGGCTGCTCACCCCTCGACCTTGCCTCATGACATGGCTCAAGACAAGCAGCGGCATAGACCCTCCACTAGCCATGCCTGCATGACGCTGTCCAAGGTGCAGGTAACAATGATACATGCTGCCACTCATGGCCCTGCCCCAGACCTCTTGTGGGTCCCCAGCGGCACAGGTATTGCCTAAGGTGCCACGATGATGCATGGTTGCATGGTGCAGGGCGAGTATGTGTGGCCCCACTTCACGGTCACACTATGGCGCTGCCAGAGGGTCGGTGTGACCAGAGTGACCAAATGGCCAAGAGGGTGTGAGGCAGGACCTAGAGGGGGGGCACGACTTGCCTGAGGATGAACTTGCCGCCCTGACGCTTGGCATACAACCAATTGAACAAGGCGGTGCGGGCGCCGCCCACATGAAGGTTGCCGGTGGGCGATGGGGCAAAACGCACCCGCACCTGCGCATGCAGTGCAGCATGTCTGGGCTGACTAGTCCAACCCAGATGTAGCGCCACAAACTTAGGGTTGATGGCTGACAGAGACATCGGAGCATGCTCACGGCTCAACATGGCTCAAGAACTTTGCCAGGCTGCTTGCCTGCTTGTTAGGATTGAGGGTCGCATCAGTTGCAGCTTCTGCAGCTTTACTTGAAGCTGTGACAATGCAAGGCACCCTGCACAGTACCAACAGCGCGGACAGCTAAGACCTGTGCTACATGCGTCCCACCGTTGCCGCCAAGCAATCGGTCCTCACCGACGCGAGAATCGAGTGGCGGCCTGTGACAAGAAAAGCGAGAATCTCACGTTTGTGGGTTGATTGTGACGCTCCATCGGTTTTGTAAAGCCACGCACTGGCTAGGATGCAGATTTGCAAACACCTTGAAGCACCGAGAGCCCCTCATATAGATTGCGATGTTCCCGCTAGGTGGGCGCTGCAGCAACGAAGAGCCTGCAGGCGGCATGACCATATGATACAAGCTACAACACGCAACGCAACAAAATAACACAGCAAAAAGTCAGGATCACCATTAAAACATATTTTGCCCTACAGCCCTCATGCAACACCAAAATAAAGCACGAGTTGTGATCAAACACAGGCTGTGAGATCGCCGTTGTAAAGGCTACTGCTAGAGGGCCTAATGCCCACTTCAGCTCAGCCATTCTGATGTGTGCCCCTCCTAGTCTACTACTAGCAAGAGCTCTACCCTACTCTATAGCTCTTACTCACACACATCCCCTTTGTGAGGGGGTTTGATATCCCAATGTACCAATGTCTCCATGCTGTACGCATCCCAACTATACAAACATGCAGGCTCAGAAACGAACCCTCGAGAGTCGAACTGTCGAAGAGTGGTGTACGGACAAGCAAGAGTGTGCCGTCACACTGAACCCATCCTGATCCTACGCCATGTTCCACAGCCTCATCTCCTTGCCTTCCTACGGACTGGGGTCTCATCACTATGCTTGGTGTCCTCCTCATCAAGCTATCCAAGTAAGTTTGAACGATGAACACTCCGAACCGCATTTGCAAACAAGGTTGCTGCTGCTGCTGCTGCGCTTCCTGCTGCTGCTGTTGTTGTTAAGGAGGAGGAGGAGGAGTAAGGTGCTGTTGTAGGTAATTGTGTTAAGACTGCCATGGCCATTATGGCTGCTGCTGTTCCTGCTGCTGCTGCTGCTCCTGCTGCTGATGATAAGGAGGAGCAAGGTTCTGTTGCAGGCAGTTGTGTGAAGACTGCCATGGCCATTACGACTGGAGCTGCTATTCGTAGGTCGGACCTTCCCAACTCTTATACTGCCATAGACACAACCTTGTCAATATAGCATCTTGCGCAACTTTAGTTCCAGCAAGGGTGTCCGGGTCATATGCATTGATTGGATAGAGGCGGCAGCTAGCTGTACAGCTGTGCTCTGCCAAGACTGATGTGGACCGCATGGCTTGGGCTGCCGAGTATTGTAAGCCCCTGCTCGTGGCTGTTGGCAGAGAGGCGCTGGCTGGCTCCACTGCAGCAACCTTTCCCTGGGAGCAAGCAATAGCCCCTGGTGCGATGCCAGCACCGGGCGTCCTTGCTTTGCAATGCCAGCGCATGGTCACACAGCCGCGGCCCCCATCCCGCCGTCAGCGCTTGTTACGCTTCCTGGGGCTGGGCTTGGCTGCTGGGGCTGGGCCTGGCCGTGCACCGCCTGAGCCAGCTCCACGCCTGGGGCGAGCCTCTCGCTGGGCTGGCAGCGGCGGTGGGGCCGGCGGGGCCAGGGCGGGGGGTGGGGCAGGCGGGGGGGCAGGCGGGGGGGGCCGGCGGCACTGCCAACACTGGGATTGCTCCACCCGGCATGACCGGCTGGTGGGCCCGAGGCTGCTGCATCCAGCCCCCGTCCCTGCCCCCGACCCAGAACCCAACCCCCATTTCCATTGCTAGCAGCTGGTCCCAGGGCGCCAAGCCCCCCGGGCCCCCCTGGGCCCCCCCCGCCCCCCCCCTCCTCCTCCTCCTCATCCTCCTCATCCTCCTCCTCCTCATCCTCCTCATCCTCCTCGCGCCTCTGCCACCGCTCCCCACCTGGGGGCCAGCCCCAGCCTGGGTTACCACGCCGCCGCCTCCTTCCATGGCGCCTGCCCCCCCAGCCCCTCCCCCTCCGCTGCGCCAGGAATCTGTTACCCGCTGCTGCAGCCTCAGCCAAAGCCGCCGCCACGCCTCCAGGCACTGCCCCAAAGCCTCTCAGTTCTTGCCCCACATGGTCCAGCCCAGCCGCGACAGCAGCAGCAGCAGCAGCCATGTCCCGGACCCCCTGGCCCCCTGCTGCTCCTCCCACCCCTGCTGCCTGGCCTGCCCGGCCTGCCTGGCCTGCAGCCGCGATGGCAGCTCGTGCACGAGGGTCATGTGCCCATGCGGCTCCGTTCATGCAAGCGCAGCCGTGGCTGCGCAGCTGCTGACCTTTCTTCTCCACGCCGCAGCGGTCTGCAGTAGCAGTGGGGGCCAGTGCTGGGGGTCAACGCCGCCACGCTCGCCAGGTGAAGCCTGAGCAACACTTAGAGCCCTTAGAGCTCTTAGAGCTGCCCCCAACACCCCCCAGCAGCAGCAATTGCAGCAGCAGCCACGGCCCCCTGCCCCCTGACCCCCAGCCGCAGCCACAGGCCCCCCAGCCCTTGCCGCAACCTTAGCCCTCCAACCCTAGCTGCCTGGCAGCTTCCCTGCCAGCCACCAGCTCCACCACCGCCCTGCCCTGTAGCTTACCCAGGAGCCCTGCTGCCCCACAGCTCCACCGCATGCTCCCTGCATGCCTCTGCCCCCGCTGCCCTGGGATGCTCCCTGCTCTCATCAATCCTCAAAACCAGCAAGGCTCTCCTCCATGCCCACTGTCCCTGCCACTGTGGCCTGCCCCTGTGGCCTGCCCCTGTGGCCTGCCCCACCCCTGCCCCTGGCCCCTGCCCCTGGCCCCTGCCCCTGGCCCCTGCCCCTGGCCCCTGCCCCTGGCCCCTGCCCCTGGGCCCTGCCCCTGGGCCCTTCCCCTGCCCCTGTGCCCTGCCCCTGTGCCCTGCCCCTGTGCCTTGCCCCTGCCCCTGTGGACTCACAGCAGAAGGCGCAGCGGCAGCGGGTGCACACCATGTGGTCGCAGCCGTCGGCCTTGGTGATGCCGGTGCCGCACTTGGGGCAGCAGCGGAACCCACCAGCCTCCCTCAGTGCCTGCAGCGCCTGGTCAGCTCCGGCGTTCTCTTTCTGCCACTGAAGGCAGAGAATAGGGGGCAGGGGCAGGGGGCAGGGGGCAGAGGGTAAAGGGGCAGGGGACAGGGGGTGAGGAGGCAGGGGGTGAGGAGGCAGGGGGCGGGGTGAGGTGGAAGGGGGCAGGGGGTGTAGGGTAGGGGGAAGGGGGCAGGGGCTGAGGGAGGAGATCAGAGGAGGTTGTGCTTTCATCGCAGGTCAGCCGGCATGGGTGCATGGCTGCATGGCTGCATGGCTGCATGGCTGCATGGTGCATGACCGCACCTCCTGGTACTTCTCACAGGTAGAGCCCGTGTGCCAGTCCACGCCGCAGCTAATGCACTGGTCGGCCCGGCAGCTGGGGCAGGTCAGGCGCACCTGGGCAGTGCAGCAGCAGCAGCGGCGGCCCCGCGCCCTGATGCCGTCAGAGCCAAGCACTGTGAGCCCACCAGACCAGACCAGACCAGGGCTTGCACCACACTCATCAACTCTTCAGGGACTCTTCATGACTCCACCAGTGGCGCTGCTGCTGCTTCTGCCCCTGCTGCTGCTGCTGCCCCTGCTGCTGCTTCTGCCCCTGCTGCTGCTGCTGCCCCTGCTGCTGCTGCTGCCCCTGCTGCTGCTGCTGCCCCTGCTGCTGCTGCTGCCCCTGCTGCTGCTGCTGCCCCTGCTGCTGCTGCTGCCCCTGTCTACATTACAGGAGCAACCCCCCCCTCACCCTGTCTGTTGGCCAGCCTCACTTGCTCATCACACTACTCACACATCCCCTCCTACCAGGCAGCCCCCTCCACACTAGCACCCTGCCCCCTCCCTCCCCTCTCCCCTCTCCCCTCCCCGCTCCCTATTCCCCCGTCCTCGTTTCCCCCTCCATCCTCGTCATGCCGCCCCATGCCCCAGCTTCTGGCCAGCTTCTCACCTGTTGGGGCTCCAGCTCCACCCCCTCGCCACACTTGGGGCACAGCTTGAACAGGCCTTGGGAGTGGGCCGCCCTCAGGGCCTCAGCCCGCAAGTAAGCTTCATAGCTGGGGGCCTGCTCCCCCTCCCCCTCCTCCTCCCCCTCCCCCTCCTCCTCCTCCGCCGCCGCCGCCGCCGCCAGGGGGGGGCTAGGTTCAGCCCCCTTCCCAGGACCCAGCCCAGCTGCTAAATTAAGATGTGAGGGGCCCTGCGACCTGCTTGGCCCAGGCTGCCCCACGGGCCGCCCCTTGCTGCTCGCCCCCCAACCGCCCCCGAGAAGGGCAACCACCTCCCAAGCCTCATCATCATCTTCTGATAGCACCAGCACCTGGGGCCCTGCCCGGGCAGCTGCCCCTGCCAGCTGACCCTGCCTGGACTGGCCTGGCCCCGACCCTGCTGCCGCCCCTGCTGCCCCTGCCGGCCTCTCTTCCAGCCATGCAAACGTCTCCCCACCAGCCCTCCTGGCCACCCTGGCTGCTGCTGCTGCTGCTCGCTGCTCTTTGCGCGCTCGCCGCCTGGCCAGCTGCTGCTGCTGCAGCTCTTCCGGCTGCAGCAGGAGCCTCATGTCAGCCTGGCTCATGACACAATACTTGCAGGCGGGCGGGGGCAGGGGGGGAGGCGCCTGGGGGTGGGTTGGGGGGAGCGGGGGGGGGCCGGGGTTCTCCTCACCCATGCCCAGCACAATGACGTCATCCACTACCCCCACCCCTGACCTTGCTGCTGCTGCTGCTGCTGCTCCTGCTGCCACTGTGACACGTCTACCCCGCCCCGGGTGTGTTGCCCCTGATGGCCCTGCCTGACCCTGACTGCCAGCTGCTGCCATGGCATCCCCTGCCCCCGCCCCCACCCCAGCCTGCGGGTGGGCCTGCTGCTGTGTTAGCTGGATGCGGCTGCTGTGGCGTGTGTTGGGTGGGCTGGGCCCCTGTCCAGCAGGTGGGGGGTGGGAGGGGCCAGGGGGTGGGGAGAAGGGGGTGATGGGGAGGGGTGGGGGGGTGCGGGCGGTGGTGCGTGCAGCCCTGCGCTTCGCCACCTGGTCCTGACGCTCCCATAGGCTGTAGGGGCAGCAGGGGCAGGGCGCTCCTTGACACTGGGGGCAGTACTGCGACAAGCAGGGGCAGGGGCAGGGGCAGGGGTAGGGGCAGGGGCAGGGGCAGGGGCAGGGGCAGGGGCAGGGGCAGGGGCAGGGGCAGGGGCAGGGGCAGGGGCAGGGGCAGGGGCAGGGGCAGGGGCAGGGGCAGGGGCAGGGGCAGGGGCAGGGGCAGGGGCAGGGGCAGGGGCAGGGGCAGGGGCAGGGGCAGGGGCAGGGGCAGGGGCAGGGGCAGGGGCAGGGGCAGGGGCAGGGCAGAGGGCACAAGGCAGGGGCCGGCAGCGGTGAGGGTGTAGATTAGGTACAGAGGGAGGGGGTCCAAGGCCTAAGGGGTCTGAGGGGTGTCCAGTGGTGAGCAGGGTGTGTCACCTGAGGCTGCAGGTTCTGTATGTTGAAGGTGACAGTGCGCAGTGCGCAGGGCCTGCACAGCCTGTGGCTGCAGGCTGACACCAGGAAGGCATCCTGCACTGACACCTCATCGTCTAAACACACTGGGCCTGCAGCAGGGCAGGCAGGGCAGGCAGGGCAGGCAGGGCAGGCAGGGCAGGCAGGGCAGGCAGGGCAGGCAGGGCAGGCAGGGCAGGCAGGGCAGGCAGGGCAGGCAGGGCAGGCAGGGCAGGCGGGGCAGGCGGGGCAGGCAGGGCAGGCAGGGCAGGCGGGGCAGGCGGGGCAGGCGGGGCAGGCAGGGCAGGCAGGGCAGGCGGGGCAGGCAGGGCAGGCAGGGCAGGCAGGGCAGGCGGGGCAGGCGGGGCAGGCAGGGCAGGCAGGGCAGGCGGGGCAGGCGGGGCAGGCGGGGCAGGCGGGGCAGGCAGGGCAGGTAGGGCAGGCAGGGCAGGTAGGGCAGGCAGGGCAGGCAAGGCAGGCAGGCAGGGCAGGCAGGTCAAGCGGGCATATGGACTGCCATGCAAGGTCATTGCCTTGCAAACTCAGTATCAAAGCTCCCACCCGCCTGAGCGGGGTAAGCAAGTGTGAACCACAGCAAGGAAAGTGTGACCTACATGTAAAGTTTGGACTGTCAAAGGTGGAGGGTGGGCTTTGGCTGCCGGCTGCTGCGACCTCTGCATCAAGGGGCGAGACAGGGGCAGTGGGCAAGCAGGGCGTCAGGCATGGGGGGGCAGGGGAATAAGGAGCAGGGGAGGGGAGCAGGGGAGGATGGGGAGAAGGGGGGGGGCAGAAGGAGCAGGTGATGCAGCATGGGGCCAGGTTGGGGTGAGGTATATGCCGGAGCAGGCTGGACCAGGTCAGAAAGGAGAAGGGGAGGGGTAAGGAGGTGGAGCAGGGGAGTACGGGGTGAGGGGGAGGAGCGGGGGGAGCAGGGGAGGACAGGGAGGAGGGGGGGGGCAGCAGGAGGAGGGGACACAGCCTGGTTGAGCCCTGCTCCCTGCCCCTGCCCCCCAGCCAGCCAGCCCCACCAGCCAGCTCTAGGCAGTCCTCCAGCTCCGGGGCCAGCCAGGCCAACGCCCAGGACAGCGCCGCCACCTGGGCAGCAAGGTCAGCCTGGTGCTCCTGCTCCCGCTCCCGCTCCCGCTGCTGCTGTGCCTGCTCCCATTGCTGCTGCTGCTGCTCCAGCTGCTGCTGCTGCTGCTGCCCGGGATTTTGAAGCTGCTGGTGGCAGCCAGGCCCCTCCCCTCCCCCCTGCCCTCCAGCCTGACCCCCTCTCCCCCGGAAGCCACCATCGCAGTCTCCTGGAGCCTGCCTGGCAGCCTCCCCCTCATGCCCCACCTCTTCCTGTCCCTGCTGCTTCTGCTGCACTTCCAGCTGCTGCCCTTGATGCTGCTGCTGCTGCTGCCGCTGCTGCTGCTCCTGCTGCTGCTGCTGCCGCTGCTTTTGCTCCTGCTGCTCCTTCTGCTGCTCTTGCTGTTGCTCCTGCTGCCTATTCTTCTGTTGCTGCGCTTGCTCTTGCTGCTGCTGCTGCTGCTGCTGCTGCTGTCGTTGCTGTGGCGGTTGCAGCAATGCGGCTCTAGAGAAGCAGGCGGTCACTTCAGGCTCTGACTCACTGTCCATCAACTCGATGCACTGCCACCTGCTCTGCCCCTGACTGCTGACACGCCCACTGCGCCGCCCGCCCTGCCCTGCGCCATTGCCATTGCCATGTGCGCTGGCAGGGCTGTGATGCTCCAGCAGCAGCAGGTCCTGGCTGCCGCCCCCCAGCACCCAGGAAGTAGGGGCGAAGGTGAGGGGGCTGCTGAGGCTGAGGACCCGGGCAGCGGCAGCACCTAGACAATCACGGGGCTGGGCTGCTGCTGCTGCTGTGACTGCTACTGTGACTGCTACTGTGGCTGCTGCTGTGATTGCTCCTGCTGCCCCTGCTGCTGTGACGGGTGCTGCTGCTGCTGCTGCTGCTGCTGCTGCTGCTGCTGACTGGTGCCTGGTGCCTGGTGCTGCAGCCACATGAGCTGGGAGCAGGTCAGGGTGGGCTGCGTCCACACCCAACGCAGCTGGGCCGCTGGTGGGGACGTCTGACCCAGCAGCAGCAGCAGCAGCAGCAGCAGCAGCAGCAGCAGCAGCAGCAGCAGCAGCAGCAGCAGCACCCGCGGCAGCAGCAGGGGCAGCAGTAGCAATCCCAGCTGCCGCCTGCCAAGCTGTGAGCCTGGCCAGCAGGGCTTTCAGCTGCTGGGGGCTCTTGAAGTCAGCGGTGGGTTGCTGGCGCACCCTCTGCTGTGTCGCCCAGCCTGTGCCCAGGGCTTCAAGACCAACAACCCGCAGTGTCCTTGCCAG